>VZTJ01001735.1:0-13195 GCA_013397795.1 Orthonyx spaldingii | reverse complement strand
CGCCCCACCCCGCCGCCTCCCGGTGCTGGGAATGGTTGGACCTGGGGCTCACACGCTGCTGTGCGGCAGCGACCGTGCTGGTGCAACCCATCGCGTTTGAGGTGGCAGCAGCCGTGAGCGCCTTGGGTGAAATGCCAGCAAAAACTAGCCTGAGACCTCCCCGGCTGTTTTCTGCGCTAACAAAAATGTTAAGAGTGTGTCAAATAAGTGGTGAAAGTCGTCCCGTACAAAGCTGCATCTCTCTCGAGATAAGGCAGACTTGGGATTGGGGTGCAAATCACTGGGAGTGCTTTTTTTGGAAGTTGGAAGCCACATGTTAAAGGAAACAAAGAGTGATGCACTTGTAAAAAGACATAATAGAACACCATGTGATGTTAATTTTTATTATTGTTATTATTATTTTGCTTTAACCTTCACGACTTCCTGCAAAGGCACACTCAGAACATTAACTAACCAACTCAACAAAGACCTCTTCGTATAATTCCATGTCAGAACTATTAATGGGAAAACTCCAACACCAAGTAAAAGGCCTCCATGGCAAGCACATCCCTCTCAAATATTATTATTCTGTTTTTTAACTATATAGACTATTCTTTTTCAGCTGCAGGTCAAAGGAACCAGCCTGAAGGGGTTTTAATTTAACATCTCAGCCAGAAGCTGGCACCTAACCAGCAGTCTGAATCAGCAAAGTGTTAAAGGAAAAGCTTCAGTGCTTTCCAGAAACAGGAGGGGCTTAAGCAGATGTTTAAAGCTAAATATGTCTGTAAGGGCTTTGCTGCATTTGAGAGCAGGAAAGCATAGAAATGTCAGCCCTAGGCTTGCACCTCCATCTTGACAAGAGTGTTTTGGTCCTGAGAAGAGTGTTAAGAACTGAGTTCAGTATTTTACAGGCCAATCTGATAGGAGCACTGAATGCCTGCATAAATGCACATCCCGTACGTTTCACTATGGAGGTATGACAGTAATACCACAAGTGAAAGGAAAGTTTTTTCCCCAACATTCAAAATGTTAATGGGACAGTTTTAACATGAGAAAGAAGGATACCAGGAAAACCTGAGATACCCTACTTCATCTCAGAAAGAAAAAAAGTGTCTTTAATACATTTTAGTGTAATTCTTGATCATGATGTGGTTATGTAGGTTGGTTTTAATAGAGCCAGGGTGAAAAAACAGCAGCTTTCTTAAATGAATTTTCTATGAAATACTGTTGTTAGATGCAGTTCTGACAGGTGTTCAAGATCATCCCATTTTTCTGAAAACAGAAAAAGAATCCTCTGTTTTATAAGACATGCATGAGAACCAGGGGAGGAGACCTAAAGAATGAACCAGACATTCATTTGATGCAGGTCAACAGTTAGACACATTCAGTGCACTTACACAAGCTAAAGATGGAGCTCGGTATCTTGAGGAACATGGACCAGTACTGTCAGTTGTCATCACCCCAGCTCATCAGTCTTCCTCTAAAATTGAAATAACTAAATGCTTTGTGCATTCTAGAGGGATTTACCAGAGGAGGAAACTTTTCTTTCTCTCTAATAGTAAATGATATCCCTGAAAAACTGGGTAATTAATCAAGCCTGTACAGCTGTGATACTGTATCATAACAAGATTGATCGATCACAGGGCGCACTGTGATAGGGACAGGTAAAAGAAATTAATTACTAACCTGAGCCTATTAGGAAGCTTTGGTTTACGGTATTTGGCGGTGTATTGGGGAAGCTTGTCACACATCATCTAGTGAAAAATGAAAAAAATAGCCCCAATATGACAAAAACAACAACAACAAAAAAAATTGGACTATAGAGAGGAACAAGATCTAAAAGAAGAGGTTTTTTGGCTTGGCTTTAGAGAATGATGTAGGATGTAGGAATAAGGTGTGACACGTTTTCAGACCTAGCTTTTAGCAATTGGGAAATATAAATCATCAATATTTCCTAATCTGACAGTAATTAATGGCATTCTAGATGGCAGGTTTTGGAGAAACATTTCCTGGAAAAATGTAGTGGGGTTTTTTAATGAAATATTTGGTGAGATGAGAAAAGAAATTTGAAAAAATTGCTATGAAGAATGAAAGTGAATAGCAACAAGGTGAAGAAAGATTTTAGCACCATAATTGTCCTAAAATTAAGAGAGGTAAGATATAAAGAAAACCAGAGGCAATACTTCAGTATTTACTGAAGTAAATAGTGATTTACTTAATGGTAAATCAAAAGAGATTTACCATGAAGAAAAAGCAGCTTTTCAGGTAACAAACATCAAAAGCATACACAGGTTTAGCAATCCTGTACACACTTAGCACACTTCAGCAAGTGTAAAGTTGTACTGTGGGAGCATATAGTAAAAATAACACTAGCATAAGGTATTCTAGAACTGCCAGATCTGCTAAGCAAATAGGAACTTCATTTTGCACCAGCTGCAGCATCCAAGTGGTCTACAAATGTGCCATATGGTCTGCAATACATAGATTGGTGCTCTAATACTATGGTGCTCCCCACTGTACCTAAGTATGTAGGACATATGCTACACTACATTACTTAATCGTGCATTACCTTGCATCTGTAGGCATTGATTTACAAATTTCTGATACTTTTTTTTTTAATTTGAAGGATTAAATTTTCTGAATTTTCAGTGGAAACGTGTTTGGATTCCAGTTAAACATTGCAATGAATCAAATCTCAGTTGCACGCCTCGTAGTATTTTTATTGAATCAGGCATGTGAATCCATAAGCAGGTTTCTTTGCTTTGGCTGTTGTGTTATGCTAGAATCTGTTTCAAGATGAAGTAGAAATGTCTCAGTGGAATTAATAAAGGTTTTCAAGGGGATTATACATACACCAAAGACAATAAAGAGAGTAACACTAGAACACTAAAGAAGTTCAACATGCAAGTTCAATAGACAATATTTAGGGTAGTTTGTACATCAGGCTAATCTTTAGTAGGATACATTGATAGTCATATAATAAAAAAAGATTTGGTGAAAAGTTCTTGAAATCAACAAAATTAGAAAGGAAGAACTGCTTTCTGACTAAAGAAATACACAATCTTCCGTATTGTTCATAATTCTGCTGATTGGTGAACTCTTCATGTTGAGATTTTTTAGGGTAGTAGAATAATTGCAGACAGGCCTAAATTTTTTTGATATTATCTTTTAGGTGTTAATGGATTATTCATAATTATGTAATTGTCCCTTCTTCAAAAACACATACCAGTAAAATGTAAAACACGTACCAGTAAAAAAAACATATTACTGGTATGTGTTTTTGAAGAAGGGACAATTACAAATGTTTAAAATTTCATGAGATATTGGACATAATTTTGTTCTATATACTGAAAAGTTTGATTTTTTTAAAGAAATCCTTATTTTAATCCACAGAGTTAAAGTCTTCAAGGTTACATAGTTCTTTTTTACATATTTTATATATTGAAGAAGTCAGCCTATGAGTTCCATAAGCTCCTGATGGACAATCACATTAAGCAGAGGCTTTGTTGTGTCAGTGACTTCTAGTTTCCACTCTGATTATACTGTCTCCTAGCTGGCAAATGAACGGATTCAACAGAGAAAAACCTTTTTAAAAATAGCTTATCTTTTAAACTCCTTTATTATAGCAAAGTAATGGCTATATTAGCATCCTCTAACACGTCTTTAAATATGAACATATCAGTATAGCAATGCAAAAGTCTTCAAAATAGTTCTGCTTTGGCATTAACTGCTGCAGAAAACCCAGTCTGTGCTGAACGCACCCTGGAATAAAAGCCCATCTTTCCTCTCTCTCATCCACCTTTTTACAGGGTTCATGAGAAAGATTTATTTGCCTTTTACATTGCAACATGCTATCATGCAATATGATGACAACATTGAAATAATCTAGCACGTAAAAGCTAATAATGGCTAATAGTATGTACAGCTAAACCTACTATCACTTCACATATTGATCTTAATTAATGGAGCCTGATAAGGTATTTTTATATACACAGCTAGCTGCCTCTTTAATTATTGGAGGCGTAACCTGTAGATTTATAGGAGACTAGATGTACTCTGAAGGAAATTTTCACTTCTTTTTATGTCTGTCCTAAACCAAAGCTGTTCTTTAGAAATGTGCATGGGGAGGACAAACTTGCGTCAGAATCAGAGCACTGGCCTTTGCTTTAATCATATCCAGTAAGCATATATTTATAAGCATATATTTATAAGAAATTATGTTGAGTTATCAATGGCATGATGTGACCAAAAGTAAAGAAAATGAGAGTTTTTGGTATTGACACACAAACTGCTTTGGCCTATAATAAAGAAATTTGACTGAAGTCATCTAGACAATTAGGAGCAGGAGGTAGGAGTTCTAGTTTGTTCTTATATTACTAGACTTCTTTTTAGCTGTGCATAACTTCCCAAGATTCAACAGGACTCATTTTCTAGATGGCTGTTGAAGAAAATGGGGAACATCTTAACAGTAAAGTAGCAAAATATTTTGCAATGTATGCCATCTTATGGAGACAAGATAATTCATACCTTAGAAGCATGTACTGTCTGATCATCAATATGATCACTTCAGTTATGATTCCTCGTGGGTCATGAGGTTGGACAGCTCACTATCAAAACCCATTTTTGTCTTGAAACTCTTTGTGTGATTTCAGGTTCTGTTTTGTCGCTGTTGAGCCGATGTCGAACCAAGGAGAGCTCGAGATCAAGTGGCAAAAGAGGTTAATTTATTTATTAAATTCAGCCTTTATATACAAAATGGACTCTCACTTGATTGGTGATTAGCTGTACGCCTCCTGCAGCTAATTGACCACCTGGATCCATGAGAGCTTGAACACCTTTATCTTTGTTTACATAAATAAATAGATTCCTTCTCACGAGAAAGAGGTTTCTGTGCTGTCACACTGTTTTGGTGTTTGTTTGTTTGTTTTGTTTTGTTTTGTTTTGTTTTTTTTAATGAAAGCTTTTGTATGTGTGCATTTATCTACCTGTTTCAGGCCTGAATTAAGTTGAAATACAGTTCTTGAACTGGTGTTTCCAGCTGGAAGTTTTACAGGAACCATGATGACAGAAAGCTTAGTTCTCATTAGGAATTACAGTGGCTCAGAAGCACAGGTCATTTGAGGATGCTGATGCAGAAACATAGGATTAAATCAATTTTATATTTCCCCTGAATATCCTATCAGAATAATCTTCTTATCCCATATCATTAAATCACATAAGAACTTAAGATGACAGCTAAACACAATTAGAATTTCCTAGAGGATCTAGCAGGGCATTGGAGTTTGGCTTCAAATACATGTACAGGAAACATGTTCCTCTTTGAAAGGATTCTTTTCTCCAAGAGTCCTGCAGGGATTAAGCAATTGATACTAGAAAGCTCTTGGTTTAACTCCCTCTGCAACCAGGAGTGTTACTAGGTGCTCTAGGACAATTCAAAGTCATTATGGTTGAGTGCACAACTTTGAAATATTAGGGACATGAATTTAAAATTTAAAATTGAGAAAGAGAGATAATTTTCTAACACTATTAAAACTGATTTACTTCATATACAATGTGTGACTAATGGAAGAGAGAGGAACCTCTTGGCTCTTCCAGTCCTCTCCTATTGTGTAAGTGTGCACTACCCTTTACTGTATTTTGATTAGTCATTTTTTGAAAGAAGGGACTGAAATTTTCTCCTATTCCTCAAAATAAACATTATTTTTAGTCTGGATAGGGTGCAGAGTTCTGTTAAAAAAGAGATCCTCATAGACGTTCATAGATTTAACAAGGTAAATTCCATGTTTAAAGGCAAAGGTTATTCAATTAGCAGTCAGGAATATACCTAGGCCACCACCAAAGGGATAACAAATAATTTAGTGTTTTGGTTCTTGTTTTTCAAACTGTGACTGTGTTTCTTTTACTGATGGGTTTACAGCAGACACGATAGTGTTACATTCCTTCTCCATTTGCTGGATAATGTAAATGTTGTATAGGAATGTCAGTCTAACTAAATGGAAGGTATATATAGGCTGTGTACATGGTCATGGCGATACCTTTTCACATCTTAAAGATTAAGGGAGCATTGATTCTTGTTGGTATAATCTAGTTTTAATTCCATTGATGGCGGCCAATAAAAATATTTAAAGTAATTTAAACTTTCCAAGCAATCATCTATAATGGGAAATGAGTTCCAGAGAAAAGTTAAGGACAAATAATTGAAGTAAAAGGAAAAATATTGCTCTATTGTTTGTTTACTGTTTTAAGTTTATCACAACCTTAATCCACTTGTTGTTCTGCTAATTTATTTCCAATCTCTCCCTGCCACTTCACTTTTTTTCTCTCAGAGTCAGGTCCAATAAAGCTCCTGTATCTCTTCATCATAGATAAGACATAGCTGTCTAAGACAGAAACTTCTTTCTGAAATCCCCCTTTGCTTAGCTGCCACCTAATGATGGAGGCATAATTCACTCAAGGTCTCACTGGAAGACTTCCCATATGAAAATTATTTTATGGAGTACTTGTATGACTAGCACATTTCAGAACCCACCAGCTAATGAGGATTCATTTAGTTGCCTCCTCAATCCCACGTCACCCAGGAGAGTACCAAAGCATGAAGCAGTCTTTCAGCTTGGAGGCAGAGGAGGCAAGGAGGAATGTGACTTGGTCTCTCAGGACTCTGAGCTTTCTGCAGGGATTCTGGGTTGTATTCAGGGACCACAGCTGTATTTTATGCAATGCCTGTTTGAACGAATTACTCAGTAAATTCTATGCTGATTTGAATTTATTCTGATTTTGTTTTTTCCATATCATAAGGAAGCACAGTCTTAATATTGTCTAAGCAGAAATGATGGCAGCCTTGGAGCTCATAAAAAGAGTATTTGTGGGTCAAAGTTTTCAAGACAGCCTACTTGAAAGACTGAGAATTTAACTGAGAATTAATCTTTTTATATTTTTTAAATCTTCATTTCTATTTTTTCTCTCAAGATATTTCAAAAAGGAAAGTGTCCTTATTTAGATTTCATTAGAATTCATTGCTAACTTATGACTTGCAGTGGTGGATGATCCAAATGTGTCAGAACACAGAAGATTTAGCTAGCCAACAAAATGGGAGTTGTGGGACATATGAAATATTGGGGAGCCGGTTGAATAATCTAGCTACAGAATGTCCCCATCACTGAAATTTGGCAGGGACTCAGGTTCTCATGAGCTCTGCAGCTATCCCAGGGTCCACACCTAGCATCTCTAACAATGACAGAGCCTACATTTCAAGCCTGTTTTTACAGTTGAAAGCTCTCTTTCAACCATAAAAAACCCTGTACAGTACACAGAGACTGTGCCATTAGGAGATTACTCATTCCTTCAAAGGCAGAAACCACATTTTTCTCCCAGCCTCCTGCAGCCCTGAGTCAGGGTAGTGAGGATGAAGTGTATTTATAATGAAGCTCTCTCCCTGCACAGCCCTGACGCTCATCCATCATCACTCGTGACAAGTCCTGAGTGCTCTGTCCACCCAGAAGGTAAATCCATCCTCATCAGCCACCGCTAAACGCTGCCCCAGCCCGGGGGTGTTGCCCAGACACGCCATCAGCTTCTGCTGCCTTTTCCTCTGGTTTATCAAGAGATGGCAGCAGAAAGCCATTTAACCTTTGATCTCAGTCCTGGGGGCCTCCGTCTGTCACAGGCTCCTGGCAGCGCTGCCCACCCACCCAGTGCCCCTCAGGGCTCCGGCCACCGCAGCCAACAGCAGGAGCGGGAGCTGGGAAGGACAGCCGGGACCCGGAGCAGCAGGATCACATCCAGAAGTAGGAATTGACAGGGGTGGATGACATGGAATCTGACCACAGGAGGAGCCAGAGTTGTCCGGTGCCATCGGTCAGGTATGGATGGGGCTTCCCCTGAGACAGGACAAGGCATGTAGGAAGGAGTTGGGCGTTAGATGAAGAGGGATATTTCTGAAAACGAAGAGAAATAAAATAAACTCATTGAAGATCCCCCCTACTCCCCCTGAAAAGTCACGTGAAGAGTAAATTCTTTTAGATGTAGACCTTCACCTTGGGTTCATAGTGATGGGATTTCCCCTTTAAAAAAAGGCCACAAAATATTAAAAATATGCATGTTGCTATCATGATGCTATGTCCAAGGTGAGAGATACAGGAAGGAACTTTCTGGTTCACTGTGACAAGATGACAATTCATTTTCTACAGTGACATTTGTAAGAGCAAAAAATTGGTAACATAACATGTCAATAAAGACAGCTAGGAAAAAATATTTTAAAATTAGACATGATCAGAATTATAACACCTGGCTCTATTTCAAAATTTTTTTGTTAGCTTTCTTGCTGAAGAAAGGAATAATTGTCAAAATAATTGGATTTAAACTGGATTAAAAAAAGATGTACCGTGGTCATTAAAAGATTAATGACCTCATAATTAAGTGTTTCAGGATATTTTCAGAAACAGATTTCAGATAAAGACGCTAAAGTCAGTTGCATTTGAAGTCAAGGCAAGTTCTGGGACTTTCAGTGTTGCTACTTACTTTTCAGTGTTGCTGAGGAGCTGTCAACAGGTATGAAAAGGCACCAGCTACTTAAGTCATCCAGCAGCTCAATCTTTTTTCAGTGGGAGACGGAGAAAATAGGAAATATGCATGGTTGGAAATTTGGGGTTCAAGAGGATGGAAAGAGCAATGTACCATGCAAGATGAATCCACCTTCCTTTATCTTCTTTCTGTCCTGTGGCACTGTAATTGCATTTTAACCGATATTGGCCAAATCCCATTTTCCTGTCTAGAAATATGAATGGCGATTTTTTCTGCTGGCAAAATAGAGTCCCTCCACAGTGCTTAGTTTCAGCTTACCTGAAATTAGAATTTGGTCTCAGTAGTAACAGCAAGCAAAAAATAAATGAGATTTTTTTTACTATGTGGAAACCTATGCTGTGATTGATAGTTTTCTCAAATATTTGTGTTGGTCATTTTCTGTTATGGTACAAAGAATAATTGGATCAATAAAATTTGATATAATCAAAGAATTGTTTCTAAATTAACATCAAGAAATGTGATGCAATTGATTGTTTTAAATTTCTTATATTTCCTCTCACTTTTAAATTTCTTAAATCAGCTATGATATCAATCAACAGGATTAGATTGAGATCTAATGAAATTAGATTAGTAACAGGACAAGTGAATAAATATCCCCCCAAAAAGCATAGACTCCATAAGAACATTGTTTCCTGAGGTATGTCTGATATTTAGTGAAAATTATATTATCCATTTAATTTAATAAATTACATAGCATTTTCTCTTCCTGCCTGGATGCTAGCAATCTAATAGATATCTGTAGAAGATGTATGTGTGAGCTCTGCTGCTTTGGGTCGGTCTCCATGTTTATCTCAGAGCATCCATCAGTGATGTATTTGATTAGTTGAAACAGTCTTAAATGCTTTATGTCATGACATCACTAATGAAATCACCTCTGGAGGAAACATAATCTTGGCATCCCAGAAAATTATCTTCAGAGCTCAAATGCCTGACCTCATAGGGCTTTGACCATCAATAGGATTTTAAGGCTTCCGGTGACAACAAGCATAAGCATTAAAGGAAATAATTTTGTGAAAGAGACATCACAGGTAAACTAGCTTTCCTTTGTATCCTTTTTCAGTCTGCGTTTTTTCAGCACTCGCCAAGGAATGGCAACCAGCTGAATGCTGCTGTATCATTGCATTAAAATTCTAGCCACCATGCCACATCCTACTATCTAAGTGTAAAGACTTTGCAAAATCTCTCTCTCATCATTCAGGTGCCCCTCAATTGAAGAGTAGGGGTCAACTGTTAATAGGTCAATAAGGATTTTGGAGCATAGGATTTGGCAGCTCACATATAATTTCATAATTTGCCAGACAATACAAAAATTAGTAGCAATCCAAGCTATATTGCAAGTATCATATTAAAAAATGACAGAAAACAAGCAGCTGATTCCTAGGTTGTAAGCCTGACAGTTCAGGACCTCTCTCTCTTTGGCCAGTGGAGTTACTGTGAGTTTTCCCAAAAATCAGTTTTCTTTACTCCACATAAGACTTTCCCTCCACTTAAATATTACAGAATAACACAAACCTGTGTGTGAAATATGGGTCAATGTAGTCACCGCAAGGTACCATGGTAACTATTAAGTTTGCTTTTTTGGTGTTGTGTTCTTCAGAATAACAGTTGGAATGATCATATCAACAGTTTAGGCTGCCATGGATCAAATACTGCAAATATGTATTGATGACATTCCTGTGGGTAGAGCACTTCATTCTTCTCTCAACCAACTATCATCTTTCTCTACTGCTGCGGAGCTCTATTACACAGATATAGTGACTGCACTTACGAGTGCAAAGCTGCCATGTCAAGTATCATTTGGAATTCAAACCATTCAGCAACTGCCATTATGATTGCAAATAGATATGTCTTTAAAAATGTGGTATAATGGTAATTTGCAGGAAAGTTAGTTGTTTACTCTTGTGGTAAAAAAATAAGGTACAGAAAAATTTTGGTTTTAGTAAGATGGGAAGCCCTAAAGTTTAATGAAAATACTGTCAACTTCATTTGTATAGTTTTAAGCTATGATGTGTTCTACGTGACTTCAGAAATTGCAAAATATATTACAGGAGTGGCAGAATGTGAGAGGAAATTTCCACAATGCATGTAAGTGTATATTGCATACTATACTATCAATACAAAATTGAGAGCAAATACTTGAATAGCTAATCATATGGGAACATATAATATGCTTGTCTGTGTGGTAAATATAGGATGTCAGCAGTGCAGAAATAATTTTAAGATAAAAATTAAGTATATTGTAAGCAATTTTCAAAATAATTTCACATTTCCCTGAATTCATCCAATGAATTTGCTTATTTTACAATATAACAGTTTTTTCTAGAGTAGCAGCTATTTCATTCCAAGGAGCAATGGTGTGTGGTACCATTATAAGATTGTGGTGGTCCTGAGGTGGTACTGTCTTGTGATTCTGGATAGTACTGCAGCTCCTGGTGTCTTTATTATCTGCTGCCAATCCAAGCCAGGACTGAGAAGGGGCTTCAGCTTAATTTCTACAGCATACAGCAATCCAGTGACAGGCTGGCCCTTGTCTCTGAAGTTAGGGATTTTTCTGTGTCCCTGTGGATGTGCAGTTCCCACTGGAGCTTTATCAAACTGAGAAATTAGAGCAGCAGCAGATTTTTTTTTTATTACATGGCTAGACTTGGAGGAATACTTTCTTTTCTGAGAACAACAGCAGCTCCCATCAGGTAAGTCTTGTGCAACTTCCAACCTTGCCAAAGATACTTGACCCCCAGTGTTCTGGAGTGTGTATCAGCTGCCAGCTTTCTGTGTGTTTTGTTGAAAGAGAAGATAATTTCCACTCTTCTTGCTGTCAAGCAGGAAAGGATTCAGGATTCATTAGGTCAGAAAAGAAAAATAAAATTCTCTTGCCTGGTAACTTAGGACATTTGAAACTCTTACATTCCATGTTCTAAGGACTGGACAAAATACCCAATGTTTGAAGATTAACACCTTGGTTTGTTTTCATGCACTGTGAAACAATTTCAAGAGGTAGAGCTGACAGCACTTTCCTCTGCCCTCGGATGCCTCTGTAAACAGGTGGGTAAGAGTTGTTCCTTGCAGATATGGATCTAGAAGTACTCAAGAGGAGAAAGAAACTGAAAATAAGAATTTCTGACAGAAGAACATCAAAGGCAACAGCAGATGGTAGGAGGTTGCCTGTTCCCTGTGACATAATCTTGTATCTAACAATTTCTTATTTGTTGGTAGAGTCTCAGAAGTTGTGTATGGAGGCTGAAGTTCAGTTCTGGTAATATCTGACATCCAGTAGATTCAGCAACTGACCCCTTTGCAATGTCACATGCAGGATGCACAGGAAATACAGTCTGCTTGTATTCCATCACTTTTGTGACAATCAGTGTTTGAGCCCTTTCAGTAAGAACACAAATGCCATGAAGTCTGGCTAATCTTTGGTCCCAAAACATTGCTTCTGTGGTGATGAATATCTGGTTTGGAAAGTGAATCGTTGTGATGTGTTAACCTGGGCCAGTGGCCAGACATCCACACTGCACTCACTCTTCCTACTTCTCAGCAAGATGGGGGAGAAAACGAGACACAAAAAAATAACTCATGTGTCAAGATTAAGGGCAGGGAGATCACTCACTAATTACCATCATGGGCAAAAACATCTCAGCTTGAGGAACATTAATTTAATATATTGCCACTTAATAGCCTAGGATATTAAAAAAGAAAAAAAAAGGATTAAAAATACTCCCCCCTATTCCCTTATTCCCAGGCACAACTTAATTTTCAGCTCTTCTACTTTCTCCTCTGTGAGTGGCTCAGGAATGAGCATTGTAGTCAGTTCATAATGCTCCATCTCTGCTGACCTTACTCTTCACACTGTTCTCCTGCTTCAGTGTGAGGTCTCACCCATGGGATACAGTCCTTGACAAACTTCTCCAGCACAGATCCTTCCCGAAGGTTGCATTTCTTCAATAACTGCTCCAGCACAGGTCCTCTCCACCAGGTACTTCAGGAACATCCTGTTCCAACAGGTCACCCATGAACTGCAGCTCCCGCCAGGACAATACTCTGGCTCCTGTCCACAGGCTGCAGCTCCCTGCAGGGCATGTCCACCTGCTCCAGCATGCAGTTCTGCAGGGCCTGCAGCATGGGTGTCTGCTCCACTGTGGTTAGGATGCAAAGAGACAACCAACAAGGTCTTCTCCACAGGCTGCAGTGGAACATGTGTTCTTGCACCTGAAGCACCTTCCTCATTCCTTCTTCACTGACCTGAGTGTCTGCAGGGCTGTTTCTCCTGCAGCTACTCTCCAGAATTTTTACCCTTTCCGAAATATGTTTTCACAGAAGTGCTAGCACCAGTTGACTCAGTTTTGGCCAGCAGTGGGTCTGACTTGGAACCAGCTGAAACTGTCAGTGTCTGACAAGGAGGCAGCTCCTGATCTCTTCTCACAGAAGTTACCCCTGCAGCTATGCCCTGCTACAAAAACTTTGCCATGCAAACTCAAAACATTGGCCCAAATGCACCATAATTGCATAACTGGGTCCTTTCTTAGGAACAGCAAAGGGTCAAACTTGCTCTCACAACATGCCACTCTTCTTGCCTGAACCCTCTCCAGACAGCTGTCCCTTTCACAAAAGCCTAGAATCTTCTTCATATATATATATA
>VZTJ01001734.1:1370-14114 GCA_013397795.1 Orthonyx spaldingii | reverse complement strand
ATCGTCCTGCTGGACAACCTGGTCCCCCAGGTGAGCCCCGAAATCGGGGAGTGTGGAGGGGGCAACAATGGTGGGACCCCAAGTGTGGGGCTGGCCCCCAAAAATGTGGATTGGACTGTAAAAATGGGGATAAACCCCCAAAATGGGGCACAGATCTCCCAAAAAAGAGGATTTGACCTCTGCCCCTACCAAGTGAGCTTCCAAAATCTGGGGGGGCCCCAACAATGGGAGGACCCCCAAGTGTGAGGCTGCACCCCAAAAATGGAGGGCTGGATCCTTCAAAATGGGAGGCAGGCCAGTGAAATGGTTTGAACACCCCAAAAAGTGGGGGGTAACCACATAGATCCAGACTCTGCTCCCCCCAGCGGAGCCACCAAAATCGAGGGGGCCTGCAAAAATGGGGAACGCCCAGAGGAGAGGCTGGACCAGTAAAATGGGGGGGGATCTGCTGTAAATGTGAGGCAGCCGCAAAGATAAGGGGCGGGGGGTCCCAATTTTGGGGCATCAGAGGGTTGGGTAATCCCAGTTTGGGTGGGTTTTGGGTGGCAAGATCCTCGACTTGGGGAGTTTAGGTGGGGGGACTGCAATTTTTGGGGCTTCTGGGTTGGGGAGACCCCAATTTTGGTGGTCAGTGGGTTGGAGAGCCCAGATTTGGGGTTGTTCTGGAGGTCAGTGGTGGGTAGGGCCCCCAGCTGGGCTGGTGTTGCTTGGGAAACTGTCAGTTTTGTGGGGTTTCTTGTTTAGGGGGGATAACCCTTGATTTGGAGGATTTGGGGGTGGACACCCCAATTTTGGAGGTGAGTGGGCGGAGTAATCCCTGAATTGGTGGTGTCTTGTGGGAGGCCCCAAATCGGGCAGATTTGGGCAGGGTACCCTCAATGTGTGTGTATGGGGGGGGGTTGTCCCCTGCACACCGCCAATTCTGGGGAGGGGCTGCTCC
The DNA here is from genome assembly GCA_013397795.1 of Orthonyx spaldingii. Classification (NCBI taxonomy): domain Eukaryota; kingdom Metazoa; phylum Chordata; class Aves; order Passeriformes; family Orthonychidae; genus Orthonyx; species Orthonyx spaldingii. The sequence continues at coordinate 13,174 of VZTJ01001734.1, read as the reverse complement.
TTCTAACAGGGTGTTTCCTCTCTTCCCCAGGAGCTGCACGCGGCGGCCGCGCGGGTCAAGGCTGCGCACCCCAGGGTGACGGTGGAGGCCAGCGGGGGGATCGTTTTGGGGACCCTCCCCCAGTTCTTGGGGCCCCACATTGACGTGGTGTCCATGGGGTGTCTGACCCACAGTGCCCCCGCCCTGGACTTCGCACTGCGGGTGTTGGAGCCCTAAAATCCATCCTGGGACCCACAAAATCCACCCTTGAACCCCCAAAATCAAACCTGGGACCCCAAAAACCTGCTACAGAACCCCAAAATCCATCCTGAGATGCCAAAATCCGTCCTGGGGAGAAGAAAATCACCGTGAAACACCTAAATCCAGCCTGGAAATCCTCAAACAGCAAAGCTCCCCCACTGAGGGGGACCCTGAAATCTGGCGGTGAGTCCTCCCAGCCACCAGGGGGCGCCAACGCCCGAGTCCTCCCCACATCCTTAGACCCTCCAAAATTCACCCTGGGACCCCAAATTTCATCTCGTGACCTACAAAATCCATCCTTGGACCTNCTAAATCCAGCCTGGAAATCCTCAAACAGCAAAGCTCCCCCACTGAGGGGGACCCTGAAATCTGGCGGTGAGTCCTCCCAGCCACCAGGGGGCGCCAACGCCCGAGTCCTCCCCACATCCTTAGACCCTCCAAAATTCACCCTGGGACCCCAAATTTCATCTCGTGACCTACAAAATCCATCCTTGGACCTCAAAATCCATCTTGGGATCCCCTAAATGAACTCCAGGAACCCAAAAATCCACCCTGGGGCCCTCCAAAACCCACCCTGGGTCCCCCAAATCCCCCCTGAGGATCCCAAAAATCCATCCTGGGGTCCTTCCACTCAGCTCCCCCCCCTAAGGGGAGCCCAGAACTCCACCCTGACATGTCCCCTCCCCTTTTCTTTCTGTACCCCCAAATAAAACTGTACCCCACCTCCTCTACATGTCCCCCCATCTTTTTTTCAGTGTGGCATCCCCAAAATCCACCACTGAGTGCAAAACCAGCCACTTTATAACCAAAAAAACATGTGGCATTTTTATCCAGATGGGGCTGGACAGTTTGTCCTGAAGGATCCTAGGAGACACAGTCTAGAAAGCTTTGCTGGAATCCCAAAAAATTCAATCAGCTGACCTCCCGTGATGAACCAGGAGGGTCCCCTTGTCATAAAAGGAAATTGACAAGCTATTATTTAAACAAAAACCTAACTTTATTTCTAAAACTATAGTTGGCTTGCCAGCCATAATCCTTAGGACAAAGTGGTATCCAGGCTCAATGACATCTGTATGACCCTTCAGACATAAAGTGCTGACCAAGTCTGGGGCTGGGGATGGATCTGGCCACACCCAGAGCCCTCTCTGGGAAGGACTTTAGGAAGTCAGGGCGTCCTTTCTGCACCTTGTGAATCAGCAGGAGGGTGTCCCTGATTAGTCTTGCCTGAATGTCCCACTCTGGGCATGACAGGCCCCCAGCTCAGCAGCGCCAGCACCACAGAGCACATAGGGACTGTCTCAGTGTTTGCTGCTCCCTCGGAGTCCTCAGGATCAAGCTTGTCTGAGCTGCCAGGCAATGGATGAATTCACACTCATCTTTCTCCAAGTCCTGAAGTTCTGTGACCAAAACAGAGCTGAGATGAGTTCCCGTGTTTGCAGAGACCTCCCCATGCCCCAGCCCTCACTCCCCACTCACCGCTGAAAACCAGAGCAGGCAGCTCCTTGCTTTGGTCCTTGAGATGACGCGCGATGGTCCCTGCGCACAGAGCTCTGTCAGCCCCTGCTCCCCAGCACGCTCCCAGCAACCAGGGACCACCCTGGATGGGGCAAGGGCTGGGGGGGACAGGGGCTGCCCAAAGAGGGACCCCGGGCTGGGGCTCACCAATGAACCTGATGGTCCCATCTTGCACGTGTTCCTGAGGGTCCCTCAGGTACTGCAGGCTCTGATGAAGGTAGTGCTCAGCCCTGCTGCTGTCCTTCTCCATCTGGAGAGAGCATAAGAGTGTGAGCATTGTCACAGACCCTCCGGGTGGCCGGAGCAGCCCCTCCTGCCAGCACCTCCATTACCGAGAGCCCTCCCTCCCACTGGGTGCAGGGAGGGGAGACGGGCCTAGAGAATAGCCCTTGGGGGTCTGTTCTTGAGCCAGGAACAAGGGTGCAGCTCCAGACTGTGGGTTCTCTTCCTCAGGCCCAGTTGGTGAACCCACGGTCCAGCACAGTCCCTGGGGCTCATCCTCACCAAGCAGTCAGCCATCCTCCAGGTCTGCCATGTCTTCACCACATGTTTCAGCTCCTTCCACTTGAGGAGCTCTGCGACAGCAAGGAGGGCTTTCCTGGAGGCCTGTGGGACAGCAGAAGCTGGGAGGTGGCTCCAGGGCCTGGGAAAGGTGACCTGGGGTGACTCCACCTTTAGGGAGCTGGGACATGCCCCTGCCAAAGCATCTGGGAACAGCTCCTGGGTAGTGGGATTGAAGCTTGAATCCCTGGCCTCCAGCACCTTTGGGGACACACCTGTACAGGCCTCGGTGGTGCTGGGCTGGTGCCGAACCCTGCTGGAGTAGGCAGGGCAAGTGCTGGAAATGGCTGAGCCACCGTGTCCGGCCCTGCTGCACTGGTTCCGCAGGGACCCTTCCCAGGGGCTGTGTGGGGGGAGCGCTGCCGGTGCCCAGGAGCCCGGGGGTGTCAGCCACCCCTCTCTGTCACTGCTCAGCCTTGACATCAGTACCTGGCCCACTTTGGGGACCTCATGCGAAGGATGAGTGGGGCCAGAACACTGTGCACGTAGTTCTTCATCCACTTCTTCTCGTTCCCCACCACTAAGTTCACCAGGCCTCTGAAGGAAAGTATGCAGCGCTCCTGCACCCAGCTTTCCTCCTGGAAGGAGCGAGGAAAGGTGAGCTTTGGAAGCAGCAGCTCCCTGCCCATAGTGAGAAGGGGTGTGACAGTAGCTGAGGTGAGGGGCGATGCTCCGGGGTCAGATTCCAGAGTGGGGAGGAGCACGCCCAGAATCCATCCAAGGAGAGCCCAGGGGAGCGGAGCCTGCTGCTCCGAGCGCTGCTGTCATAGCCCAGTGCTCCTCTCAGGGCTCGGGCTCCACATTGACCTCACCGCATCAAAGTAGGGCCGGAGCGCCTTCACCAGGTCCACGGCAATAGAACTGGCCTCAGTCCTCTTCAGGTGCCTCACCATGTTCTGGAGGACCATCAGGGCCTTCATCGCCAGAGACACGTAGTCATGCCACAACAGGTTCACCAGGTCTGGCAGGAGGACCTTCATTTTTCTTGCCTACATAAAAGACAGTTTCCATTTTGCGAGAAGGTCCATGCCTGGAACGCTCCCCCAGCAGCCACCAGACCCTGTCAGTCAGGGAGGGGTTCAGAGCAGTGACTCCCAGCCCAGGCCATGCCACTGCCCTGCCCAGGGCCTCAAAGCCCGGCTTCCACGTGTCTGCCCTGATACCACCCTGCTCACCCTGTCAGCTCTCTCCGACAGCGTGATGAGAGCCCTGAGCACCAGGGACAGCATCTGTGTGTCTGTGTTGTTGTCTGAATATATCAGAAACCTGCAGATATTGTACAATGGAGTGAATTCCTCCTCTTGCACATCATCGGAGACCAGCACCTGAAAGAAACCCTGCAGTGAGCAACCTTTGCCCCTGGCAAAGCCGACGGGGCTCCCCCAGCACAGCTCCTGTTTCCCCCTCACAGCTGAGGACAAGGGTACCAGGGCTTTTCCTGCTGACTCACAGCCACACAACTGAGGCAGGTGTTCTCATCATAGGTCTGGAAAATTCCATTCTTCTGGTCCTGGAGTTGGATGCGCAGCTCTTTCAAGACCTTCTCCACAGTCTGGGGCACCGAGAACATCACCTCCTACAGTCTGAGGGCGTTCCTGAAAGGCAGAGCACTGTCAGCAGGGCCTGGGCCAGCCCTGCAGGATGTGGGGTGCCCAGGGATCCTGCCCTGGCAGGCAGGAGATGGCTGAGGAGCAGCATGCTGGCTCTGGGTTGGCTCTGGGCTGGTCCAGCCAGTTTTGGCTGTTGCAGGCCTGGGTGACTCCCACTAGGGCTGGAAAGCATGGTGGGATGGAGGGCCCTGCTCCTCAGGGGCGTCCTGGAGCATTCCTTGGGTTTGGCAGACAGAGGGTCTCAGGGTCCCTCTCCCCACAGAGGCTGTCAGGGCCAGTACCTGTCTGCTCGTGGAGTGATCTGCAGCAGCGTTGTGACCACCTGCCCAGGACTCTTACCAACCACCAGGAGAAGCAGGGAGTGAAGGCTGTGCTGGACTTGGGTGTCCGTGACAAACCCAGTGTGGTAGATGTGGCTCACAAGGTTTGGTGCCTGGAGGGGACACAGGCAAGGGTGGTGCTGCCGCTGGAGCCAGGTCCTCAGCTGCCCTTCCCATCCCTCTCTGCTGCCTCAAGGTGGCTTCAGGTGCCTGAGACAGCTAGATTTGAGAGGGATGGAGGGAGGCAGGAAGCCAGCCCAGCAAGACAATCCAGACACAGGCCACTTACATCCATCAGCCACCAGTCAGGATCTCTCCCAACCACCTCCAACATGCTGAGAGCCACCTGCTGATTGTAGGTAGATGAGTAGTGGAACATCGTAATGGTTGAGAGGATGATGCCTGTCCTCTCGGAAGGTTTGAGGTATTTTCCAAGGACCTGTGGCAGGAAGGAAAGGAGCCCCACTGATTCTGGGCCCCTTTGCTCACACAAATGCTGTGGACAAGATTCCCAGCAAGGGGAGGGCTCAGTACCTCGATGAAGTCCTTGGCACTGGGAGAATGAAGCAAGGAGGTGATCCCGGCTTCCCAGTGTGCTTGGAGCTGTGCATTATCCTCTGGCAGTATCACACCTAAAGAGTGGGGAAACATGGATGCGTTGGTGAGACACAGCTGCTGTGCCAGCAAGCCAACCACATCCTGACAGACCTCAGGAACCGGGAATGGCTGGGGAGGAGTTGGTCATAGGAGGAGGTGGTGGCACTGGTGTGAAGCACAACCTGCCTCCAGTGCCTGTACCCAGTGCTGTTGGGCTGCGAAGCTCCGAGCCCCTGGAGCTCTGCATGCAGCACCCAGTGCCACCGTGGCTGCAGTGCTGGTCAGGGGGAACGGCTCGCGGGGTGGGAGTGCGGCAAGGCAGGACACGAGTTCTCCAGGGGCTATGGGCAAGGGGCGGAGTGCGGCTGAGTCCTGCGTGGAGGAGCAGCTCAGCTCCAAGGGACCATCCACAGCCTGGGACAGAGTGTGGGGAAGGAACAGAGATGATAGCAGTGCTAGGGACATGGTGGCACCTGCACCAGGCACAAGGGTCCATGAAAATGCCTGGGAGGACCAGCAGATGTATCAGGGGATGTCACTGTGTGGGGAAATGTAGCCCACCACAGCTTCTCTTACATTTCTGCTGACAGATGAATTTGAGGAGGGCATAGAGAGCATCCAGAGCCACACACTTGGTCTTTTCTTCCTCAAATGACATGAGGATGAGACGTCCAAGCACCTTCCCAAGGACTGGGACCTGGATCTGTCCACAGACAGCACCTCTGTCCTCATTTTGACCAGCCTGGAGGAGGCAGGCAGAAGAGCACAATGGCTGAGGGCGGCAGCTGAGGCCGAAGTCCTGACCTGCACAGTGTATCCAGGGCTGGATGCAGATGGGTCAGAGCTTGGCAGGGCCCTGCAGGCCCCATCTCCCAGAGAAGCCACAGGACAACAGCCCCGTCAGGAGAGCTCCCTCCAAGCTCCTTGGGCAGTCCTGTCTGACACAGGGCTGGGGCAGAGCTGGCTCCTGGCTGGGAAACCCAAGGAAAATGGAGGACCAAGACCCTTCAGCCCAGGCTGACCTTGAAGGCACCTCAGAGCTGCAGCTGTACTGGCCACAGGGACGGGGAGATGGCTGGAGGGTGCCTGGTCCTCACCTCCACAGTGGAACAGCTGGCCAGCCAATGGCTCAGGATGCAAATCCTCTCCAAGCCCCTCTCCCGCACAACTGCATTCTTAGAGTTGGTGAAGGTGAGCAGCATCTGGGCAGACAGAGGCTGAGGTGAGCCCCAAGAGCAGACACCAGCTCCTGTGGCAGCAGCGCAGCTCCACTCCTGGGCTGGGCTCCCACCAACCTTCAAGGCTTCCTCTCACCTCACGCTCAGCCTCAAGAGGCTCCTGTGCCTGGGACAAAGGCCCCAGGCCAACCTTGTGGCCAGGCAGGTGCCACCCTCTGCAGCCCCTGTGCTCCAGCTAAGCCCCAGGGCAGGGGGGCACCCTCCCCGCAGCGCACTCTGCCTGCTCAGAACCAGGCTGGGGACCATCCACCCAGGAGTGGGCAACCCCCCTCCCAGGGTGAAGAACAGCCCTGGGACCCCCACTCTGCTTGTGCCAGACCTCCAAGATGTCCTGCAGCACCTCGCCAACTTTGAAGGCAGGAGAGTTGAGCACCACAGCCTTCAGCATGATGTCCATGGCATCCAGGGTCTGCAGGGAAGACAGAGAGTGATGGCAGGGATTCTGCTGTCCCTCCCACTTTGGAGACTGATCTGAATTCCCAGGGCAGGATGCCCACACCACCCAGGAGATCCAGGGACAAGCAGTGTCCTGCAGGCACAGCAGCCTGTGGTGCTGGACATGGCCGAGCCCTGGGAAGGGGACGGAGGGATAAGGGTGGGAAGGCAAAGCAAGACCCTGCCATGCCTTGGATCTCTGATCATGAGGCAGCACAGGGTGGCCAGGAACAGCCCAGAGTGCCTGTGGTTCCCATAGCTCACCAAGCACTTACCTGAGTATAGAGGGAAGCGTGCAGGCTCATCATTTCGTCTTTTGGAGGAAGACAAAGGACACTCAGAAAGCAGGAGTTTATCAACTGTATGTTGTGCTGCAGCACCAACACCACAGAGCTGCAAAGAGAGAGGGCCCAGCTGGGTACTGGTGATGGAGGCAGTGCCTCGGGGCCTAGTGCAGGCAAACCCAGAGCACTGGGCTCGGGTCCCTGACGGGGATGAGCAGGTACCTCAGTCTGGTGATGGCCAGCACGGCAAGCAGCTGCACCTCTGTGCACATCTGGCTCTGGAGCCCCTCACTCAGCAGCGCCTGTCGAGCACAGTTGGGCTGGGACTTGGCAGCTGCCAGCACCCACAGCCACCAGCTCCTTGCCCCGGCCAAGCACTGCCCTCACAGGGTGCTGGGCATCCCTGTTCTCTTCCCCAGAGCACCAGGTGTGCCCTCACCTCGATCTTCTCTGCCAGTTCATATCTGCGGCAGAAGGACTCCAGGCCTAGTAATGAGCCATGGTTCGTGGTGTTTCTGCACAGGATGCAGATGCTCTCAAGGAACTTCAGCCTGTGTTCCTTCATCTGGCAGCCAGGCGACAGAGAGACAACGGGGCGTCTGAGGAGGGGACACGTGGCCAGCAGGACCAGAGCCCTGGGGGAGCAGCAGGGCACAGCCATCATCCAACAGGCTGCGCTTACTGGGCAAGAGAGACTGACAAAAGTCCGGATAAACGCCATGGCTTCCTGTTCCTCTCCATGCACAGGTAACCCACTGGCATCTAAGAGATATAAGGGAGGGCTGCAGAGGGTCTGGTGACAGGGGAGAGCAGGGGAAGATCTGCCGTGCACCTAGGCCTGTGCCCGTTGCCCTGGCTTGGCCTTCCCAGGTGGATCCTGGCTGGAGGGTGCCCAGCAGAGGAGCTGCCATGCTGGAGAACAGCATGGAGGGGAAAGCCCCAGTGCCTGGGGCTGAGGAATGTGCTGGCAGAGGGACAGGAAAGGTGCAGCACCCCATGGCATCCCTGCCTCCTGCCACTCGCTGCCCTCACCCTGGAGCAGGAGCTGGGGCCCCTCTGCTCACCCTCTCCTGGGCAGAGGCTGTGCTGGGGCCAGCGTTCAGCCCTGAGCAGCCTCAGCACTGAGACATCACAGCCAACCCTGGGCTCTCAGGGGCTGCGTGCCCGGGAAAAGTGATCCCAGTGTCGTGCAGGGCACGCTGGGGGCCCAGCCCTGCCCAGCCCAGCAGGGCCCCTCACTCACTGGGCTGCACCGTGAGCACCTTGCAGGGTTCCACTGGGGAGCTGCTCTCCCGGGCAGCCCCATCCTCCTCCCAAGCCAGCCTGGGCTGGTTCAGGGGTTTCTTCCCCATCCCGTGGGAGAAAGAAAAAGGCTGGTAGTGGGGAAGGGGGAAACGAGAATCGTTGGGGAAAAACCTCAGCACCACAGAGCTACTGAGAAAGCAGGGAAGGTCTCAGGCTTGTGCACGGAGGCTCCTTGCCAGCTCCGTGTTCCTGTCCTGTCCTGTCCCTGTCCTGCTGGATGCTGACCACAGGGGCTGCAGTGAGGTGTCACAAAGGGCTCCCCTGTGACACAGCACCTGCCCCCTGCAATGGCTCCCAGCGACTGCTGACACAAGACCTGCCCCCAGCAACAGGGCCCAGTGACCACCGCCCAGGCAGGGAGGCTCTGGGTGTCCCTGGGGGGCAGAGGGACAGCTCACTCCTGGGCACTCCCAGGACCTCCCAAAGGTGCTCCCAAAGGACCTCCAGGCCCCCTTTGCCTTCAGGTCCCCTTGGGACATCCCTGCTGCCCTCCAGCACCCCCAGAGCCCTGTGTTCAGACACCCCCGCATGTCCCCAGGATGTCACTGTCAGTGCCCTGCAGAGCCCGGCCTCTGCCCCCCGGCAACATGACATGGGTGAGATTTGCTCAAGCCTAAAACCAGGTCTGGCACCTCAGCTCTTCTCCGCCTTGCACCGTTGGAAGAGCTCGTGCAGAAAAGAGGACAAGGAAAATGGAATTTCTTCCACTGAGTTTGCCCTTTCTGGGATTTGGCAGCTCCCAGCAATTGTCATTCCCCTCTCCCTGGTTTTCACTCACTCTGCTCTGGGACCATGATGGTGAACACGGTCTTACAACCACAGCCCCTTCCCCACTCTGAACACTTCCATCGCTTCCAGCACTGCTCCACTTGGGACCCTTCCTGAGGCCTTCAGTGCACCCCAGGTTTCTCTGCAGAAATGCCCTTGCACTGGGGGCTGCCCCAGAAATGCCCTTGCACTGGGGGCAGCCCCCTGGGCTCTACAGTGCCAGTGGTGCTGGTCCCAGTAGCCCAAGGAGTCTTGCCTGTGAGTCTGATGGTGCTGAACAGAAAGTCTGTGCTGAACCTGAAAAATCTCATGACATTTGGTGTAATAGTAGAGTGTGCTAACCATGGAGTTTCTTCATCTTTCCTGGGTTTCTAGGTAGCTCCCGTGTGACTGCTGTGGGCCTTTCTGGGGCAGTTCCAAGGCGGTTCCTGGGAAAGTCCGTGGGTGGATTCCAAGATGGGTCCTAGGCAGTTCCCTGGGTGGGTTCCTGGTGCCCGCAGGGCTGTGGGACATCTGGAACGCAGAGACTCAAATTCCTTGTTCCTAAGAGGCTCTGTCGTGCCACTTCACTGCTCCTTAACCAAATGCTGCACGTAGAGCTTTGCTGCTCTTCACTCACTCTATGAACATCACATCAATGAAATGTGCAAAAAACATTCAGCGTTTCAACAACAAGTCTAGTTCCTACAAAAGTTTCAAGAAGAGATTAATATTGCCTTCAGCTTAAAAAACTTTGAGAACGATGTCTGGGTGTAGAAAGAATTAAGCAAAGTTTAAACGATTTAACAAAGTTTGAGCAGATGGTGATTGGTTGTTCTTCATGTGCATAAACACAAGATCTGTTTTGTAACTAACCATGCTGAATCTGTCACCAAAACTGTGGGAAAAACAAAAACTCTCAAACAATTTGAGCGTTAGAGAATTAAGGCATTACTTTATTGTGGCCAGGATGTGCAACAGAAATCATTTCATCCATACATTGCCTGGGTTGAGCAGAGAAAATCATTCCATCATACATGGTTATTTACTAGATTTTCCACAAACTTATACAGACAAAACCCAGAGAAATTCATTTGTTCAATGTTCATTGGTCCCAAGTTACAGAATTCTTAGTATTTGGTTTCCTACTGGTTATTGATCCCTTAACCTTCGATGCTAATTAGGTCCTCATTCTTTGTTCCCTTGTGGATCTTTTCCCAGAGCAGGTGTCTCCGACACACCAGGAAGGAAGTTCGGGCATTGATGTCCACTTATCTCTTATGCATCCTCTGGCAGCTCCCAGTCCACTGAGATGTTAAACTCATCAGGCCTTGCCCAGGGAAGAGTTTCTCAAAAAGAAACTTTCATTCCCTTCCCCCTGGGCAAAGATGAACAAAACCCCTGACTAAAGTTAGTTGAAAATTTTAGAAGTTGTATAATTTCCAACAAATCTGTGACATCTGCTGTAACCGTAGATTCTGGAGCTGCCCTGCACAGCTCACATTGCCCTGCACAGCTCATGTGTTGGAGTGTGATATTTCTTCTGGGCAAACTCTGAAACAGTATTTGGTCTCCATTTTTGCTGCTGTCCACTCTAACATTCTGTGCAGAATTGTTCCTTCACATCTTCTCCATGATTTAAGTATCACCTTGATCTTGACTGCCCCTCAGGTAGGCCCAAAGGAGCAGATTACCGTCAAACACCTTTTAAATCACCCTTGGCTTATGTGAGGTTATTCTGGTGCTCTTTGGTGGCAAAGTAAATCTCCAGTAAGTCCTCTGGACAGATGAATACTAAAGTGTGTAGTGTGATCTTCCTGACTTATTACCATCATCACAGGGCCGTGGAGTGAAGGCATTTCTCCAAATGTGAACTTTGAGATCGCTGTGGCTCCTTTTGGCTTCTTTTAGCTGTCAAAATGTTATTACTTGCTCTCAGTTTCTCTGGAGGAGGAATTTCAAGTGTGTTTTCCTCATATTTTGCAGCTGGATTTGCAAAAGAACTGACTTCTCATCCAATGTGAAGTGTGAGAGATGAAGGTGGTATGGAGAGCACAAAAGCCAAAGTAATCTGGTTGTCAGCAGTAGGTGCTGAGAAGTTCTTACATGTGGCAGCCAGTGCTCCTGACCTGAGCAGGTGCTCTGTGTGCAGCCTCTTCTACAGGAATGACTCTTACTGAGGTGTTAATGGCAGGAGGGGATCATGTGAACACACTTGTGAATACACAGGGTGCAGGGAAGGGGGGTTGTTTCTCAGGGTTGGTTGGTTTGTTTGTTTTTCACCAGTCAGTCCTGCCAGGACTTAGGATTCAGTGGTGAAAAAGGAAGGAGAAAACACCCTTTTGGTTTTTCCCGTCATTACTACACACTGGCATTGAACACCTGGTTTTTGCACCGATGAGAACGGCTCCATGTCAGACGACAGATTCCTACATGTTCTGTGCCCGGCACAGGCATCACATGATGGGTCTGTTTTTGGACAGTTTCCTGAGACATGGTGAGCCAGGCTTTACGTGAGAGTTCTGTGTTAAAATCTGGTCCCTCACCTTCTTCCTTTCCTAGTATTGGGAGGAATGGGTTAGAAATGGGACCAAGGAGAAGGATTGCAAATCACTGTAGTGACCCTGCAGCTGGGAATAGCCCTTGCTAACCCTGTGAACAGCAGCCAGAGATCCAGAGTTTAAGGTGCCTGTGTTGGAAAATATACCACGTTTAAAACTTTTGTCTCATAACTTCAGCCAGGTTTGTTCGCATTTGCCGCGGGGGAAGGGAACTGAAGTTTCTTTCCAAGGCATTGTTTCACCAGGTGAGGCCTGATGGGCTTAACACCTCAGCAGACCGGGAAGTAGCCCAAAAGATACCCAAAAGGATAAAGGCCATCAACAGAACATCGGCGGCTATCAGCAAACATCAATGACCATTACTCCAGATGCTGCACCCCGCCCCCCCCCC
>VZTJ01001733.1:254343-288625 GCA_013397795.1 Orthonyx spaldingii | reverse complement strand
AGAAAAAAAAACAATTGCTTTAAAAAAAAAAAAAAAAAAAAAGCACGCTGAAAGCTTCTTAAATGTATCATGTTATGAAAAAGATAATCTGACAGGGCATACCTATGCTGACTTTTTCTCCCCCCCACTGAAAATACAATAAAGAAACCCCAGAAAATGAATATAATTCTGTTTATTTGGAAAGGTCCTCTTGAATCACTAAATCAGTGCAGTAGCCATTCTGTAAATCCCTCCCTCTCTTTTAAAGCCTTTCTGCCTTTCTTGTGATATTTATGAGTATTTATCAATGTGATCTTCATTGTCCAGTTTTTCCTAAAGCTGTTCAGTTAAAAAAAAAAAAAGGAGGAAAACAAGCTCAGATACCTAAAGTTGGAATGTGTTGCTGGGATTCAGAGCACTGGGCTTTGCTCAAAGTATGTCTTTTGTGTGTGTACATGTTAGGGCTCTGTGAAAGTGGTGGGCTTTTCGAAAATCGCTTGACCTCCATTGTTGATGCTTCTCATCCCTACCTTGGCTGGCTGTAACAAAGCAAGCACAGGCTGCTGTTCTTTAAAAAAAAAATAAAAAATCTGTTATGCTTAATTTTTTGGAATACTGAGGATTCATTGAGGAAAACATTATGTTCATTTTTAGCCCTTTGTTTGCAAATTCTCTGCAGCCCAAATGTTCAGAAATCATGTTTTAATCGATGAGCTTGAGAAAATACAGAAGGTGTAAAAGGATTTGTCTTGCAGAATGCATTGCTAACATGTTTTCCGAGCCATTACATTACTTTTCTTTCGGTGCAAGTTTAAGTAATGCCATGCAGCAATGAACTGTGCTGCAAATGGATCTGGTCTCCTCTTTCACTGTCTTGTATTTATCCTCTTGTGCTTGAGAAAGGGAATAAAACTGGCTTCATTAGCTTGCTAATTAAACACAATGAAGTGCATGGCCCAAGGTTAATGGCAATGGCCTTTAAAAACACAAAACTCTTGAACAGGTGTTTAGGATATATATTTTTTTTAATCTGCTATCAAATCTAGATAATTATACCACCGAGATAACCACTGGCAGAGTTCTGTGGAGAAGAAAATGCTGTGCTAGAGATGCCAGTGATCAGTGTATTATTTTTAGAGGCATTATTTATAAACACCTCTCCAGGTCCTGCACAACCTGTGGTTTAACTCCCCCCTCCTCCCCCCTCTCCATTTCGAAGCATCTCCTGCGTCTTCCCTTTGGTTTCTGTGGACCAAGCAGCATTAAAAATCCCATCTCCCTGGACCAGAGTGAGGGTCTAACCTGAGCTTGGGGAGTTAACTAAAGTATTTACACGCTGAAATTTCTGCCATTGCTGGTGCCTTTGAGCAGCCCGTGCAGGCTGTGAGGCTGCTGCTCGCTGGATGCGATCGGAAGGAGCAGCCAATTAAAGCGGAGGGCTCGCACTCCCCGCGTTCGAGCTGTCACCAGCCTCCTGTCCACTCTGCTCTCCATCAGCTAAAACACGCTTGTCAGGGTTTTTTGTGCTCCATGTGACGCAACAGTTGTGGACCTCCCCTGCTGACACTGAATAGATGGTAGAGAAGAAAGAAACAGGCCAGACTCACTGTTTTTTCCTTAAACCTCCCCCCCTTTTTTTTCTTTTTCTTTTCTGTTTTGCTGTTGTTTTTGTTCTCCTCTCTCCCTCCCACCATCTTCCTCTTTCCCCATGCACACATTCCTTGCTTTGCAGATCACTCTAGGAGGGCTGCCTGGCTTCTCCAGTTCCAGGGAGAAGGACCAGTGCACAGGCTGAGATGGAAAAGGGCATCTTTTGGAACGTTGGTAATGGGACAATGGAACCAGCCTAGGAACCCTGCTGTGATTTGCATTGTGCCTGTCCATGGGGTGGGGTCCTCCTGCAGGAGTGTTGCAGGTGTGAAAGGAACCAAGGGATGTTTATCTTTAGTTACCAAGAGTGAAGGAGGTGGGTGGCAGAGATTTTCTGAGCCTGTCAGAGGTGTGTTTGTGTGCTCTGCCCAAAGGCAAAGGTGCCTGTTCCTAGAAAGCTGAGACTCCTTTAAAATGAAATAAAGAGAAGTCAAAGTTACTCCATGTTTGGGGCCTTGTAGCAGAAGGTGTTTTGGTTGTCATGTTTCAGGATGTGCTTTTAGAAGCATTTCTAAAATTTAGTGTTAAGCGTAGTTGACCTTGTAGTGCTTCACTAGAATAGTCAGAATTAAATAGAATTCCAGGAGCACTGGGTCTTTCCAGTCCCATGAAATGTAATCTGTTTCTATAAAACACACCCAGGACAGTGGTCTAAAAGTTGTGAAAGTGACTTGATAACTCTCTGCTCCTGGCTGTGTAGGGCCCAGGCAAGGAAAGACCCTGGATGCCCCTTCTGCAGGGGCCACCACACCCAGTGCCAGGCATGGCCTCACCTTATGGTGCCTCCCATCCCTTGCAGGGAAATCTGTGTGTCCAGCCCTGTCACCTGGCACTGGAGAAACGTGGCTGTAATTTGGGAACCGTGTGGGAAGGGAGAGAACCTGGTAGACTCCAGTGGTGATCTAGACCCAAGTGAAACCCGTGATGGGGTTGTGCCCTCAGCTTTGGCAACTGGAGAAGTGCTTGTGCACCAAGAGCTTTGTGAAGGCAGCTGGGGCCGGTGCCTGCTGCAGGGCTGGCATTTTCTGGCTGCTGGGCTGGAGGAGGGGTGTCACCAAGGCAGGTGGCCGAGTTTTCCAAGGCCCTCAGTCAGCTGTGAGCACTGAGGTGGGCACTGAGGTGCTGTGCCTTAGCACCACTGCAGCACCCCCAGCACTCTCCCTGCAACAAAACGTTGTGGGAAGTTGGGAAATGGGAACTGCAGAGCATAATCTCTGCTTTAAAGAGGTGTTGTCTTTCTCTTTTATCCCTCCCTGGCCTTTGATTTTAAAACTAGCAGGGGAGTGTGATTTTCCTGCCTGGCCAATAGCGCTGCCTGGATCTGAATTATTCAGTGTAGCACTTGGCATTCTGCACCCTGTTCCCACTTAAGCTCTTTTTCGCCTGTTCCTTCATGTGGAGATTTTCACATCAGTGAAATTGGATGTGTTTAAGAGAGGTGTTTGTGGCCGAAGTATTCACCAGCATAAGCTCTACTCTTCCCCTTCCCTTTCCCCTCCATTAACCATTGAGGATCAACTAATGTCTAATCTCTTCTCTCCATTATTACTTCATTCTGAAATAATTTTGTATCTCATTAGTCATTTGTTCCTTTAAGGTATATTAGAAAAATATACATTACTCCCCCCCCAATCTTCTTTGTAAGGTTTCTTGGAGCCACTGAAGTCAGAGGGGCAAAGAAGTAAATTAAAGATGAAACACTCTGCCTGCGTTCTGCAGACCCAGCACATTTTATGCTTAGATTTGAATATAACTGTTGGTCTTTTTCACCAATTTCATGTTCTTTTCCCTCTGTCATCTTCCTCCTTTACTATGGTACAGCTTCAATTCAAACTAAAAGTTAAGAGCAGCAATTGTCAGTGTACACTGTAAAATAATAATATAATTCCCTCCAGCACACAAGTGCCTCTTATTTTGCCAGTATTTGAGTCTTTTACTGTGATTAGGTTATTGCATGTGGCATTGGTCCATCATGCTGCTTAAGAAAAAAATCTGTTACTGGTATCTAGGTGCCTCAGAAAAATACGCCTCCTCTTTTTGCAAAGTGCTGTTTGTGTAGAGAAAAGGTCCCTGCCCCAAAAACACTGAGCAGAGGGGCCAAGAGGGAGAAAATGATGCTGCCTGCAAGTGCTCCCTGCTGCGTCATGAAGTGGCTCACCCAAGGTCGCACCAAATATTTTGTACCTGTTCTAAAAAAATAATCTGTGTGAGGAAATGTTTCTGTATTCTGGGGTAAAATCGGGCTTCAGCCTGAGCGTACTCTGTCCACCTTATGTGATTTTTGAATTTCTTCTCTTCTGGTGACTGTGCTGGGAGTGGTTGGTGCATTTTTGGTCTCGGAAAGATCCTTTTCTCTTCGGTTGGGCTGCCTGTGAGCAGGGACCAGCTCATGCATGCAGGTGTGCGAAAAGAAACTCAGAGGAAGGAGCAGCGTGTTTGTGCCTGGCTGGAGGAAGATGTGAATGACCCGTTTCTCATCAATAATTCCACGATTTCCACCTTGGTGTGCCATTTCACCACAGATTCGATTTCGGACTTTGGGCGAGCTCTGCTCGGAGGAGGGCATGGGCCTGGCTGCAGGGCAAGGGGCAGCCTGGGCCTGGAGAACCTTTTTTTTTGCCTCATTGATGGGTTTGGGCTGTATTAAGGAGCTGAAATAAACATCTGACAATGTTTTCTAGAAGTAAAACTTGTATGTCTGGATGTTTCATCTGGGAACATAACAAAGAGTTGCCTCTTATTCCCTGGTGGGAGTGACTTCTCTGAGAACTTGGAAGTCATTGGCAGGGCAAGGGCCTCGCTCACCATCCTCTTGGGTCCATGGCTGGTGCTCTGACCACCACATTATCCTTTTTTGTCCACCTGGAATTAAATTTCCTGGGAAAAATAGAATGTTCTGGTAATTTTATTAAACCAGAGGTATCATTTTGGGTTTTTTTCTCCTGTCTCAGTCTCATAGTAATGTATAGTGTACAAGTGTCTCCTCTTTAAATAAAGAGAATAAAGCACATGCATGGAAAGATGCAGTGCTTTGCAATCTGAGCTCCATTAATTTTCACTGAAGTGGATACTCATGCAAATTTAGACGTGGATTTTGAACGGAACTCTTTATGTCTAATATGTACCCTTGTGTGACAACTGGAGAAGAAAAAGGTGCTCCTGGGAACGGAGGGGGCGAGTTAATCCTCCTCCAGCAAAGCTGGAAATGGAATGTATTGCTGTCAGTTTTATGGAGAAATAAACAAAACCTGGGGGACATGAGTGTGTCTCTGGCACTTTCCAGACCAACCCCATATCCCAGACCTGTGCTGAATGAGTCCCAAACCAGCAGCAAAGGCTGTCATTTTAAAAATTCCATACTACCTGATCTTAGGTGCTGTGGCTGCCTCTGTTTTTTTTTTTCTTTTTTTTTTTTTTTCTTCTTTTTTATTTATTTGTCTTATTTAAAGCTTTTTCTCATTATAGAACTCGTTTTCTAAGTGGTAGCAGAACTTTAAATTTTCTGTGTGCTGCCAGTAGTGCTAATGCAATGCTTCTTCCTAATTTATTTCTCTAAGGTGTGAGATGATAAGCCTTTGAGTGGATGAGAGGGATAAAGTTAGCTCCATTTGTGCCTGATCTATCAAATGGTCAATCTAGGTGGCTAACCCTTCTTTTCTCTGACATTTAGCTATTTAAAAATGCCTTGTGTAATGTGTGCAACTTCTGAAATTTGGCTTTTAGGAATATTTTGCTTATACATAATTTACCTCTGCAGACTGCTTTGAATTCCTGGGGAGGGAGGAACGCAACCCTGCGTCTCAAGTGAAGAAACGTTCAATCAAAACTCTTGTCTCCTTTCTGTGACTTTTTAAAAGCATTTCAGAAAATGAGAATATTGCAGGGTTTTCAAGCCCTTTTAGTGCTGCTCTTATGTTTTGCAGTCTCTGGATTGCTTCTGAGGACTGGTGGCTGTTGCTTCTGTTTGGCTGAGCTGTCTGCAAACTCCCCTCTCCAGCTGCTCTGTTTGCTACTGATACTTTCTTTTTCTGGGAAAGGAAGGCATTTGAGCTTTGCAAAGTCGAGGTCCAGGCCTTCCTCTGAGCCAGCAAGCTGAGCTTTACAACAGGAAAGTTGTGAGGAGGCTGTGGCACTGGTCTTAGAAGAGCCTGTGAGCTTTGTAGGCACTCAGATGTGAGAAGGCATTGGCTTTGCTTCAGACCTGTACATTGCCACACGGATTTGCAGGAGTCCCTGTGCTCAGCAGAGGGGAACTGCAGTTGACTTGTGATGCAGCTTCTCAGCAAAGTGCAGATTCGTGACTATCCTGGTGGTAGCCTTGTTCTCACCCTTGGGACAACTATGGCAATGTGACCTTCAGGCTCACAGCTCTCTCCTTTCTCCAAGCCTTTATGTTTTGTTTCTTTTTTCCCCTCAGTGTGGCAACTGAAACAGTGGGATTTGTATGGCCACTTTAGTTCCTGAGAGTAATTAATGGGTTAAGAATGCTAATTCCCTGGTATATTTGCAGGCTGAGAAATTCAGTTGTCCTTGGGTTTTTGTGGTGAGAGTATCCAGTTACAGCCCAGCGGCAGCTATTGGGCAGCTCTTGGGTGCACAAAAGTTTGAACTCATAATCCTCTGCTTTCACATGCACCCACAGCTTATCAGGCACTTTTAGTTTTATAGGAAAGTTTCTGTTAAAGCACATTCTTACACCTGGGGTAAGGCATTTTTCCAAAATACCTATTGCAGTTGAGATGGAAAACACTCAGCTGCTTGGCTCCTAAAAAGTGAGTTTCTGTGGTGGGCAATAGGCACTGGTGCTGACACACCTGAAACAGTCCCCTGCTATGAAATTCTTTTTTATGTAAGGAGCCTGGGATGCAGATAAAACTTAACACAACCTGAAGCAGGATGGTGCTTTTGATGCTTGGTGCTGCCTTACTGGGATACTGGCTCTGGCTGCTGGCAGGGGTGGTGTGGAATTGAGTGCCAGTGTCTGGTGAGAATTCTGGAGCTGTGGCATCACCATCTCTGTGTGGAACCTCAGGTGGGGATGCTGTCATGGGTGTGCCCTGCCACTGAGCTGTGTCATCCATGCTCTTGGGCTTCCTTTGAAATATTTCAAAGACAAATGTTTTAAAAAACCCCAAACCAAAACACAAACCCCAACTTCTTTCCCCAAAACAGCAAACCTCAGAAAAAGTGAAACAAATCCCCCAACAGCCCAAAAGTCATGCAGATGAATGTTTTGATGTGATTGCTGTAGTTTTACTGCCTCAGTGTTACAACAGACCTTCCAGTGTTAGTCCCTTCCTCAGGCTCCTGAAGCATCTCTGTAAAGTGAAATAATGAAGCTGAGCCCTGTGGAAGGGCTCAGTTACAGCAAGAAATTCCCATGTAGGTTTCAATCACCTTTTACAATGTTTGAAACAAGAGGGTGGCCCTTCAGACCCAATTCTTAGGCTTCTTTAGGCATGTGATAAAGACCAGCAGTGCCTGATGGAGCCTTCTGATGAGCACGCTTGTGTCACTGGGCATTTCCTCTCGTGGGTACAGCTTGGTGGCACAAAGCTGGTTCAGCCTGAATTTTGATGGTTGCAAAAAAAGAAGGAAAGGAAAGGAAAGGAAAGGAAAGGAAAGGAAAGGAAAGGAAAGGAAAGGAAAGGAAAGGAAAGGAAAGGAAAGGAAAGGAAAGGAAAGGAAAACCCACTCGCTGAATGTGCTGTCCCAGTGTTGTTGTCTCCTGATGCCCTGACACTCTGCCTGTTCACATGGGCTGGAGATTGGCTGGATGTGGGGGGTATTTTAACATTTATATTGTGCCTTAGATGACTATAGGAGTCTTTTACAGCTAATTTTTACTGCTGTAGAAAGTTTTCTGTAGATACATGGTTTCTGTTATCGTCTAATGGTGCAGAGTTAGTGCTGCTGAAAGCAAACATGAGAAACTTTTTTTTTTTTTTCCTCGATTGGTAACAGAATTTCCTTTCCCATGCAATCGTGTACAGATCGACTATTTATTATGTAGCAGCTAAAAGGTAACTGTGAGCCTCCGAGGTAAACGAGATCCAAGTGTGCCTGGCTGGGTAACCGTGTCTGTAAGCTCCTTCTCAATGAATCCCTGGTGAAAGAAGAAACCCTGCGCGAGGGATGTGCCCTTCTCCTGCACCCCAGAGTCTCCCCGTTGACGTCCCGGATGCTTTTTGTACATGGAAATGATTTCGAACGAGCTAACGTGCGCAACTTTGAAGTGTGGTGCAATGAAATAAAGTTGGCTAAAAATAGGTCTGAATATGAAAGCCAGGCAAAAACTGGGAGAGGGGGGGAGCTGAGAGTCATTTTACAGGCATTGTTGATAGAATTTCAGGGTCCCGGGAAGGGAAGATGAATGTCTTTCTGTTATAGTAACAGCTGCTCTCTGTCCATCGGGATCCAGTGTTTGCCGATCCAACTCATAATAATTAAACAAAAGAGTTATTTCATAGCAGCCTTGGTGGGGGATTTGTGCTGGAATTTTATCTTTTTCAATTTAGACTTTTCTTCGTGTAATTAAGAAAAATACAAAGTTAACCTCTCACCTGGGCTGGGGCTTGTCTCTCATCAGATCCATTACAACTGGGGGGAAGGTCTGTGGTGACTGGGCCATTCAGAGCTGTATTAATTAAACAAACAAACAAACAAACAAACAAATCATTAAGTTTCTCTAATGCACTTGTTCTTTGTGAGCTTTTCAGGGGTCTTTTGTCCTGAATGGGTGATTCAGGTGTTAGTAGCTCCCTAGTATGGCCACGCAATGCAACACACAGATTTCTTCTTTCCTTTGACTTTTCAGTGATTTCCACCCCCTCCCCATTCTGAGAGCTAGCAGTTCTCTTGTCTCAGAGAAAAGACCCAAAGAAGTCTCAGATACAAAGTGTAGCAGCATTTTGGGAATGGATATTTATTTTGGGAATGGATCTACTTTGTGGGACTTTATTCTGATGCAATCAACTCTGCAAAACCCTTTGGTGTGGGTCAGCCTTGGAGGTCCAGAGCAGGACAGAGCTTCCTTACTTGGTACCTTCTCATGTATTCAGCCACAACTTTTAAGACAAGTTGGGGTTACATCCTGCTCCTTGCAGAACTCTCCCACCATGTTCTGTCACCTCCCTCCACCCCAGTGGAGGGTTTCCAGAAGTTTGCACCTGGAAATAGCTGGTTTGTCACTTCTTTTCATCACAGTGGCACAGCTTTTTTAAAAAACGTGCTGAAGCTACCATTCCTTGAAGATCATGGGCTAGAATTTATCCAGTGCTGAAGCACCATGAGCAGCTACCTGAAGTCCAGGGCTCCTATCACAGGATCATTTCCCAGGTCTTAATGGAATCCATGCCTCCATGTAGCTGCCTTTTGAACCCTGTCTGTTAATTTAATACCATTTACCCTTCTCCAAAGCAGAGTAGGCCCAGTTGGATGGTGAGGTTAAAACCTGAGCTGTGCTATGTTTATATTAATAATTTCCACTGGTGAAATATGGATCTGAGGCTTTGCTCATTCATTTAAACCTCATAGTTAATAGGCAATAGTGGAAATGTACCATGTTCATGGTTATTGCAGTGACCTGATTTCACATGCACTTCTGATCTGACTTTTGGTAAAAAAAAAAGAAAAAAAAAAAAAGGAAAAAAGAAAGAATTTATATAAAATTGATTTTGGGAGCCCTGTGAAGGAGAAAGAAACCACTTATTTCAACCCCCAAATTCCTCTGAGCTGTAGAAACATTGTCAAAGTAATTGTAGCCTTTTCAATTTTTTTTTCTGTGTAGATTTCTTTCTGTGTAGTCTCAGAAAAACTGTGCTCTGTTGATGGATGTCACTGGTTTTTTACTTCTGACAAATATCTCGCAAGGTATTGTTTGAGTGATGTAAAATTGGTTTGGGTGTAAAATTCTAGCTTTTCGTGAATACTTTATCATGAATATGTACATGCCCTGTTCTTCTGGATTAAGGTGTTCTACCTTTAGTGGTTTGCTGTGGGATATCATCTTAATCATTTTTGCTGTAATTTAATCATCTTAATTAAAACTGCATTGAATTGTGGAAAGTAATTTGGGTCTGGAGAGCAGTGGGTTTTGTTTTTTGTTTTTGTGGGTTTTTTTGGGTTTTCTTTGTCTTGTTAGATGATGGTAATGGTCTTGGCAAAATTCTGCTAAAAATTAACACAGTGTATAAAAACTCATGTTGCCAAGTTAGTCCAGTATTTCTCCAGCTAATTGTGGCCTTGAAGGGTATAATATAAAAGGTCATCATTGTTAGTGAACTGCAGGCTTCTCCTGCGAGACAGAAATCCATGTCCTTATCAAGGATGAAATCTTGGCTCCTTGGTTACACAATTGAGCTTTGCTATAATTTGGACATCATTAGGCTCTTTATTAAAGCAGAGGAACACTCTAATCAATCTTTCTTAAATGCACTTCTGTATCTGAATTTGTGTTATGGCTTCCCTTTCTTTTCCTGCTCTATGAACCCCATGAAGGAGAAGGGTCTGAAAAATGACATGGATGAAAAGTTGCTGGGTTCTTCTTTTTGGGGTGTTTCTTTCCCAGAAGGCTCCTGTTTGTCACAAGGGTTATGAGAGCTGGGATATTCAACCTCCTCATCTGGTGTTGAGAAGTAGGAGGAGACATTCTGGAAAGAGCAACCACTCAGTTTGGTTTGTGCTCTTAAACAATAAAAAAAAAACGCATAAAACTTTACAAACCCAGAATTTATTAGTGGTTGGCATTATTTTTTCTTTAAATCCAAACAAAAGGGATTTA
This sequence comes from Orthonyx spaldingii, assembly GCA_013397795.1. Classification (NCBI taxonomy): domain Eukaryota; kingdom Metazoa; phylum Chordata; class Aves; order Passeriformes; family Orthonychidae; genus Orthonyx; species Orthonyx spaldingii. The sequence goes on along the minus strand of VZTJ01001733.1, from coordinate 278,214 downwards.
ATTGTTTTTTTGGTGGAAAAAAAAGTCTTCCACCCAAGCCAGATTTCTGTTTCTATGGCACACGATCATGGGGCAGAATTGTGGGGGAAAGAAAGAGGTTCATATTGTGCTTTTATCCCTTTTTTTGTGTTCTGGGATTTGTTTTCATTGGGATATTGGCACTCCCAGGAGTGTATTTTTGTGGCTCTGACTTGTGCATTGTAAAACATAGCCAACGCTTGCCATTTCTTTGTTTGATTGCTGTTTCTTTAACCAGCAGATATTTATCTAGTTGGATAGATAAATGGATTTTTCCCACTTACTGGCAGTTAGGTCTGACTTTGCACAGCTATAAAAGTTAGATCTGTGCTTCAGCAGAACTTCCTTCTCAAGGTTTTGGAGGGTCTAAAATCTGGTGGCTTCCATCAGCTCTGTTTGGATGGATGATGTGACAAACCCTGCCTAGGTTTTGCAGTCAGTCGGTGCGTGTGCTGTGGCTCTGCTCAGATAACACATCACGCCTTTAAAAACAAATGAAAACTGGAAAAGTGACTGTGTTGTGCTTGCAGATGAAGAAAGTTCTATCCAGGGACTTTGGTATCCAGCAACTTCTTTTCAAGAGTCCTACTTTTCCCTGAATCTGCTTGCAGGGGTTCCCAACTTCCCTGAATCTGCTTACAGGGGTTCCCAACCTCACGCTGGTACCACCACCAGCAGCTGCTCGCTGCGTGATGCACGTTAAGGTGTTGAATGGCATTAGAAATGGGTTGTGCACCACCTCATTTACAACCCTCTGGTTGGTACTTCCCCAGTTCCTGCCTAATGGGTGCATGTGCTCTTCAGGAGCTCTCCCCTGGATTCTCTGGTTTGGGCAAAAATGGGCTCTTTGAGTAATTAGGAGAACCAAATGTTTCTGCTCTGGAGGGGTGAGCTTCCTCGGGCTGCGAGTTTTTAATGAAAACTTTAGTTTATGAATGTGTCATCATCTCATTACTGTTCCTTACTGTGTGGCATCCTGTTGGTCTAAGGTAGTTTAACTGTCTGCAGCCTAAATTGAGTGCTGCTTTTGGTATTTATAAACTCTACAACTGTTAAACCAAGCCAAACCTCCAGTTTCAGCAATGGCAGCGGGGTTGAAGACAAGGAGTTTTCTCTAAGGAATAGAGTCTATTATAGGTTGGGTATAAATCAACCTCTGACTTGTGGGTGTTGGGAGGAAAATTTCCTTGGGGACTAGTAATCCAGAATCAACCTCCTATAAATCTGCTTGGATCTTCTCCTGAAGCATGTGGAAGCACTGGAGAGCTGATTATGGATGTAGACCATGGATCTGGGAGTGTGAAATACTGCTGCTCGTCCTCTTCCATCACCATGCTGGACAGACAGGTCCGAGGAGCAGATTGTTTTCAGTGCGGTAGAAGTGACGAGTTCATGGTTCTGTTCCCTCCCTTCCTCTCTCCCAGTAAAAGCTGCAGATTTGACTTTAGATATTGGGAATTGAAAGCAGACAGCAACAAATATAACCAGGTAGGTCTTGTTTTCTGGGGTTCCAGGTGCAAGAATGCATGTTGATCATGTTTTTGTGCTTTTCTGTGTTTCTTTTCCCATTCCTTGAGGGCTGGAAGATATTTTTCTTTAAATGAAAAGTGACGTTTTACATCATTTAAATATCCCTAAGGGATATAGCAGCAAAAATCCGGCTCCTAATGGGGTAGTGAGAAATCCTGAGAAGGAAGGACAGGGCAGGAACTGATGCCACCATATCTGCAGGGACAGGTTGGCCCTTGTCAGCTGGACAGAGGCAGTGTTCATCATTGCTTGCTTTCTTCAAACAAAGAGTGTTTTTGTTGTTTTATGGTACCACCCTGTTTCCAGCAGCTCTCTTGGTGCTGCAGGTTAAGGTACCACTCGAAGGATGGGTTATGTGAGGGTTCTGGACCTGTGGGGGCTTTCCATGTGGAGCAGAACATGGTTGATGTCCTTGAGCGATTTGTAATGGATGAAATTTTCCTGGGAAAGGCAAACCATTCCTACTGTACCTCTAAAATGTCATCCCTACTCTGTGCCAGAGAACCACCAGCGAATGGGGCAGCTTTGTTCACTTCACTTCACTTGTCTGGTGGGTTCATTGGCCTCCTGATCCAGGAGGCTGCAGGATCAGGCACCTCCTGTAAGGTGTTGTCCTTGTCCCTACCTCATGTTGGTCACCTCCTTTTCATACCTGTGTCCATCCTGGTTTGCTCAGTGCTCAGATGTGATGTTTACAGGAAGTTTCTCCTAATGGGAAACATGAGCTTGGTTTGTGAGTTTTATTAACCTTTTTCTTTAATCACTTCTCATGCAACTTGCCTACTTCTCTCATTATTTGGGTTGTTTTGCTTTTTTGTTTGTGTCCTCTCCACCTTTCTTTCTCTTTACAAGAAGTTGTCTATTCCAGCTTCAGTAGTTGTTTCCTCACTTAGCAGAACAAAAGCAGCTGAGCCTCATGGACTTTTTTGTTTGTGTGTGTGCAGGGATTTTGCCAGGGTATTTTTATGGACGCTGCTGCTGAGCTCATCAGCAGTGCTGGGCAGGAAAGCCAGGCTCCCATATAGATAACTTTATAGATTTTTATCTCCAGTCTGCAGGGAAGGGTGGCCTGAAGTCAATCTTCACAGTTCAGTAGAGGAGAGGAGTGATGGGCAGGGACTCTCTTGCAGCATCTCCTTCACTGGAGAGATCATCCTGCTGTGATGGTCCTGTCAATCCTTCCGTGTTTGCAATGAACCCTTCCCTTCCCCTCCCCAAGTGCTCATTGCTCCTCACAGCTGGAGGAGCCTACCTGGAACTGGAGAAACCTGTCCCTGCTCATTCCCCACTGAGGGTACAATCCTCTCCGTTGTCCAGAGAAGCTGTGGCTGCCCCAGCTCTGCAAGGGTTCAGGGCCAGGTTGGACAGGGCTTGGAGCAGTCTGGGACAGTGGAAGGTGTCCCTGCCATGGCAGAAGGGCTGGAATGAAATGACCTGTAAGGTTCCTTCCAACCCAAACCATTTGAAGACCCTCTGGCTCGCACGCTGGGGTTCTAGTGACAATTTGCAGTTAGTCTGTTCTCCTTAAAACCATGCCTGAAAAATGCTTTTTATTTATCCGTCTCCTAAGCAGGTGTTTGCAATGCTTTATGCTTATTTTTTTTCCTGCTCTTTTATTTCCAAGAGCCCTGGAGGGGAGCTGAATCAAACCCTCTGGCTGGAGCATCCCCTGCCCTGGGCTCATCTCCTGTTCCCAGCAGGACCACGCTTGCCACATTTTTTTGCAGTGCCCGCTGTGATTCGATCCATTTTGGCTGCAATTTAAAGACGTTGCAGGGTCCTCTTGTGTGACACTCGTCCCTCCCCCATCCCCTGGGTATCTGGGACACAGTTACCTGCTGCAGTTCTGTTGTTTGGTGGAGGATGAGCTGTCAGGAGTTAGATCCCAAGCAGGCAGCAGGTAGCTGGACTGAATTAAACTGGGAATGCCCTACTAAACCCTTCTCCCTCCCCTCGTGTCTTGGGAAACGTCTTTTATCTGGACTGTAAATTAAATTATCATTGTTGATGTGGCTTCAAAGAAGCAGCAAGAAGGAGTTGATGGGAGCTCCTGAGAGAAGTCTTCCATGAAAGCCTCCTCTTAGTAAAATGTTCTGCCATCTTTTTTCCTTTCTTCCCTAATTTTTTCAAAGTTAGAATGGAAATAATAATTCCATGTTTTCAACTTTCACGATACATTTATAGAGAAATAAAAGTCCTATAAATGTCTTTAAGTATTATCTCTTCTTGCAGGCTTCATTGCAAAAATATTTATTGAGGTTTCAGGGGCTTAAAGTGTTGTGGTCAGCACTACGAATGTAATGGTTTTGTTTAGGTGCTTCTTCTTCAATGGCACTTAAAAAAAAGGCCCAAAACCAAAACAAAGCAAGAAAACCCTCATAGCTTGGAATTACTTGTTTCCCTGGCTTTCTAGTATTTATTTACCATAGATGAACCTAAAAAGGAAAAGCAGCAGTTCCTTTCTGTTGTCAAAGCTGATCTATCGCCAGAAAATAAGTGTTCAAAATAATGCTACAGTTTAGTGGCATACAAAGTTTGTTTAAAGAGATAAAGTATAAAAGGAATAGTTTTGTGGGGGATGTTTGTCTTTGTTTTATTGTTTGTTGGGGTTTTTTGAGTGGGGGAAGGAAGCGCTGGTGTTTTTTTGTGGTTCTGTTTGGTTGGTTTTGTTTGTTTAATTATCACAGTTTTGGAGCTTTAGAGGGTCCAGTTCCCAGGGAAGAGAAGGAAGGGGAACATGGGCTGTTAACACGATTTAGGGAGGAAGGAGTGGAGTAACGGGAAGATTTGCAGGAAGAGAGACAAGGCGGCCTGTCAGTGCTCCCATTATTTTTTGTTTGTCCTCTTCTGCCTCCGGATCTTGATATCACGTGACTTAACGTTGATGGATGGAGCACTTAACGTTGAGGGATGGAGCACTTCTCCTGTGAGGAAAGGCTGAGAGAACTGGGATTGTTCAGCCTGGAATAGAGAAGGCCTCAGTGTGACCTTATGGTACCTCAAGGGGCTGCGAGAGAGCTGGAGAGGGACTTTTGGGGAGGGCATGGAGTGACAGGACAAGGGATAATGGCTTTAAACTGAAAGAGGGGAGACTTAGATTAGATCTTAGGAACATATTCTTTACTGTGAGGGTGGTGAGGCCGTGGCACAGGTTGCCCCAAGAAGCTGTGGCTGCCCCATCCCTGGAAGTGTTCAAGACCAGGCTGGATGTGATTTAGAGCAACCTGGTTTAGTGGAATTTGTCTCTGCTCATGGCAGGGAGGCTGGAACGACATGATTTTTAAGGTCCCTTCCAACCCAAACTATTTTATGATTCTATTATTTTACGGTATCTGCATCTCCTACATGTCTGATTATCCCTCTGCTAAACCTTTCCTGTTGAAACACTGGCATTTATCCCTTGGGGCTGGACAAGGGACACAGGGGTGCAGGAAGGTGGTGGCACACGCTGGGGTGTGGACGTGCCTGGGGGCTGGTCTGCACAGGGATTTGTTGCAGGTTCCCTGGGATGTGAATTAGTGATTATAAAGTAGCAGGGAGGTATTCCCGAGCACTCTCAGCACTGATGCCCCTTTCAATTTCTCATGGAGTCGTTGATGTTTCTTGTCAGATGTGTGGCTGAGAACATCCACGGGCAGTGGGGCATTTGTGGGTACCAGAGCATACTTGCAAATCCCTGGTGTTCAGGAAATACAGGGGAAAAAACAGCTTGAAAGTTATGTAAGCATCTCAGGCTGATACCTTTTTATGAGATGTAGCTACCTAAATTTTTCTATTTCCTTCTCTGTGAAGGCATGAGGCTCAACCCTCTTGTGAGCTGTGGTGGCGTTTAGCCAGGGCTGGATGCTGGGGCTGACGCAGATCAGATTTTGGTGCAAGAGATAGACTTACTGGAAGTGACTGATGAACTAATTCCCCTCATTTGTCAGTAAAAGTACAAACTTTGGAAATCTTGCCCCTGCGTTGGCCAAGAAAAGACAAAACCCAGCCGTGGAGAGTTTCAGTAACAGGGATATTGCACCGGAGCCCAGCAGTGGTTTCTTGCTTCTTGCCTGCCAGAGCACATTGCAACTCCTCCTCGAGTGGTTGCGGTGGCTGACATAAATATTTTTCAAGTAAAAAATCGTCTTTTCCGCAAAACGTGGAGGTCACTGCGTGTATGTGCAAACCTTCCATCTGCGAAGGGAATAACGTAACCTGTGTCCTTCCAGGCTTCACCTCAGCTGATCTGTACCACGTGTCCTTCAAGGTAAGCTGGGTAAGTGGCTCGCAGTCAGAGCAGGGGAAGAGAAATCCCGTTTGAAGCTGACCTGATGCCATCTGACATTTCGCTTATTTGAAAAGAGGAGGTTTGAAATGGAAGTGGCGGAGCTGCTTCGGAGTTGCTTTAGACCCTTAGTACATATTAATCTTCAGGCTGAATTACAGCCATATAAAATGAGGGGTTTTTTACTCTGTGGTGAAGACTGATTATTCTTCCATGGGTCTCCTAAGTTTTCTTGGGTCCTTGATGTGTTTGGTCCCGCACTTGGAGCATGTTGGGGATGCTGTTGTGTATCTAAACTCGTGCATCCATTTTGTCAAGCAGAAACCTCCTTAATGATCCCTCTGCTTAGGTTTTATGGATGATGTGGTGCATGCTCCCTACTTGTGAGTGGGGTCAATAGATTCTTGCTCTCATTTTAGCCCTCCATCGTGGAGGAGCTGCAAGTTTACAGTGTGCTTCCAAGAGGAAGGAGATACCAGTGCATCTTGCCTGAGCTCCAGCAGATGCAGTCCCTCCCCTAGGAAGCATTCAGCCAGAGGTTACAGAAAATAAAGCACCTCACCATACTCTTATGTTATTTTTTTTCAATGGGGTCTAGTATTTATAAACCTGGGTAGGACTTTCTGACTGCTGCTTTGCTTGCTTTTTTTGGTCTTTGTGTAACAGCGTTGGCTTTGAGGCACCTTGATACTTTCACTTGATCCTGTTGGTTTTGTGCCAGGGTGAGGGTTTCTTGAGCCTGCCCTCCAGCTTTCCATGACTGTACAGTTTGGAGTGTGCCATCAGCAGGCAGCAGATCCGAGCGGTCCCGCCTTGGCGTGGGAGCCACTGCGTGCCCCGCCCCTATTCCAGCTCCTGGTGCTTGGACTGGCAGAACAGGTGCAGCCACTGCAGAGATGTTTGAGGCAGTGAAATGCCTGTCGTTGGGAGCAGAAGTTGCTGAAAGATCGTGTTTTTCTCAGTTTTCATTGGCACGTGTGGTGTCTCCAGGAGGAAAGGCAGCAGCTTCTGGGTTCATCCCTTCTCTCCCAATATCCAGCAGCTGGCTGGTGAGCTGGCTGCTCCTTTGTCCCATCTATGTCCCATTTGGTGCAGCAGTGTGCTGGGCTGGGGTTGCATTTGTCATTGTGCTCTCTGCTGGGTGCAGCCAAAGAGTTGGGAAGAGCCAGAAGGAAGCTCTGATGGTCCCAAGATCACCTGATCCCACGAGGATGAGGGAGGGGAGCTCTGCGGCCGCAAGCGAGCCGGGTGCTCTGCTGTTACACTTTCTGCCCACACCCCTTCTACAGTTGCATCTCGTCCAACATTCTTGGTTCTCCTTGTCCCAGCACTCATCTCCCTGATACCCTGCTGGGTGCCCTTTAAACCACACTGTAATCCAGACATTGGCTCCGTGTGGTCTACGGGCCACCAGCCAGGCTGTGGGACAGGAGCCGCTCTCCAGGGCACTGCTGTGGCCTCAGGGACACCTGCACAGCCAGTCCACCCCTGAGGGACATCAGGACAGGCCAAAGGGTTGTGGGGACGTGCACTTGGTGGGATGTGGGGTGCAGCAGGAAGGTGAGGGAGATCTGGGGATCATCAGGGGAGACACCCCAGAGGAGCAAGGGGATTTGGAGGGTGCACATGGCAGCTCTTCCGTACCCCTTGTTTCCAGGCACTAGTGTGTGTTTTGAAGAGGCAGTCAGGATTTTCCTTCTAAGAAGGGATTGCTTTGAGTAAAAATCCTTGCATGGAAAAGCTGCTTCTGCCCTGGTAGAATCACATTTGAGAGTGCCATCTAATGTGAAATCACAGCTGAATCAAGATTTGCATCTTTCTTTTTTTTTTTTTTGGTTTTGTTTGCATTCCTAAAAATCATACAGACATTTTCTCCTCCTTAAAAGCAGCAGTGCTCAAACCTCTCCAGCTGCCGTTATGAAATGAGTGAGTTATTCTAGCTAAATTGAGTAGATTGGACTGGAAACACTTCTGGAAATACTGTGCAGGTTGTGGACCAGCTGTTGGCTAAACCAGCCGGGGTTTCATACACAGTGGGTCCCAAAAAAAGAAACAGTATTTTGCCATAGTGATTTTCCCCCCCTACTTATTCTGCTACAAGCACAGTCCTGCACTTTTTAATTAAAATTTGAGCTGTGTCAGCACTGGGAGAGGGCTGTAAGTCTGCAGCATGAAAGGGCAGTCGTTTCCTTCGTGGTGGCCTATTCCTGTGCCTCCATCAGGCGATTGGTGACCTGAGACAATGGCATGTGTGAGGGACAGACAGGACGGAGCTGCTTTTCCTCTGATAGCAGAGTTTTCCTTGTTTTTCCACCCCCCTGATGAGGTGATTCTTCCTCTGCTGCACTCAACTGGTGGCCCAGCAGCAGAGGGAGTAGAGGAAAAGTTTTCAGTAATTGAGATAACCCAGCAGAACATCCAGTGGGGAGCAGGAAGGGTCCACTGGGGACAGGTACGCCCGCGCTGATCCTAATCCAGCTTGGCACTTGTGAACATCTCTGTTTCCCCCAGTGGTCTCTCCACATCTGCCTCAGTCTAATGCTCTCAGGCCCAATCCTGTTTCTCAGAGATTTTCTGCCTTCCCAAGACTATACCTGAACCCCTTAATTGAGGGCTGTGGCTGTGCATTGAGGGCTCGCCATCCTCCTTCCCTGCCCGAGCATTTGGGACGGGGTGGTGGGCTGGATGAGGATTAAGCACAGGACAGCCACAGAGGTTTCTGAGTTACTCTTCTCATGAATGCATTGCCAAAAATTCTCCCAGCAGCATCTTCCATCTTTCACTGGGAAGAATATTACCATCAAGCAAAACGGAGAGAGCCGAACCCTTTTTTGTCAAGCATATGTCCTTTTTGACTCCTTAAATCTTTCTCCTTCCCAATTTGAGTCACCTCTTAATCCATCAGGTTTTCAAACAGGTGCACATGGATAGGAATTTTGTTCTTGTTTCTGTGCTGCACTTGCTTGTTGTCTGCTGTCAGGTACCACCCAGGGCAGCTGGGGACAACAGGAGCAGCAAAGTCCAGGCACAGCCTTGCCACCACTGCTGGAGTGAACTACTGAAAGAACCCAGCCTCAATGCCATGCTCTCAGGGATATTTAGCTATTGAGATAGGGCCACAAAGGTGATTAAAGGGATGGAACAAATCTCTCCTGTGAGGAAATTCTGAGAGAGTTGGATTTCTTCTGCCTGGAGAAGGCTCCGGCATGGTCTTCAGTATCTGAAGGTGGCCTACAAGAAATCTAGAGAGGGTCTTTGCACAAGGATATGTAATGAGAGGAGAAGGGGGAGTGGTTTCAGAATGGAGGAGAGTAGGTTCAGGTTGGATATTGGCAAGAAATTCTTCACTGTGAGGGTGATGAGGCACCGGGACAGGTTGCCCAGAGTGGGCCAGGTTGGATGGGGTTTTGAGCAACCTGGTTGAGTGGAAGGTGTCACTGCCCATGGCAGGGGGATTGGAAATAAATGATCTTTAAGATCCCTTCCAACCTAAACCATTCTAGGATTTCTATGGTGTTTGAACATAAAGGGGACCTTCCCCCACTTTCCTAAAGGAAAATTCTTCAAATGCTTTCAAGTGTTGTATTCAAGACTCTGTAACTTGCTCCAACCAGTTGACCAAGAGGATGACAGAGCAGGGAAAATGCTGCTGGTTACATCCCATCTGCTGCTGAGCTACTAAAGAGGTTTTGACTCCTTAGAACAACTTTGAAATAGTCTTTGCAGATTGGGATGTTCCTGTCTGCACTGAACATAGCATTTAAAAGCAGGAGAAGAGGTGGATGCTAGGCCCTCTGTCACTCCACAGAAAACCTGCAAAGTGCTACAGCTCCTTGCAGTTTTGGCCAAAGACTTGCTTCCATTTTGATGCACTTTAGCAAAAGCAGGATACTGGGAGTGTTGGCAGCTCGTTTCTTGTTGCAGAGTGGCAGCTGTGTGGTGCAGACTCCCACAGCTGACTCTGCAGCATCAAACTAAGGTTTTGAAGTGTTGCTTGTGGTCCAACAACTTGTGGCTTTAAACAACAGCTTTAAACTAGGCTGTGCTCTGATTTTGGGAAAGACCGGGTGATGGGGAGCTGTGACAGCATCCCAAGTAGGAGTGTTGTGGTGGGAAGGCAAAAAAAATGCATCCTGCTTCCTGTGCTGTGAAGATTGCTGGAGGTGAGACACACAGAGTGTTCGTGGTGACATGGTTAGGTGGCCTCCCAGGACCTCGCTTACCTGGGGGTGAGAACACCCCTGCTCTGCCTTTCTGATGGTTTCAGAGTGGTAGAACTACCATGCAATTGTTACCTTGTGGTAAAAATACAATTTTGGGGAAGCTTTTATCTGCTTTATCTTAATTTGTTTTGTGGTTTGAATGAAAACACCCCATTCCATCCTGCTGTGCACGGGGTCAGAGACCCTGCATACCTTGTCTGGAACCCAAAGGCACTCAGCAAACTCCCAGGAGGGCTTTACTTGGGTGTACTTGGGATTGTGGTGTGCTGATACACTGCTTCCAAATGCCATGTGCACTGTGGCTGGGGACTTTTGCTGGGGACTCCACGTGCTTTGGAAAGCACTGCTCTGCTCTAGGCAGGAAAACAAGGATCTGAGGGGGCTCAAATTGCTGTGATCGACCTCGGAAATCCTCTGCCTGGCTGTGTTGAGTGAGAGCCTTGCTCTTGGCGTCAGTGGGGAGGGATTTCACCCTTTGGACACGTTTCAGAAGCATGAAATGCTGTCCCTCCCAGCGTGCCGACCGCGCTGGGCTGAATTTTCCCCCTGCTCCCTCTTGCCAGGGTAATTTTTACACCTGCTGGAATTTTCCCTCATATTTTTCAAATCTGCATTATCAGCACAAATTGCTTTCTCTTCTCTCTCTCAGGTGTAAAAACCCATTTTGAGTGGCCGGTCTGCTTTCCAAGGAGTTATTTAAGCACAGTAGGTCATCTATGTACCACACATATTATGGCCATGCCTTGGCATTTGTTTTGCGTTTGTAACCCAACACCCAGCTGCTTTGGCCTCAGACTCCAGGCAGCTATTTAGTGCTTCAGCTTGTGCTGAGGAATGCATTGTGGTGCTGTTTACTTCGTTACGTGCAAGGCTCACATGGAGTACAGTGAGCTTCAGTTAAAAAAAAAACCAAAACCAACACAACAACCAAAGCTGAAAACCGAGGGTAGAAAATAGGCTTAATATAGATGTTAAGTCAGGGTGGAGGGACCCAGCAGAGAAAATTTGGGTTACGTTCTGCAGTCATTGCAAGCATTCTTGCTGATGAAAGCAGAGATTACTTACAGTGTGATAGGGAACTGGACCAAAAAAAAAAAAAAAAAAAACCCATCACTTCCCCTTCTCCACCTTTTTGTTTGTTTCNAACTGGACAAAAAAAAAAAAAAAAAAAAAATCCATCTACTCCTCTGCTGCAGCTGTTCTGTTGCTTCTCCATCTCTGGCTGAGCAAAAAGCACTGGAAAACCCCACCCCAAGCAGTAAATGGGGCTTTCCTCTGGGAATACTCAGGTTTTGCTGGTCCTGGTCTAGGTTAACGTTTCAGTTGCAGACTTTGGATGGTTTCACCCAGCATTTCCACCTGCCCAAGCTCTCCAGGTTTCACTGAAGCGCTATGGGATGAGTAGCCCAGTGCCTTAATTTATATCTAGTGAAAGTGTGTGAAGCCAAGGCGAGTTGCATTCATTACGTTTAGCTGGATAATTAGGATGCTGCTGGTTACGTAAGGGGTGGTAGTAAGCAAAGCTTTTGATCAGCTGATGAGGATTTTGCACGTATTCCTGCTGAGGCTCTCTAAGTCTCCCCGGGGGTGAGGAGCAGTGGTGGCTCTTAAGAGGATCTATGGTACGGAAATCTTGCTGCTCTGGGAGAAGGGGGAGAGGGCAGAGCTCTTCCTGCTCTTTAGCAGGTGAAGGCTGTCACAGTGGTGTTTTCTTGGTCACAGAGTAGCAGATGAATATGTTGTCTCTGAAACCAGGCGTGATTAATGGGGGGCTATTCCCATCCCTGTGCTGCAACAGCTGGTGTTGGGGGAGGGATCAGAGGATACAGGAAAATTCAGAAAGCTGAGCCCCTGTTCCTGACTGTCACTCTCATGGATGAATTTGGTGGGGTCCAGGTGTTTAGCTGGACTCCCAGTTTAGGCTGACCACAGCAAGGGTACATACTGGGTGTTGCCACATAAAGAAGTGGAAATAAAGGTGCTTTTCTGGGCTGGAGGCTCAGTAAATACGTGCGGAAGCTTTTGGAAGAGCCACTGCACTGCACTGACACCTCCAAATGCTCCAGCTGACAGGACAGGATGCTCAGGCATAAAGCTTTCCTGGTCCAAAGAGGTAGCACATGGTCAGGTCACTTCATGGTTTTACTGGAAGAGAGGGATAACCTTCTCCTCATGCTTTATAAATTCTGGGCCCATTGAACTCAGATTCCTTTTAAAAATAATGGATGGCCTGAAAAGAATAAAGGTGGGATTAGGATACAAATCTCATGATAGCTTGGCTGTGTGAACAGTGCACGGTAGGTTGGTGGGGTTTTTTTTTAGATATTGGGGCTAGAGAACAGTAATTCAGGTTTTAGGCTTGGGTTGGTTTGGGGGTTTTTTTCTTTGTGATTTATTTACACTTTTGCCACTGGGCTTTCGAAAGATGAGATCCTCTCCATTCCAAACCATTCTGTGACTGTTTTTTAGCTTCTCACTGTTTTTGTGGTAAAGAAACAAGTGACATTCCCTGTGATGGTGCAAGAATCCATCCAGGTAGGCCTGAAGTGCTGGACAGACACAGTTATCCAACAGAGCAGGTTTAAAATGCATTTGGGTTTATAGGAGCAAAATGTCCCTTGGCATATGTAGCTGCATCTGGCTTGGCATTTATTTTTTGGGTTCAGTGATCTACTTTAAGGCTTAGGTGTCACACATTTTTGAGGGATGTCATTATATCCAGTAAGCAAACTATGCTGGGCTCTGGGAAGGATCTAATGAGTAAAGGTTGGATCAGTGACCTTTTCCACATGTGTTGTTTTGGATGTGATCCTGCTGTAGAGCCTGGTGTCTGAATGTCCTGCATTTGTGGCTGGAGTCAGGGCTTTATCAGTTGAACTCAGCATTGCTTATCAAATCCTGAGGCAGAAGTTCAGTTTCACTGCCAAAAGGCAAATCTACTTTTTCTTTTTTTCCCTTTTAATTTTTTTTTCCTTCCCCCTCCCCCTTTCTTCCCCCCATCTCTTCTTTTTTCCCTTCCCCTTCCTCCCCTTTTTTCTTTTCTTCACAGGCATCATCCTTTAGAAACTATCTCTGCACTGTGTTCCCGTGTTGAAAAGAGAGGAGGGAAAAAAAAGAAATCTAAGCCTATTTATAACAAGGCAAATAAGAAGAACCAGTATTTCATTGAGAAGGGACTAAGACATCCCTTAATTCCAATAAGCTCTTTGTCCTTTGCAGTGGCAGTAAAGAAGGATCTTCCTGCCTCAAAGCTGATGCTTCCAGAAGGGTTTCCTTCTGTCTTTAGATTCGGAGAGGTGTTGGATCCTGCAAATGTCTTGAGCTGTGAAATTGTTATTATCCAGCTATTTCTGTAGCGGAGGGCAGGTAGAAGTGGCTGTGTGGATTTTCTTTGCCTGTTTTCCCTGTCAGGGTATGTTCAGTATCTTACACTCTGCAGTGGCTTTCATTAAGGTGGTTTCCAAGCAATAGCACTTCAGTGGTTTTGTTTTCTTTCTTTCTCTCCCTACTTTTCTGTCGGCACCTCTCAGGTTTGAGAAGAGTTGAAGAAAGCCAGACACGTTTTCTGTGTTTTCTCACCTAACCTGCCAATCTTTCCCTGCAACCTGAGACCAACTCCTACCTGTGCCCCATTTTTCCACACTCTCAAACCTTTGTGGCACCAGGCTTAAAAAAAAATCCCTTAGCTGATGCTTTCTTATATGTTATGGGATAGTCTAAAAATAGTGCTCTGCCCTTTTTAACAGAACCATGTATTATTAAAGAAGGAATGAATAGGCGATGGAACCAGAATAAAATCTCCCTTCTCTCGCTGAAGAGAAGCTTTAAAAACCTCTAAGTGAAAATATTTGACCCTTTTGAAAACCAGAGCTTCTCCTTGGGGACTGCAGTGTAAACTTTGAATTTCTGAGCTTGTGGCAAGGTGCTTGTTTGCCTTTGCAAATTTAGTACCCAGGTGATGGGTGCATTTTTTTGTTTTTTTGGGTTTTTGTTTTTTTTTTTTTTTTTTTTTCCCTCCAAGAGGAGGAGCAGCAGCAAGGATGGAGCTGGAACAACCCGCACTTCCCTACCTCTATGCCCTTGTGTTCCTGCCAGGTGCTCGTAGCTGGTTAATATATCATGGTAATGGGACCAATTGAATTTATCTTGGGATGCAGCGGTGTAAAACTCTCCTAAATCGGGCTGGTGGCACCTGACACTGCGCAGGCACTCACGGGGTGCTGCGGTGTAAAACGACACCGCGCTGCTGCCGTGGCATCTTGGAGCCGCTGCTGGCACAGATGGAAGTGAACAAGATGCCCCTGTGCCCGTTCTTGTCTGAATGACCGGTTGGGACAAATTATTGCAGGATGTTTCTAAGCAGCAGACTCTTCCCCTTGGCTCAGTTTTCTCTGTGTGGTGCTGGTTGAATAACAGTGTGTGTAACAAGCAATTAATGTCTATACATTTAATTTTAGAGGACACTGTAAATAACAGGTTTTACTTTCCTTCCTCCCCCAACTGTTGCATTGAATTTCATTCTCTTTAATTATGCTAACAAATGTGGGGAAAATTATAAATATTTATAGTAGAATGAGTGGCTTTATTCCATGAGTGAGTGAATGTCCCTAGGTTGATTATAATCTTCCATTCAGTCACAAATCAAAAGTATCTATTATACAACTTCAAGAATGAAACTCCAAACTTCTGCCAAAGGCAGAATGAAGCAACTTTAGATGTCGGGAATGTTGTTAATATGACCCATGGTGTGACTGGCCAATACATTTTTGTTATCCTTCTTTCTGAGTAGCTAAAAAGTGAATTATATGGCTGTAATTCTGGTGTGACAGTGCATTTTAGATGCTGCCAATAACTAATTTTTGAAAAACAAATGTCAGGCATTGTGCTTTGACACTGACTTTGATTCAGAGAGTCTCTTTTAATTTGTTAAAGGATATTTAGCCAGGCATATGAAATGATGGGAACACAAGTACTTTTCCCACGTTTTTTTTGCATTTATTGTAAAACCTCTCCTTTCAATATTGCATTTATTTCCCAGGTTTCTCTCTGGCAATCTGGATTTCTTCCTGCATCCTTTCCATGCATGCTGGTCCCAGGAGAAGCCATCCTCCTGGCAGACCAGGATGTTAGTGGAAATACTGTATATTCATTTTTTACTTAGTTTTTTAGCTTTTTTTTCTCATTTGAGAAGTGCTGTGCCATTACAGAGATGGGTCTTGCTGCAATAGGAATAGTTTCAAGTGGAGCTGTGGATGAGAGGACATTGATTCCTTGGTGGAAAACGAGCTAAAAGTTTGATGTAGTTTAAAACTAGTAAGTTTGCATCAGCATATTCCTGCTTTTGCTTTTTGACTCTAGGGCTGAGAAGAAAGGAAAAACATCTCAGCTTTCACTACTGAATGTTTGATTGTCACTTTAGTGTTAGTGCTGTGAGCAGCTCTTGGTGGATGAATTCCTCAGCCTGTGTTCTACATCTCTGCTAAACTGCTGGGACTGCTTCTGTGGGCTCTGCTTGTCTATTTACATCAAGCTGCTCCAAAGAGGACCTGCCTGAGCTTTTTACAAATGAAGGAAAAAGTTTATATATATATATCTATATGTGTGTGCATGTCTATATATATACATATCTAAAAATATTAAAAAAGCATTGCAGCTATAACCACTGAGTAATGGTCTATTTGATTAAAATACTTTGTAAAAAGAAATATAGAGAAGACTTTCAAACCTTCTTTCAGCTCTTTATTAGCTATTCTTCTTTGTATCATCCAACTGCTGTAAGAGAGCCAGGTAGATTTTTAATGGTGTGGATTGTATTTTATAAAGAGCCCAGCATAATAGAGTCCTAACTGAAGCCTGTAATAGAGACAGTGATCATTATTGGCAATAAAAAGTGGCAAATTTGCTGGAGGTGTCTTGTGATTTTATAACTTCAGATGCCTATCTTAACATTGTGCTTAAATAAAAGGGTCTCAAATTAGGAATTTTAAGTTATCCTGATATTCCCACAGGTTTCATGATTTGTTTTGACTTTGAAGAGCTGAAATAAATTCACTTTGGTTTATCACTCTTCTCCTTTATTATTGAAGAGGACAGAAGTGACAGTATTTTCTAAGTGGTCAGATGAAATATTGGTTGTGTACCTTTTTTAATAGACGACTTCAACTGCAAATAACAGGTTTGAGTTGAAGCTTGAGTAGAAGATGTCAGGCATAAATTTCCACCCTTTTTGTAGTTTTTTCTTACTTGTTAGTTTTTAAAGTAAGTGGTAGTTATGGACAAATGGTATGTACTCTCTGATGTCAAAGCTCCTGGCATCTGTACCTTTGGCCTTTCTTCTCCAGCCACTAACACTCCCACATCCCTCACATCTTTGAGCATCCCCCAGCCTTTCCTTTTCCCCTCCAATATGTCCTCCACTCCCAGTACACACAATCTGTTTTTAAACTCCTTTTCCTCCATCCCCGGTCACTCAGGTGATGTGGTGCTTTGTTATTTCACTTGGATGATGCTGGCCTTAATCATCCATTTATCTGGCTCTGCTGTGGGTGTGTGTCCACAGCAGCTCATTCAGTGCTCCTTAAATGGGTCCATGAAGATGCTTCTTCTTCCTTCTGAGTGTTCTTTAAGACTCCAAGGATCCTACAGAGGGTTGGAATTCCCACACACCAGGAAAAAGGCCCTTTAGATTTGCTCAGATAATTTGGAGAATCCCAGAGATAAAATTCCACAGGATGACAAGGGAACTTTCCAAATCTGATGAATTTTAGGTTGTGCCTTTGTAAAGGCACATTATCTGTGTGTCTCTGTGGATTTCTGTTCTTATCTCTATTGCTCTCCCATTCCATTGTTTCTTCACAAATTAAATTGCAAATGACAAGGTGGCAGAGCAGAGAGTGGGGAAGGGCAGGAACCCTTCATGGAATCATGGAGTCATTAAGGCTGGAAAACACCTGAGTCCAACCATTAACCCAGTATTGCCCAGCCCACCATGTCTCTAAGCACCACATCAACATATTTTTGGTGGTTTCTACCACTGTCAGAACATCATCCTGTTTCACACCTTTCAATACTACTTTAATATAGACCTTTTCATTGAGTGGCACACAAAATTCCATGACATAACCATCCCTTGGTACCTTCCTGGGCTTAGTTTGTGCTTCCTGCATAAGCTGGCAATTTCACATGTCTTTTATAAGGACTACAATGACATTGTGATACACAGCAAGGGCATATTTACTTACATGCCCCATAAGTAACTTACTCTTAAAGTTGGAGTAAGTTACTTATGGGGCATGATTGCAGTTAAGGCTCCTGATAGCCCAGCTCCATAAGTAAAACAAAATAGTGATTTTGAAATGCTTCCCCTGTATTTTAACCTCAAATTGTGTCAGGCTGGGTCTCAATGGCCACGCCATGGGAAAGAGGATGTGTGCTCACCACAGCGGGAGGACTCGGAGCGCTCTTCTGCCGGCATTTGTCGTGTTTAATAAAGGTGATGTTTACTGATTGGTAGGACACACTGTCCCATTCCTCAGTAGTGCTGATTTTGCACTTCCCAGCCTAGGAGGCACCCAAGTGTGTGCCGAGGGTGAGAGCCATCGAAGCTAACCAGGAGCCAAGTGGAAGAAGGAGGGGGAGCAAGCAAGGTCCTAATTTTTCTAAAGGAAAGCATGGCTGAACACCTGCTGTTCCCCAACAGAATAATATGAATTTGCATCAAAAAGGGGTCCCAATCAGTTGTGCTGGCTGCTTTTGAGGAGAGCAGTTGTGTCTGGAGGCATTCTGTTGGGGGAGATGTCTTCCAGTGAAAGCATTTTCCACACAAGGGCCGTGGGGCCCACCCCGCGCCTGGCATTTACAGAAGGGTGGAAATGCTATTTAAATTTCAAATGGCCTCAAGTTTTCACAGTTGCCATGTCAATAGATCAAGTTCCTTGAAATACATTTTAAGCGGAGTTTACACAGAGCCGCGGGAGCCCGCATTGACTCCGAGGGCTGCCTTTATTGTGCCTCCAGCAGCGGTAAGTCAATATGGCACATTGAAAGCAGCCCTGCTCTGCCGCTGAGTGAAAGTTAGCAAATTCACCCCGTCTCCTTCCAACTCTTTTTTTTGGGTAGCAGCATGTTTAACTAGCTGAAATGGTCTTTTTTTTCCCCTCCCCCTTCTTTCTTGTTTCTGACTCGTTTCGGGAAGGCGGTAATTGGATCAGGCTACTGAACTCATCACATCTTCCAAACGCCCGTCCAGGCACGGCTGAAAAACTGGAGTGATACGAGGGAAGGTAACAGGAAAACAAGTGGCACTGGGACAGTGCTGATAAGGGCAGGCAGTTGCTTAGTACAGAACAATAGAAAATAAAACTTGGAAAACAAGACAGGCCAGAAGAGTGGTTGTATTTCATCATAGGAGGTGATGAAGGTTACAAACCTGTTGTTCCAGAAACAACATCCTTTGGGAATGGCCTGATCTGACCCTCCCTCCAACTGTTACCCATGCCTAATTGTAGTACTCACTCATTTATCTTCCCTCCCTGTCCAAAATAGCTCCAAGCAGGTTTGGGGCTTGCAGCAGATGTGGGTTATGGGCAATGACTGTTGGAGATGGGGTTGTCTCCAAAGAGAGGTGGGACGGATGTGGCTGCTCCTGGGAAGAGCTTGAGATGTTGCCATTAACTCCCCCCAGCTGATCCATCAGGCTGTGAATGTGTCTGACACAAATGTCATGAGTTAAAACCACTGGATCTTTTTCTGGAGGGGATGGTGTGTGGAGCCATGCACTGTGCTTCTGCAACTGTTGTTCATGGCTGAGGCTGGAATCCACTTTTCTCACTGGTCTTCTGGCGTGTGTCTGCATTTGGAGCATGCAGTGGGTCTGCAACACTGCAAACTGTCTACTTCGATTTCTACAAGGTGTGTTTGAAACGCTGCTGGAAATGCTGTGTGCGTTTCCCTCTCCATCCACTCATGTGTGAAAAACAGTAATTTCTCCTTGGTGTGACCAATAATGCTGTCCCTAGTAAAATGCTCTTTAATTATTTCTCCCTGTGCCTTCCCAATGGATAGGTGAATGTGAACATCCCCATCCATGGTGGGTGGATGCCAGCAGGTTCTGATTTTGAGTTTGGCCTGCTTTGATATTTTACTATCTGCAGTCTTCCCCTCGTGCTGGTGTGAGGAAGCTGCAGCAGTCTGGAAGCTGGAGCCTAGACTTTGAATTTTAAATGCTCTGGGATGAGCTGTTTTGTTTCTGTTTGGATTGCGCCTACCACTTCTATCCCCTAGTCCTCCCCTGCCAGGATAAATCACTCCTGAGGTGACCACGCATTTCCTGGGGAATACCATTAACTTGAGCAAGCAAACGGATGACCTGGCGCCGGATGACCTGGCACGGCGCCGTGTGGTGTTGGGTGCTGATGATTGATCCTTTGATTCTGCAACCCAGGGAATCTTTCTCTCCCTTTTCCAGGGCTCTGGTAAAGCTGTGTGATTGTGGTACCCAAAAAAAGGATGGTTAGATTTACATTCTACCAGGAATAGAGGGTAGTATGGCAGAAACATATGTCGTGATTCAGAAATGGGAAAAAAGAAAATATTTAGGGAGCAAGAGCAGTTCTGTGACTAATTATTTTTAATTGTTGTCTTTTTTTAAAAAAAGATCAAGATTGTTAGAGTGCTTCTTTCCCTCCAGAACATCTACAAGTGATCAGGCTACCAAACAGACTAATTAGATGTCAAATAGACTTCAGTTCTTAAATTGGTTTAGTTACACAATGCAAAACATCACATTGGGAAGCAGATGGCGTGTCATTTTTAATATGTCTTGTAACTTGCCTGAAACCACTTCAAAGTTTCCTTAAAGAAAATATTGTTACTACTGACCAAAAGAAATGCCACTGAGCAGTTCTCAGCATAACAACAAGATGTTGGGTCAGTGTCTTGCAAATATTTTCAGTGCCTTCGGAGGCTTAAAAGTAGAGTTATCTATTTAAAGGGATTTATACTCAATGGATAAAGAGCTGGTGCTGTCTTAGAAAGTCAGGACCCTTTAATTGGGACCCAACTGGACACCAGAAAAAATGAAGGCTATGACATAATTAGTTTTGAAAAATTCTTTCTCTGTGGCCAGACTGTATAGTTCAATTGGCAAGTCTGTAGGGCTGTGCCTTCCTTAGGAATGCCTGTGTTGCCCTGGAATCTAAATGATCCATTGAACAGGAATATGGAGAACAAGAAACCCTGCAGCTGCGGGGGGAACCCTTACCCTCATTTGCAAAAATGTGAAAATGGCTCAATATCTTGTAACTCGAGTCATAACAGCATTAATAAAAACAGCATTAAGTGCTGCTAGGCTGTGCCATTACAACCTTAATTAGGGAAAGAGTAGGAAATGAGTGTTTGGGTGAAAAACAGCTTTAGGATGGTGGTGGAGATTAAGCAATACCAAATTGGAGGGAGAGCTGTGCTCGAGTGATCAAAGCTAGGAGATAACCTCGGTTGTATTTCAAATCCATCCCCACAGCTATGCTTCAGTGGCTTTGGAAGGGGTATTTGTCACATAGGTAGAAAAGTCCATGAGATACTGACAACAGCGATGAAAATGAAGTCAGCAGGATGTGAAGGGATGAGATTTTTTTTTCATAGGCTCTAATATATATGAAAGGTCAGTTTAAGTATCCTCAGATGATTTAATGCTTGAAGAAACACTTCTTTCCATTATAAGTTTCACTAAATATTGTTAGAAGAGTATCGGTTTGTGTTGGGGTGAAAAGCAGAAAATAAATAGGTGTTGGGTAAATAAGGCAGGGAGTTTAATTTCTCTCTAATATTCTTCTTCCATACACAGCTATTAGTTTTCTTCTTAGTTACTTAAAATTCCATTTCCTAAAGGAAAGTGATAAATGCAAAGAATTAGTTTGAAATTAGAACCTTAATGAGTTGTGCAAACTTTGGAAATATCTTCTTTTAGCACAAAATAATAAAAAAACTAATAAAAAATAGTGGAATTTCCTCCCTCCCTTCCATTCCAAGCACTTAAATGGCAGGAGGAGCAGAGTAAGCTTTGCCACGGGGCATCCTCATATCAAGGATGCTTAATTGCCTCCGAGTCTACTAATCTAATATATGAACAAATAACAAACCCATTAATTGTGTTGATTTAAAACCCATTTCCCCTCTTTTCTTTCTGCTTCCACCACCCCAAATCTCTTTACATATTCATCCTGTTGGCAACAGACAGTCAGTTGTGAAATTGGGTGATGTATGGACTTTTTTAGGGGCTGGGAGTCTGTGGCTTGCAGGGTGAGGGCTGCTTTAGGAGGAGTTTGGATGCCTTGGAGGTGGGGGATGCTTTTTGCTGGGGTGAGGTGTGGTCTAAAACCTCTGTTGGATGTGGGACCTTTGGTCATCCCCGTTCGGAAAGAGGAAAACCAGGCTGGATAACACCTTCCCTGGGAAGGGAGGAGGGGACATGGCCCTTTTGAGTTATTTTCACACCCTTTAGTCCCCCTGCTGGTAACGGAGTTTTTAATTAACCTCATTAATAGGGGTATACAGGGCCTCAATCAATCTCTGGGTGTTCGCTCCCGAGGATGTCGTGCTTAGGGACTCTCTGGTAAGTGCGTTTGGCACCGGAACGTGCTGAAGATCTTTGTCTGTGATGCTAATTGCTTGTGTCATCCCTCTCCCTGCTGCCAGCTACGCGAGGTTCTGGAGGTTTTCCTGAGCAGCAGAGAGGTTCTTTGGAAAGAAAACAACCTTGATTGTACTTTTGATCGTTTTATGTGGCAGCGGTTGGTTTTCAGTGCTGCTGGGGAGGATTGGAGGAAGTTGCAGAAGTTTGGAGAGGAAGTCTATGTGGACCTAGTGGACAGCTGGGGGGTTTGGAAGGTATTTCTCACCTTTGGGTTTCTTAGAAAAATCTGTTTCTAAAAGAAATAAAAAAACCTGTAGATGTAAATCAAAAGAAGTAATGAGCAGGATTGCTTGCCCTTGGTTCTTTGTGGCTTCCCCAAAACGGGATTATATGACAACATAGAGACGCATCAAGGTCATAAAATTTTGCAGAATAACAACCAGTTGGAAGAGAAGGAAAAAGTGAAGCAAAAAGACTGGAATTATTTTAGTTTTTTGGTGGAAAATGGCCATCCATGGTGGTTTTGTTGCACACTGCTTTCTGTTGAGTGCAAATCACATCATAACATTTTATTCATCTCTTGGAATGACTTTGTTTTTTAGTGCCTGATTGGTTTCATCTAATGTGGCTTTGCAGGCCCATTCACATTTTCACTAAGGATTTGCAGATCTTGGGAGCACCTTTTAATAATATTGGCAATAGATCAATAGACTTGCTTTTATTTGCTGCTTCCCTAGACCCTTCATAGACAGTCTGTACATCAATGCCTTCCAAGTCCTCATCCCTTGAATTACAGTTTTGAGAACTTGGATCCAGTAGATTTGGTTCCATTCAGTTCTCTTTTTTTAAAGGCAGAGCAAAACTGGGAACTTAATTTTTTTATACAAAGGGGTTACAGAAACTTTCAGCAAGGTCATATTTTTTTACCTTGCTATGGGAGTAAAGACGCCAGGGCTTTTAAGAGAAATCGGGTGGGGGGAGTGGGGATTCTGGGGTGCCTTTGCTGTTGAGTAAATGTGGATGTTTTCTCACCTTCCTGGTGGCATTGGATTATTGGATTTGTGTGACTCAAAGAGGAAAAGGTGTTGGAGAGGAAGCAAGGAGCATCTCTATTGCCCATCTCCCGTGTTGAACCCTACCTTGCTCGTTAGTCTAATTACAGATGTTTTACTTTGCTGTTTGTTTGCATGAGGGTTCAATTCTAACAGTAGCCCATGACCATACACTCCAATGAACACAAATCACCCCAAAAATCTTCCACTCTCCAAGGTATTTTCAGTAACTAATTTTTGTTTATGCCATATCCAAAAAAATCCACCCTTTTAGCAGCCTGCCTTGG
Organism: Orthonyx spaldingii; assembly: GCA_013397795.1. Lineage (NCBI taxonomy): Eukaryota > Metazoa > Chordata > Aves > Passeriformes > Orthonychidae > Orthonyx > Orthonyx spaldingii. The sequence continues at coordinate 255,205 of VZTJ01001733.1, read as the reverse complement.
TGGGCTGCAGTAGAATGGGAAGGCCAACCTAAACATTTCCCTCATTTTATTTTTCGTAACATGCGAGGATTTTGAACAGAAAACCTGACAAGTCGTTTCCTATCATGCATTGTAATTATCCATTATAATAGGGAATAAAGGATTAATTAGTTTTCAAGCCGCAGATATGATTTAATTAGTTTTCAAGCTGTATCTGAAACACCTGTCTTGGCAAAATCAAAGTGTTTTCATTTGTGGGGGGAAAAAAAGGGGAGTGGGAGGAAAGAAGGAGGTCTGATGTTTGTTGACCTGCAGGGTTGTTCCCCCATTTTTCACCGTTACCGAGTTGTGATGTGTTTTTTTAATGCCCAATTTATAAAGTGTTTAATTGTTCTCATGTGCACACACTTGCTCAGGCCACATCATAGCCAGTTCCTTCCACTCTTCCCCAAAATCGAAGAAATTTTGAGTGTTCTCTATAGGATGCCTGTTCTGTCTCCCGGGGCGTCACAACAGAGAGGAAAGGACCAAAATCCACTGTTTTTTGTGAAAATCTCAGCTCCGATCACTTTGCTGGGGGACGTCAAAGTGGTGGTCACAAAGCTCTCCTCTGGTCATTGATTTGGGGGCAGTTCAGTGCTGAGTGGTCAAAGCTGAACTCTCCATTGCAGGCAGCAGTGCCATTCCATTGGGATTAAATGTGATTTGGGAGGGAAATGGGTGTAAACCAGGAGGATTGAGGAATGGGTTTTATTGTGGCATCACTGCTAGCACCTGGCACTGGAGGGATGCTGCAGGAAGATGAAGCCCCTACTGCAGCTTCTCCTGGGGGCCAGCTCTGCCTAGGAGTGAAACTGCAGCCTCTCTACTGCCTTTCTCTTCC
>VZTJ01001733.1:0-253400 GCA_013397795.1 Orthonyx spaldingii | reverse complement strand
GTTTTTCTTGGCGCATTTTTTTTTTTTTTCCTCTCCATTTTCCTTTCTCTCCCCCCACTTTTAATTTGAATCTCGCCTTGTGGAGCAGCTCTACCTCCCCGGGCAGGCGCAGGGTGCAGCGTGTTTCCCTCCTGTAGTAGTAGTAAAGGTCACGCTTCCCTGTGGTGGCTTTTTTGGCCGGGTTATTTTTAACTCGGACCAGCCCATCCGCGCTTCTCCCTCTCCCTTACCCCGCGCTCTCACACTTCAGGCTCCGCGGGAGCAGAACAACGAGCCGACTCCGCTTGAGTTTATTTTCTTGTTGTTATTATTATTATTTTTTTTTAATTTATTTTCGGGTTCTTCTTTTCTATTTCTTTTTTTCTGTCTTTTTTTTTTTTTTTAAATAAAATTCAGGATCTGTTTTTCTTGGCGCATATTTTTTTTTTTCTCTCCATCTTCCTTTCTCTCCCCCCACTTTTAATTTGAATCTCGCCTTGTGGAGCAGCTCTACCTCCCCGGGCAGGCGCAGGGGGCAGCGGGTTTCCCTCCNAGGGTGCAGCGTGTTTCCCTCCTGTAGTAGTAGTAAAGGTCACGCTTCCCTGTGGTGGCTTTTTTGGCCGGGTTATTTTTAACTCGGACCAGCCCATCCGCGCTTCTCCCTCTCCCTTACCCCGCGCTCTCACACTTCAGGCTCCGCGGGAGCAGAACAACGAGCCGACTCCGCTTGAGTTTATTTTCTTGTTGTTATTATTATTATTTTTTTTTAATTTATTTTCGGGTTCTTCTTTTCTATTTCTTTTTTTCTGTCTTTTTTTTTTTTTTTGGAACCGCTGGGGCTGTGCGGTTGGGTTGCGCCTGGGTGCTCGCCAGCAGCTATAAATAGCGTTGTGTACAAGCAAGAAGTGCCTGAATGAGGTTGAGCGGCAGGAAAGGAAAAGCCCCTTTTGGCTTCCAGCTGGCTGCCGGCCAAGCAGCGCATTGCTTCAGCAGATGAGTGTTTTGAGGTAGCGTGGGAAGGAGAGAGCAGTGAGTAAGATGGTCTTTCTCCGGTTAGAGGTGTGTGTGGATGTCTCCGTGTGTGTGTCTTTTGTTGGGCTCTGATTTTATGAATGGCTGAGGGGGGCTGATGGTGCTGCGGGTGGCTCTGGTCCCTCGAGCCTTGGGAAACACGTGAGGATGCTCTGGAGGATCCCTGGTGGAGTGGTGCCAGGCTGGGAGCCAGGTGGGTTTTGGGTGTGATTTTACACCTGCTTCTGATGTTTCTCAAGTTTCTTCTCCCTTTTTTTTCTCATCTGGAAATGCTGCATTTGAACTGGGGTGTTGCACGTGTGGATGGGTGTCCCAGCTCCAGGGCTTCTCAGGACAGCTCAAGATCCTTTAGGACTTCCAAGCTTGGGAAGTGGGAATGGTCCCTCTGCAGCAGAAGAGATGGCACTGTCACTGCTTCCTATTCCCTCGTCGTCTCTGGGGTTGAGCTGCTGGTTGGGTACCCCAAGGAGCACCCACAACCCCAAATCTGCTTCTGAGGCTCCTCCTATCCAGGGGATGATGATGGTTTCCTGAATTACCGTAGCACCCTGGGGCAACTGAGACTGTGCAAACAGATTAGAAGTAAACACTCAAAATCAATGCTTCATAAATACATTTTTCCCCTTAGTGCATAGGTAACTGATTCTTAATCAAAGACTTTTTTTAAGAAGTCTTTTATCTCTTTTTCTCTTTATATATATATTAAAGAAGCAAGCAAAAAGGACCTTTAAGTGCCATATATAGCAGCATGGATTAAATGGCAGTTACTATTGAATTAAATGAGTTTTTATCAGAACACTTAGGGACGCTTTTTCAATAAAGACTGAATTGGAATGGGGAAAACCTGACTTCACTCTGTCCGGTTCTTTCAGCTCCACTGAAAGGCTTTCTAGGAAGAGCTAGAGCTCAGCCTGGAGAGCCTCCAGGTTTGTGGGAAGGAAAGAGGATGAGGAGAGTTTGGGGTCCTTGGCTTTCAGGTTTAAAACCAATAAAACCCCCATAAAATTTCCTTTTTTAATTTGATAAATTTTAGTCTGAAGCTTGAATATTTCAATGAGCTATGAAATACTAAAACCAGAAAAGAAATTTCTGAAAAGTAGAAATTTAGGGAATTTTTCACTTTTCCCTCTCCTTATGATAGTTTGTTTGCAAACTCAGTGAGGAACATTTATGCTAAAATAATACAGTGTTTAAGAAGTGTAGTTAATGATTTACTCAACTGGGTAAGATTTCCTTAAAAATTTCAAACTGATGAGTTATCACTGCAAAAAAATGAGCAGTACATTAGACATCAACTGATCTGCTGATGATGGCAACACTGGATTTTAATAGTGATGATAATGAGGCAATGATTGCATTGTGGCAGGACAATAGAATCAGATGTTTATGGTCGCCTGTGCTGTGTCCTGATATGAGTTAGCAGTCATTGTCACCAGAATAACCTCAGATCCTCCTCAAATCCTCCACAATGTGATTCAGAAAAGCCATACACTGTGGGGTTTGTTCTCTCAATATTTTGGGGACTTTCCCTGTTATTGGTTGGGTTTTTTTTTTTGTTTGAAGCTTCCTGCCAAGTGTGTTGACCATCCTGCAATGCAGGCAATACAGTGTTAATCTGAAAAAAAAAAATAAATCAATCTCCCTCTTTCTGGTTTCATAGCTGTTCAAACGCTGTAACTGCACTGTACTGCTGGATCATTTTTTTCTTTTCCTTCTGTAATTGAATAGTCTCAATATGCAGGAATGACATTCTATTTATTTGAACTGTTTAGAGGAAAATTAATAGGGCTATTTTTATGATTGGTCTTTTGTGTCATGGTCTTATTTTTCACTATCTGATTTATGTGGCTAGAGTAAAAGGATGAAAAAAAAAATCAGCCTCATTTGAATTGCTGATATTTCTTTTATAGAGGTTTAGGTTGGGATTTTGTAATTTCTGCTTTTGGAGCAGGACACAGAGAGCTCATGCAGGAGGACCTGAAACACGAAGTTTCTTTTGTGCTGTTGTGATGTCGGGGCTGCTTTGATCTCCCATGGTGAAACGTAAGATGCTGCAAAATGCAGGATTGCTTGAGAGACCCAGGGATGCTTTTTTCCCCAGTTAAATTCTTCAGGTGGCTGGATCAGAGTGGGACTCTCGGCAGGGAATGGGATAGGGTGGGAGCTGCTGGCTGGAATTGCCATTAGGGGAATTTGAGTGGAGAAGGTCACCAGAGCCCTTTCTTAAATTCAAGTGAAGGTTGCGACCCCCAAGCCCTGGTGGGGCACCGCTCTCTTTGAGGCTCCAGGATCGCTCCCGGATGAAACCCAGACGTGGAGGGCTGGCTTTTCACTTTGGAAAAGGGAACAATTTGTTCTGCACGGTGGTGTTTGCTCACCCCGGTCAGAGATCAAACGTCAGGCTGAGCTGGGAGTTCGCAAGGGACAGTTTGGAGAGTCTAAAGGAGTGGACATGGGGACACCGCCTTCCCGACCAGGTCTGATCCTTCTCCTGGGCTGTGTTTTCTCCCTGATGCTGGCCGTGTGGGTGGGGGAGGCATTTCAGAGGTGCTGCTGCATTTATTTGAGCAAACACAGGGTTTGGGTGGGAGGATTGCGTTGGTAACTGGAAATTTGTGACTGCCCGGCCATTTGTGTCTGTGCCAGGGGACTCGAAGTGTCAAGACAATGGGGTGGCTCAAACCCCTGGAATGGGACAGGGGCTGATGTCCCTGGCAGTGCTAAGGGGAAAGTGATTCCTCAAACCCAGCCCTTACTCGGCTGCAGCCAGCTTATCTTCTCAGAGGAGTAAAGCGTGAGGTCCCACTCTTTGTTTTGCCTGTAGTGAGCAGTTCTGCTTTGATTTAATCCATTTAAAATGCTTAAAGTTCCTTTTTTTCACCCCTTTGCCTTAGAGATGATTTGAAGCAGATAGATATCATCAGTTTGTGGTTCTGTCCCTTTCCTCCCCTTTGCTTGTGTGAAGGTCTGTGAGGACACTGAGGGGGTGGAAAGGGAGCTGCCACCCCTCCAGGGGCTCCCCGGCATCGCTGTGGTGCTGAGCCACATCCGGAGGTCACCGATGGCTCCTGACCTTTTCTGGCAGCAAGAACTTGCTATCCAGAGGGGCACTGTTATCTCTGTGATAAAATGCTGTTTATGTGGGGGGGTTGTTTGTTTGGTTTTGTTGTTGTTGTTTTTTTTTTTTGACAAATAGCCTTAGAGTCACAACTCTAGAAGAGTTAAATCATCTAACTTTAAGGAGGCTGAGCCAAGTGACGCATTTTGCTGCCTCGTCCCTGGTTGCTCCCTCTGCTCCGTGGCCTTGGCTTGTTTGTGGAACTGTAGCTGATAGGGAAGTGTTGTCCTCTAATAAATGAGAGATAGTGACTAAGGAGATGTTGAGAGCAGAAGGTGCCACATGAGAAACAAACACCCAGAGCACTTTGGGGACTGTTGGCAGTGATTGCCTTCCTGTGTGGACTTTGGTTCATTCCTGGGTTGCACAGTTCATGGACCACATCAGGGTGTTAGGAAGTTACTGTTGTCTCTGTGGCCAAACCCTTCTTTTTGCTAATTATGGTACAAGGTCTCTGCATTTTACATTTCACATTTCACATTTTATGTTTTACATTTTACATTTTTTTTTTTTTAACCGTATTGAGGTATTTTAAGTTAAAACCTGACATCATAAGAGTTTGGGTTTTTTTCTCTAAGCACCTAATGCTCATAGTTAGGAGTTCTGCTTGAGGTGGGGCAATGCACCCAAGTTTCACTAATCCAGAGGGGAATTCACATCTCCTGGTACAGCTGGGAAAGTCGTGCATCAGTGGTGAGAGACTGAAACCACACTGCTTGTTTGAATGACAGGCAAAGCAAAATATGAGACTTCATGTTTTAGCTCCTCTGCTAAGCCAGGAAAAAAAAGGGGAATGAAAAGATAAACTTGTTCCTCTTAAAAGACCCTACGGCCATATTGGTTTTATAGACATTACAGCCATACTTGAGGGCCATGTTTGCAACATCCTGTTGATGAGAGGAAGGATGAAGCTGTCATCAGACATGCTGGGCATGTGGAAAGACTTGGGCTGATCCCCTGCTCTCTTGTTGATTGTCCCCTCTGGTCCTCCATAAGTCAGTGTGTCTTCCAGTGTCCCAACCCTATGCCTGTAAGCACAGAAAACACTTTCCAGCTGCACTGGGAGGCTGGAAGTGATATATCAGTGTTTGCGGGGTACTCAAATAATAGAAATAATAACTAAAAATGAATGCATTATTAATGGTTTATTAATAATAAATAACAAATACGAATGAATAATTATAAAAAAATAAATACACAAACTTAATAGTTTAAGCAGCAGTTATGTACTTGCTCAGCATGCGCCTTATGAAATTGTCTCCTGGCTAAGTGCAGGATAAATTGCCACTGTGATAATCCTACTGAGTATAAGGTTTTAGGTGATGAGATTGCATGAATTTGGGTTGGATTGAAGGACTTCAAGTGAGTTCAGTATGCAAAGAACAAGATGCATCATCCCCAGACATAAATATCTTCTTTATTGCTACTGTTAGATACTTCTTACATTTTTGTATGTGTATGTGCGTGGAAATTATGGAGAGGGGTTTGTGGGGTTATTTCAGCAGCAAAAGCATCACTGGATACTTTCTCTGTTTGAACTGGGGAGTATGAGATTGCACATCTCAAAAACATGACTGTACAAAGGAGCGTATTGGTGTGTACGGTGTAATTAGAAGTCTAATTAACATTCTAATTAACGAAAGTCTTGATTTTGACATCCAAAACAGTGTCCTGGTGGTAAGGAAGAATACATGTTGCTATGATAGGGTTGCACAGTGTCCCTGGTGACTCGCTGAGAGCTGCTGCTCCCGGGCACTCTGGCGGAGCTGCCACAGGGATCCCAGTGAAATATGCAGGGCAGGGATGTGTGCTATTAGGAGAATGATGTAGGCACAGTGCCACGGAGGTAGAGGTTAAATCATTGTGGCCTAATGCAGATTGGCTCTAAACCTTGCCAAATTAAATGTTCAACCTTCTCTCTGTCAGAGGTTGCATTAACCACCGGTGTAATTAAGAAAAAAACAGTAATTTTACTCTGAGAGAGAGTTCTGAGAGGTCTTGTGCCTTGAGTTGCAAGAGTGAGTTGTGCAAATGTCTATCAAATTCAAGTGTTCATGCTAACAGGTTTTTACCAAAAATGAGCCATCAGGCAGAATTAATTCTAGAGCCAAGCAGAAGCTCCTGCTGCAAAATGCCATGGCCTAAAGAAATGGAGAAGAATGGAGGGTTGCAAGGAAAGGTAAAAACCATTTTTTCCTTAGTGAGGTGTTAATGATAATGGGCTGCTTGATGGTTGCTTTAGCTCTATCTGATGGGCTTAGGGTCAGACCCCACCCGTTTCTGGTTTTCCCCATCAGAGAAGATCCTTGGGATAAGAAGTTTTGTGCTGGGTGTTGCCTTTCTTCTGCCTACCTCTTTCTAGCAGTTTGGAGGCTCTGCGAGTTGTAAGCTTGGTTCTAAATTAGCTAGTCTTTAATTTGTTGCATGTTTTTCTGTTTTCTCCGCTGAAGGAGGAGATGCCCTTCTCTAACTCTTCATTTAAAAGCAAGTGTAATGCAGGCCTCCTCTGAGCTCCTGAGGTAGCAATGAAGGAGATTAAAAATCATACAGCTTCTTACTCTTTTCTATTTCTCTCCTGATTTAACATGAAGACAACTGGAAGGCTTGATTGCTTGTGGTAAAAGTGATTTTAAGCAGTCCAGCCATTGAAACTAGATTTCAGGTTTTGCTTGTTTCTTTGGCATCACCGTTCATTTGCACCAATGAAGTTTACTGGTGACCAGTGTGGCCTGCTGATCTGGAGGGCATGAGCTCTGCAGGGGCAGTCATGCTGATATGGTGGTCCAGACCTTCATCAGTTTTTATGTTCCCTCTGATGGTGCTATTTTTTATTTTCTGGAAGCTCCTTTCTGCTGTAGCTCTTTGGAGTCATCTCAGCAAACTGTGCAAACCTGATCACTTTGGCTGCAGTGACTCTGCAGTGCTGGAAAGAAATGTTTTGGTTTTTGTGTTGGGATGAGGTGTTGAGTTCCTGATCCTTTCTTTGCCTGGTGAGAAAGCAGAGCAGTCCCACTGCAACTGGTACTGTCCATGGTGGAAAAAACACAAATGTGTGTATGGGGATATGGAGGAGAACATCCACTTTCTTGGGCTAGAGGATCTGTTTCAGTGGGACAAAATCCATTTACATGGGCCGGAGGACCAATGTCAGTGGGAGAAACCCGTTTCCATGGGCTGGAGGGTCAGTGCAGACTGATCAGAGGTGACAATCTTCTAGTGAGGTGACAATCAGCCAATCTGCAAGAAATCTTCAAGTGGAGTGAGACTCCCAGGAGCCACTCAGCCACTGATAATCAAGCCCAGGCTGAGCAGCTGTGCTGGTCCTTTCATCTTTCCAAAACGACCCAGAGTGCTGCCACTGTTGTTCAGGTATCATGAAAAATTCCCGATTTAATGACATGGCCCTGACGGCTGCAGCGTCAACCCGAGCTCTGCCAGGAACAGCCCCTGTGGGTGTTGTTTGACTTGACAGATTGAAGGTGCTCGTTCAATTAATGCTGCATCATGGTTCTCTTTCAAAAACGCAGGAGGTGTCAGCAGTTTTGTTTACAAGCCTCCGTGCTCTCTGCTTTAAGTCATTCCTGACAAAAGGAAGTTTAAATACTTGCATTGATTCCTGGCTCCGCAGTGCAAAATATCCACATGTGGCAAAGACGTGGAGGTTTTTCAAAGCAGCCTAAAGGATTTAAAGTGCTTTTAACATCTCGGGCACTGAGCTCTCAGGCCTTGGACCACTGCTTTTAAGCATCTGTGAGTCACAAATAGATTTGGAAGATAAAATGCTGGATGCTCCTAGTTCTCTCAGCACATCCTTTGCTTATTTATTCTTTTGAAGGAAGCATGCTGACTAAATTTACCCTTTGTAATGTTTAGAGATTCATATTCACAGACTTGGTCTTTCTAAAAAACATGTTGGGTTTTGTAAAGAGTGTGATGGCTTAGAAGTAAGATTTCTGGAGACTTTGTCATAAATCTCTTCCCTGTCACTGAATAAACTACCCAAAAATATATCCCTTAACAATTTCATATGTGATACATGTAAAAAGCTAAGATGCTTTCAAGTTTTCAAGTAAAAGCTTGAAAATAGTGAGGTAGGTTGTGGTTTTGATTTGTGGTTTGTTTTGTTAGGTTTTTTTTTAGAAACCTAACTTTTTAACAAGGGTTGTTAGCTTTTCCCGCTTTTCTATGGACTTAAAAATGTTCCATACTTGAATGCTTCCTTTGAATTTTTCTTTTAAAGGCTAAGTTTGTGTTTTGTTCAGACTGTCATATATTAAGCAGGCCCAGTATTGGAGGAAAGAAATGTGGAAGGAAAAAAAAAACAAACAAACCCCAGAATTTCAGTGTGAAACTATTTTACATGTCAGATATATTGGAATTAATTGGCTTTTGTATCATCTTCATCTGCAGTGGATCTACCAAAATAGCCTAGATGATTGCTCTGCTCCATCTGGTTATTATCTTCCTTGTTATAATATCCCTGTGCCAGGCTGTTGTGGCCAGCCACGGCTGGGAAAAAGCTGGAGATTCCCGAAGATCTGCTCTGTGATACGTTACCAACTTGTCAAGGGCTCACTTGACAGATTGAAAATTAGCCAAATGCCTTTTCCAAGCCAAAAGTAGCCTGAGATGATGTCTATGCATCATACCAAAGAGCTCTTTTGAGTTCCTTAAGGTGCCTGACTCCAAATACTCCTCAGATTATTAATAGTGCCCTAATAAACCTGGAGAGCGATCCTATAAATTTCAACATGTTCGGAGGTCAAACAGTGAAGTCAATATTAATTAATAGTCAAATGCGGTGTTTTATTTCATGTAATCAGCCTCCTGACAGTCTGAGCAGTCTTGGAGGTTAGTTATGCTCGGAGAGTGGGAGCGATGCCAGGGCGTCCCATGCTCTGTCGCTATAAAATACCAAATAATCTGGAGCTGTTGCATGTCATGGCTGAAGATTTAATGTGTCTCCTGAAATGCTCTGTGCTCCTTTGTAAGGGGTGGTAGGAGCCATGTGCCGGTGGACCTCGAGGTGGTTTCTGTTTGCCATCTCCACCAAAGAAAAACAAAAACACAAGAAGTTGGCTTTATTATGAGGGCAGGAGAGGGGTGCAAAAACCCAGGGGTTGGGGTGACCTCAGGTGGTTGGAAACTTCAGTGGCTTCATGGTGGCAGCTCCAAGGCACAAGTTTGCAGGGGGAAAGGAGGGACACGTGAAGAAGCTCTGCACTTGTAGCACAGATGGGAAAGGAGAGGGGTTCCATAGTGAAGAGAATGTGTCGATGTGTTTCTTGGGGATGTGGTTCATGGGTGGACCTGGAAGTGCTGGGTTCATGGTTGGACTGATCTTAGAGGACCTTCCCAACCTAATAATTCTATGATTCTAGGAGGATGCGCCGATGCCAGTTCTGGTATAAATTAAATTACTTCAAATTTGTTTAACATGCACTACTGGGAATAATTAAAGGAGTAAGATTCTGTTTTGATGGGACTGTCAGATTACTGCGCTCAAAAGCCATTCCATTAATCCCATTAATTTGGAGGAGTGATTTATAGATTATTCTGCCTTTCAATAGCTGATCTGCTGCTTCTGGAATTTCCTCATAAACTTTTCTCCTGTGTCTGGCTGGCAGTTGACATCTCACCTGATTTTGGCTGTGGTGTAGAGTCACCCTTGGTGGACAAGGTTGTGTGATATCAACAGCTCATTCCAGGATATTCGATAATAGAAAGCCCATCTTGCCCCGAAGTTCTGCATTCACTTATTTTCACACTACCTTGAAACTACAACGTGCTGCAAACGCCACCCTCCACCCCCAAAAAGGGCTGAGGGGGAAGAAAGAAAAATACAATAATATTTGCCAGGCGGATGCACGGATTGCCCTTAGCCGAGGATATTTGACAGTGCAAAGATGGATGCTTCATCCAGGTGTTTGTATTTTCTCCCCGATCCGTTATTAGAGTGAATTAAGATACCTTTTGGCTACCATCTCTCCTCCAAGCGACAGGCTTCTCATAAGTTATTTATGTGGGATGTGTCACCTTATTAATTATATTCCCATAGAACCTGACGAGGCTGGTGCAAAGTGTTCCCCGGCGTGAGGAGGATTCACATGTGATGGAGCCGTGCTGGATCCATGGTGCTCATCTCCAAACCTGCATCATACTTCATTGTTGGGGAAGAAAAACAAAAAAAATTTGCAGAGATTTGTGGCCAGCTAACCGAGGCAATGCTTCATTTTTGTGGAAGAAACAAAAAAGAGATTTGTGGCCAGTGAAAGGTTTACTATTGAATTTTTTAAATATCACGTATATACACGCGCACACATAAATAGAATACATGAATATAAAATAAACCTATATTCACTGCCAGTGCTAGTTATGGTACACTAGTATTTTAATTCAATTTAAATACATTTTGCCTGCCATCCCTTGTAGCTGGAGTTGCAGTCTCCAGGTTGCAGTGTCTACGGTGGGGTCCCTCCCCATGGGGCAGCTGTGTGCAGGGTTGAGTTGAGTATGTTGGTTCTTCCGAAGCAAAACTTCCCTGTCTTTTCATTTTTACTAATATTGAAGCTGCTCAATTCACTCCAAGAACATGAAATTTTGACTGAAACCATCCTATGTCCCAGTTTTGGTCCCTGTTCAGTGGAGCACATCTTGTTATTGTTGTTTAGACCCAGCATATATTAATTTCTATTGTCTTAATGTCATGGCTAAGGCCTTTGCTGAAAGAGGTGGACTAAAGCACGTGGTCTGAATGCTCTGAATTGGTTGTTTTTAATGACATTAACCAGACATTAGGCCACATTTTTGGGGGGATATGTGTAGATAGAGTGCAGCAGTGGCACATCTTTCTATCATATTCTAACACTTGAGGACACAGTTGTTCATCACCCACATTTTTATAGCCAGGTGAAAAGAAACGTTCTAGGTTTTTAGCCATTTTCCAAGAAACTTGTCTAAGTCCTTTGCCATATCTTGGGCTTTCCTTCCATGAGCTCTTCTTATCCCAAGTGCTTTCTAAAGGAGATGTTTGGTGATGGCACTGCATCTCTGCCCACTCTTTTCCTGCTCAGCCTTGTGACGTTGGTGCCATCTCAACGGATGGAGGTTTTGAAGGTGACTTGTTCCTACAGCTGTCCCAAGTAAAAGCTGCTGGCTTGAGAGAGCTCTGCTCTGCCCTCACCTTGGCCAGATGTTTTCTCCCCTCTGGACTGTCAGGGGTTTTGGGGTGCAAAGCCCAGCTCCCAGGTGGAGCTGCAGCAGGCATTGATAGCGTTTTGACTTCATCTCTGACTGGAATGGATTTTGTGCAGTGGAGGAGATAGACTGAGAAGCTCCACTCGAAGGTTCCTCATTGTCAGCTTCTCCTCTGCCACAGGAGTGCTTTCTCATTCTGGCCACATGTGGTTTTTAGCCTAAAACATCTGAGTTTTGGGTGTGTACTGTTGAGCAGGTCTCAAGGCTTTTTGGTCAGCAAAGCTCATGTTTGCCGAGCATGGAATGGCCCAGCATTGCAGAAGGTTTGCTTTTAATGCCAACTAATCAAAATGATTTAGCTTGATCCCTTCTTTCTACGCTGGTGTAAAAGCAGGAGAAATAATCAGAGATCCATTAATTTATCTGGATTTTTGGGGTGTGTTTTTGGTTTTTTTTCTTTTAATCCAAGGGGTTAAAGATCAGTCTTGGCTTCATTGGGGATGAAGATGTGTTCCTGTGGTGTGGGTTTAGATTTAGCTGCACTCTGGTATGTCTTCTAATGAGAAAACTGTCTGCCTCGTCTCCCCTGTCGCACTTTTTGCTCTGCTTTTGGTGTTGTTTGGTTTGGTTTTTTAAGCCTTCATAGAATCATAGAATGGTTTGAGTAGGAAGGGACCTAAAAGATCATCTACTGCCAACACCCCTGCCATGGACAGAGACATTTCCCACTTGACCAGGTTGCTTCCACAAAGTTTAGAAGCTTGAGCATCTTTGAGTTTTAGTTAAAACATGTGCTTTTGTGCTGCCTTGAGTAGGGGAGGATTAAGTCCTGAGCTGCCACTTTCCCTGTATTTGTCTAAGAAAATTATCACAAACCTCCAACTTTTTTCAACCTCACCTGTGACAGGAGTAAATGAACAGGTCAGTGCTTTTGTAAAGAACCAAATACATTCCAAAACTCTATCCAATAACCCCTGTTGATCAGACAGGGTATTTTGGGTGAGACCATCCACTCATCTGGTATTTTTTTCACTGATATCACTGTGCCTGTATTTGAGCTTTTATTACTGTAGCTACATCAGCCAGGGATGGTTTGGCCACAATGTTGGGGGAAGTGCTGGGTGATTAAACATCTGCTTTTGAAGCAAATTCCTCTGTTGTGGGATATGTTTGAATGGATGGAGCCTGATTAATACCCACTACTGAGTTAGGGCATTCATGCCTGAACTCCAAGTGTCATTTTCTTGATAGGGAGAGGCAAAAAAGCAGTGTCAGGAGCTGGTTTAACTGGTGAAGTGTTGGTGTTGAGTGAGAGGAGGGCATGGTGGGTGGGAGTCTGGGGTGTCCACCTTGGCTGTGCTTTGTTCTCCAGCCTGGCAAAGATCTTGTAGGACTCAATCATAAAAAAAAATTACTTAAGTACCGCAATATCTGGGCAGGTCTGAGCCTTAGAGCTGTTTTTTTAAAGGATGTTGGACCCCTTGAGTGATTGTTGGGTTTAGCTGATATCTGTCCAGGCACATCCAAGTTTGCCAGCAGGTGCTGGAGTTTGGCTTTCCATCTTCATCCTTGTTTTTATACTGAGTGCTGAGAGGCTTTGGGCGGGATGCTGAGATACCCTTTCTCCAAACAGATTCCGCCTGTGTTTGTAGGGGAGGTTGAGTGCACGTGCAGAGAGGATTTAATGCCAATGCATCCTCCATCAAAACTTGTATTAAATGGACACAGGGCTCACTTGAACTCCCCCAATCTCTGGTTTGTGTGGCTGAGTGATGAAGACAGTCTTGGCCTACTTTGAAGAGAGGAAGGGAATGTGTAAGGGGAAGCAGGAGCTGGAGTTGCTAGGGAAACACGAGCAGGGATGCTCGCATGGCTCTCACCTGATCCCTGCCACAGCAGCTCTGTGGTGCAGGTTCCCTTTCATACAAGTGTCATGTGGCCTCCTGGGTGAATTTATGGGCACAAAAAGCTGCTGGAATTGTCCCAGGGCTTGAGGGGCAGCAGTGGTGCCCAGGAGGAGTCCTCCAAAGAGTTGGGGGACACACAGTCAGCCCCATGAGTGCTCTGGGGACTACCCGTCAGCATCACAGCTGGTCCCCAAGGATTGTGCTGGGGAATGAGGCAAACAGGGATTTGCTCCTTCTGGGATTGCTTTTGGGGAATTGCCAATTCTCCCTCGCTAGGAAGGAATGCAGCAGGTTCAGTGATTTCTCCACTTATGCCCATATTGTAGGAGGTGGGGATGATGCTGGACCCATCTGGGGTGTCCCCGTTTTCATCACTCTTACGGTTGTTGTTCCCATTTGTCCCTCTGGACTACAAGTCCCAGAGTACTCTTGGTATTATTTGAATAATTAGTGCCAGGCCATGTACCTTGTGCTTAGCACACCCCATACCAGGAAAGATGACTTCCATCGCATTTATGATTATGCAGGTATTTTATTCCTTGCAAATGTTTTATTTATTGCAATGGTTATTGATAGCTGCACTTACCAATTCTGTTGAGGCAAAACAACCTTCTACAACTGTTTTTTTTTATTTCTGCGTCTGGAATAAAAATCAATCCTGGCAAAAATTCGAATATCTGGATTCCTCTTGGCTTCCCCACCTGGTAAAATTTAATAATAGCTTGTAAATGTTTTCATCAGCTGCTCCTCTGTTCTTTAATTGAGCACAGATGAATGTTGAATGAGTAGTTTTTCTATGACTGGGTGGTTTTTTTCCTGTTTAAGCAGCAATCTGTTCAGTTTAAGCAGCGAGCACTTTTGGGAGATGAATGCGGGACTGTTTGTGGTGTGATTATTTTCTGAAGTTTGGAATGAAGCAGTTGAGGAGGAAAGCAGTTGAAACTTTTCCTGTGCTGGGGGTTCCTTGGGAAGCAGCTGGTACCATGCAGGAATTGGAAGCAGCTGGCTCTGCTTTATAACTAATCCAGGGAGTGATTATCTTGTGATAATCTTGCCCCCTTCATCTCTTATTGCATGAGTAAACACAACTTCAGCTTGTACACTTTTACACTTTGAGTTTGGCCTTCCACCTTTGCTACCAGAGATGAAAATTCAGGCGTGCCAGGATGAGCCTCCCCTCCATTGGCTCTGCCAGCGCCATCCCAGTCGCCCTGGGAAGGTGCAGGAAGGGAATGAGCTGGACTGGTTGTGCCAAGAGCAGCGATGGAGCCCTGTGCCAGCTCATGGATGAGCTGTCCCTGACTCAGCTGAGCAGGGACCACGTTTCACAGCCAAAAAGCCACGTGGGGAGAAGGTGGGTGATGCAGGGCTCCAGCTGTGCCCCATGAACTGTTCTTTCTACAACATCTGCCCAGAGGCTGCTGCTTTGAGCTTCAAACAGAAGAAAGGGACCAATGAAAAGACTGAAAGGCTCCTGCTAAGAGGTGAGTGTGGGGCTTGTGCCGAGACAATGTCTGGAGTTCAGCAGGGTGGCACTGGGTGAGATGAGCTCAGATTAGCAGAACTCCTGGCCTTAAGAGCCTTGGTGACATCCGAACTCTCGATGGGCTTGGGAGGCAGCTGGCACGCACACGGCCTCCAATCCCTCTTGGCCAGCTCACCTGAGTGCTGCCAGCAGGTCGGCATTGCCGCTTCCATAGATCCCAGCACCTCGGGATGGGGTTTGCCTTTCCAGGCTGCTCTTAGGCCTCGTTTAAAAGGAAGGAGAAGGCATCTCTATTTTATTCCTTACCCTTCCCCTGCAGCATTTTCCTGCTGGGAGGGTGAAACCATGAGCTGGAAGGATCTGGCTCCCTGCTTGTCAGCGGCGCCGGCGTGGCCGGTTTGCTCGCCTGGAGGCGGGGGACGCTCGGTGTCAGCTCCTGTTCAAAATACATTTGGTTTCTAAATTGAGACGGGGATTCTGCACAAACACTTGGCATAGGTGAGCTGGAAAAAGGTTTTAAGGGTAAGCAGGTTATTTATACTCTGTCTTGCGTGTCCAGCCTGTGTTTGTGCTGCTAAGTCGTTTATGTTTATTTTATGGAGAAAGACCTCTGCCATAAATACTGCTCTAACCAGCAGTCAGCAGCAAGAACAGGGTGCCATAGGATGCAGTGGCCAGCTTGGATGAAGGAATATGGCTGGGAAGGGGGTTTAAACAGGATTGAGTCCCTTCCCAAGGACCACATACAGGGCATGGTATCCAGTTTGGATGGAGGAGTCTGTCAGGGAGGGGTGTTTAAATGGGGTTCAGTGCCTTCCTGAGGACCACATCCTGCACCATGCCACAACTAACAGGTAACAGGAGGCTGAGTGGTGCAGAACCTCTGTTCTCCATCCCTGGGCAACTTAATTTTCAACAGTGGACAGATTTTGAGGCACCTTGGGCTGTGAGCAATCACAGATTCATGCATATGGCAACTTTTTAGCAGGAATTGGCCCTGCTCATAGGGCAATGATCCCACTTGTGAAGTCCCTGGAAAGTACTGTGTAACATACATTTTCCTCCCTGGCACATAAATATGAACAGGCCATTGGGCACTGAGATGAGTGAAAAGGATTTGGAGATGCCTTGTGGTACAGGGGTGGAGAAAAAAGATTTTGAAATCTGTGTGATATTAAAGAAAATCTCTGTCTTCCCATAAAATATCAGCAGGACATTTATCCTCACATTTGTCTCAGGGGCTCTTTAGTGGGAAAGGGTTAAATGTCTTCTCACATGTGTCCATTGCCACAGCCTTGAGGAGATTTCTTGTCTTCAAGAAATAAACGTAGCACGTGTTCAGCTAAAAATATTGCAGGAGGAATCCTTCCTTGGCCACAGCCCCAATATGGGAGAGCAGCTGTGAGTCATGGAGATTTTGTTTGTTTTTAAACTTCATCTGTCTTCAAAGTGATGCTGTCACAGGGTGTTAGAAGAGTCAAAGTCCCTGTTGACCTTCTTTTGCATCCACTGGTGGACATGCAGTAGGACTCCTTGGCAGCTATTTGCAACATGAGTTGGAGGAGGCTGTTGGTTTTGTTTGCAGTTACCTGCAAAAGCAGAAAACCTGGAGGTTACTGGGATGAGTTGAACTTTGGTAGCTGCAGGATGGAGCAGTGTGAGGTTGCTCCTCAGTGTGACAATCTGCTGCTGCACGGAGGTGGAGGGTGAGGAGAAGGGTCTCAGCCTAACTTTTTGCAGGAATCAGTCTGTGACACCAAAGCTTCCTCTTCAAGCAAGGTGCCGGGTTTGCTGTGTTAATGGGCAAAATGAATGTTGACCTTGAGAACTGACAGTCTTCCTCTGGCTGTGTGAGCTTTTGATCAGTTCCCCTCTCTCGAGAAGTCAAACCTCTCCCGTGCAGGTCTCAGTGGGGTGGGATTTCTTACATTTGGCTTAACCTTCTGCTTTAGGGCCTTTTACCCTGCAGGTATTTCAGTTTAGTGTTTCTGCTCTTAAACTCGTAGTGTGGGGTCATTGCTTCCTTGATAAGTAGGTGGTGTGGGATGGGGCTTCCTGGCCAGCTGGGTTGGCTCTGCAGGTGGGTGCTGCTGCTCATTAACACGAAGGTGCTGGGAAGCTGCACTCCCGGACTGGTGTGCCCTGTGCTAGCTGTTCCCACTCCCAGACAGATCATTTTAAATGATGCTTCACTTTGCATTGTAAAAGCAACCCTCCCCTCTATTTTTCTTTTTTCTTTCTTTCTTTTTTCATTTTCTTTTTTCCATTGCTGTACAGTCATTTGCCCACCACCCCAAATCCCAATTGAGACCCGATGCTGAGGGCCAGATAAAGCAGTGAATGTATTCAGCCCGATGATTTCCACATGAGCAGGGCTCTGTGCTGGTGAAAGAAGTGAACTCATTGCAGAA
Source organism: Orthonyx spaldingii (assembly GCA_013397795.1). Classification (NCBI taxonomy): domain Eukaryota; kingdom Metazoa; phylum Chordata; class Aves; order Passeriformes; family Orthonychidae; genus Orthonyx; species Orthonyx spaldingii. The sequence continues at coordinate 236,270 of VZTJ01001733.1, read as the reverse complement.
ACCTCCCAAGAACAAAGCTTTGGAGAAAGGATCAACTCTATTAGCACATTTAAGGAGAAAGGGGGTTTGTCACTGTATCAGTTTATGCTTCAGCACATTGGCATTGTAAATCTCTTTGTGGAAGGATTGATTTAAAAACTATATTTGCTGTCCCCTTTTAAAAACCCAGAAAGGAAAAAAAAAAAAAATCAAATCTCTAGCACACTAGTTTGCTGTAAATCTTTTAACCAAAGTTTATGGGGTTTGATGGTTTGAAGCCTCCTGCAGTTAAAATGATTTTTTTTTTTTTCCCAAGCAATCTTTTGGTTTCCCAAGTATTCTTCTGGCCTTTTCACTTGAAAAGGAAAGGCAAACTTTCATGAATTGAGCAGGGGCACTCTTTGAATGAAGTGAGGGTCAGTGCTTCTCCAGGCTTTTCTTCCCATTGTTTGAAGAATACACTGAGGATGGTAGGAGCAGATGTGCTGCTTCTATTTGGGTTTCTTTTGGCTCTGGTATGGATATATACGAGCTGCCATTGCATTAATTCCTCCTGTGGTTGCTGTGGCTTAGTCTGTGTTCCTTTGTAAACACAGAACGAGCGTCTTCTGATAAAGAATTGGTGCTTTCTATTGACACCATCCTGTGAAAAAAACAACAATAAAAAAGGTGAAAAATATCAGTGGAAAGAAAAATCAGTGGAAAATCTCTTTGTTCTGTGCTTTATGTGGTGGGATATACACCCTGCACTTGTGACTCCTGGCAGAGGTGTATCTGCCACACGGTCCTGTCACAGCTGGGATGGGCAAACTTGGCCAGCGGTGTTGGTGACTGAGGGTGAGCATGCATCATCCAGCCACTGATTGCTGAATGTGACACGTTGTTTGTAATAGTGCCTGCCACAGGGATTTAATTCCAGGAGGGGAAAAAAAGTGGAAGTTTGCATTTTAAAAAAGTGCATGTGAATGAACTGTCTGTATTTCATGCTGTACAGAAAGATTTGCCATGCTTTGAACACTAAACTGCTAATTTTGTATAGCCAGTGACTTTCAATTTAACTATTCTATAAATAAAATGGAGAACGGACGCTTATGGCCATAAATGTTTTAATGTTAACAAAAAAAATTTTTTGTTAGGGTAGAGGGTAAGCACTCTGGCTTTGGAACAGAGATGCTGCAGTAATTAAAGACATCCAGAAACCTGGCAGATATTTTGCTTTTGGGGGGAAATCCTTCAAACAGAGACTTGATTCTGCCTACATAAATTGCTATGAAAATCTCTGCCATTAGTTACAGAGGTGTTACCCTCGGTTGGGCTCTGTCACTGTTATATCACTGTGTATTACAGCTGGGTTCCTGCTTTTAAGGGAGGTGTTCTCTCGTGGGCACATATCATTGCAATCACTGCTTCAAGGACAGTATCTCCTTCATGAGGACCATATCTCTTTCACCTTCTGAATCCCTCATCCTCTTGAAACAGAGCAGTTGTTCAGTGAGCAATGTAAAGTATGCACTCATCCCGCCGGTAACAATGGAGGTGGTTTGTTTTGGTTGAGGAAAAATACATATAATGCATAAAATACACATAATTGCTCACCTATTCATCTCCCCTTCTGTCCCATTATCTTAGCTTGTTCACACAGGAGTGTGGGATGTGGTTACTCAGGGAAGAGGGCAGAGCTGGCTCGGGTCTGTGCCACAAGAGGCAGCTGTGGGAAATCCTGCTTGCATGAGCAGTGGCTCCAAAGGAGCAGATCATGGTCTAAATGGTTACACACTTGTCCCCGTGTAACAGGCAAAGAATGATCCATGAAATGCCCATGTGGAAAATCTGTGACATGTGTCCCTCTTCCCCAGAGGGGGATATACTGGAAAGCCATCCTGATCTGCTCTGCTGGAGCTGCCTTTGTCGCAGCCCCTCCTAATTCAGCCTTGTCACGAGGAAATTACTGCTTTGCACCTGATGCATTATCAAAAAATATCCACTTGCAATGAGGCTGGATTAACCATGACATTTTACAAGGCCATCTGGGAGGAATGCTTTGTGATTAAGTGAAGCTCGTTTCTAATGAGCCCTGCACTTTACTTTCGAAAATATCTCATTTTTGGAGGGTGGGATGTGTATTTCTCACTTTCTTTCCAACAAGCACATTTTAAAAAGAGGACTAAACTGCAACCAGTCAAACTTACTCCCTTGCCCATGTCAAACAGAGCTGGAGAGATGCTATCTTCAGCAGGATTTATGATGTATCTGTGTGCTTGGAACTTGCTGTGTGATACTCAGCCATAGGCTGACCATTCAGGGAAGCATTGGGATGACAAAAGGAATTACCCAGCAGAAGCTTAGTGTGATGGGCTTGAGATTTTGTAGGTGTTAAGGTTGTTGAAGAGGACTCTGATACACTAATTTAACCTTCTACATAGCATGGACAGAGGAACTTGATCTTCTGATACCTGCAGCCTGTCTTTTTCGTGCTGGATGCTTAAAATCCATTCCAAGATAAGAGTCTACTTAAGTCTTTAAGATTAGCTTAGCAGTCAGTAGAGCTGGCAACAGCACTGCTCAGTTGGCTGAGGAGCAAAAGGATACTGGGTAAATCAATTCCAATTCTCTGCCCTGATGTGGCAGAGGCTGTTGCTACTAACAGAAAGCTCTGCTGAAGGAATGGGACCAAGAAACCTAGTATGCATCATGGTGTTTGAGTTGAAAACCATCTGCTTGAGCTCTCTTGCTAGTCCAGCATGAGAAGTTAGTGTGGGGAGAAGTTGTGTCCTTCCTCTTCAAGTGGAAGATGAAAATAAGGATCAGGAGATAGAAATCTTTCATCCTGTGATAATGAAGGAATCTTCCATCCTAGGATGGTGAGGTGAGAGAATATAGCATTGAAGAAAATACCTGCAATGCACATTTGGCTGATGGAGATGACTCCTCTGAAAAAAAGAAGTTATTCCTTAATCTCTTACTGAGGATGCCCTGAGTTTGGGATTCCTGTTGTGCCCCAGAAAACATCTTGCAGACTCATTGGGCTTCCCTGTGTGCTAAAAAGCATGAGGTGTGCTAAAAGCTTTCTCTAAAAAGCATGAGAAAGAGTTGCTGGCTTTCTAACACTGCTGCAAGAAGCTCTGTTCTTGCCATCCCTTAGGCGGATGGTTTGCAAGGAGGGATTTCCCAAAAGCACATGATATTGACTCAGCCCTACTTCCAGATTCCAAGGGAAATATCTGCTGAGGCACTTGGAAACCCCTCCTGGAGTTGCTCAGGTCTGTGGGGACTTCCACATGTGCTTTGATCTTTCTGTCTGCAGCTTTTTGCAACAAAGATTTTGTGGGGAGCAGATAGTCAGCATTCCTGAAGACTTTTAATTTCTGTTCTGCAGCAGCTCTCAGCACGTTTTTGCTTTAAGGTGATCATTCTTAGAAAAGAAGACCCTCAGCCAGTAGAGCTTCAGCACAGGGAGGCACAGAGGGCATCCCTAGAGCTGCATGTGAGATTTCCAGTACGGATAAAATCAAGGCAGTGGCTTTCTGGTTTGCAGACTCTGTTAGATGATGAGCAAGAGGATGTCCTACAGAAGGGGACAGGGCAGGAATATGAGAATTTGGATGCAAGCAGCAAGTCTTGGTGCTAAAACAACAAAGGCAGTGGAGAAGGTGTCCCCATCTTGAGTGTCCTGAGTGACTTTGAGTCTCCAGGAAGGTGGGTTGCCAGTGAAATCACCAGTGAAATCACATCCACGTGAGACTTTCCTCCAGTGACACGAACCTGCCTCGTGCTGCTGCCAACAGCTCCTTGGATGCTGCATTGGGCAGAGCTCTTTGGACCGCTGTTGTAACGCTCTGGCTCAGCACACCCCGTGTTTGCCTACCTGGTTTAAAGTGTTACTAGTTCCTGAATGGAGAAACTGTCTGCAGGAACTCAGTAGCTTCCCTGCTTTTCAGCACTGCAGCTTTTAGGAAGTGGCTGCCGCAGATGTGGTCAGCTGCGCTGTTGAAATTAAAACGCGATATGAATTTAATGTGAAATAGCTGCTCCCAAATGGCTGCGTCCATCTAGATATTCCTAATCGGGAGTGGAGATTCACTTTTAATCCGTTTTATTTCACTGCAATATATCCACGAGGCTAAATTGAAACAAAATAATATTATTCCAGGATAAACACGCACGCCTGTGGGTACTGAGGAGGAACAGGAGCCCGAGCAGCTCTGTTGGAACAGCTCTGTGTGTCCACAAGCCACAAACCCATTGCAGGCACCACTCGGCTGCTGCAGTTGTGAGAGGGAACCCATGACGTGGAAAATCCCTTGCAGATGATATGTCAGTCATACCTGAGGATCAGCCAGGAGGGAGGGATAACAAACAGTACTTTTGTTTCCCAGTCAGAGGTGTGCAGCTTGTAAAAAACCTGAGTAAATATGGAAAAAAGATGCTGGGACTTACTGGGGAATTGCAGCAAGGGGAACAAGTGGTTTTAATGTTGGAGAATAAGAAGTAAAAACAGTTGAAAAAACAGAAATGGGAGCTAGTGCTCCTGATCTTGATCAGTGTTTTAAAGGCATCAAGATTAATCCAAATTCCTTGCAAAGCAGCATTTTCTGGGGTGCTGGCATGAGGCCTGCTCTGAGTTAGCCAGCTCTGTCACAGGCGGCTCTGCAGGACTCGTTTGCACTGAGGGTTGTGTGAGGAGATGAGGAATTTTTCAGAGTGGTTCTGGGAACTCATTAGGCTAAAAAACCCACACAAATCTGCTGTGGGTGTAAGTTATCACTGTATTTTCCCCTTTCAAAGTGCCTAAGCCGGGCTGCCTCACCCCTCCATCACCCCCTCCGCTCTTGGTGCTTGTCTGCGTATGTGGACATGCCAGACTAGAATCGTTCCTCCCCGACCCCTTTGGACAGATTCTGGGGCAGGGAGAGAAATTTCCAGCTCAGATGGGTTGAGGTGCATTCCAGGAACCTTCACATCAGCAGAATTATCCACACCAGGCTGCCTCCTCATCCTCTCCCTGCCTGTGCAGCTGGCATGGTGCCGGTGATCCCAGGCACGCTGCTTGTCCCCAGTGTCCTCGCACCCAGTGCCGCTGTTGCTGGGCAGGATGGAAGGATTTCAGACTCCTGAGTCCTCTGTTTGGAACCAGTGCAGGCTGCCACATTTTCTCCTTGATGGAGTTAAATAATGGTGGTTTTTTTCTTCTTTTTTTTTTTTTTTTTCAATTTTTTTGTTTTTATTTTTAATTTTTTTTTATTTTCTTTCTTTCCTTCTCTTTTCATGGGAGCTTGTGATGCTTTTTTTGCCTTGAGTATTTATACATCCAGACAACCCTGCCCACTAATGCTGGTCCCTATCTCAGTACAGAGCAGCTCCTTCCTTTGAGGTTGCCTTCACCATTATTCTGTGATAAAATGAGCCCATCTTCACCCTGGTGTTACCTTTAGAGCTGTGAGTTAACTGAGTTAAGAGCTCTGGTGTTTTTCTCTTGGTCATTTAGAGGCTCAAAGCTCTGGTGCTAAACAGCTGATCCAAGCTCCAGCCGCCCAGGGCCAAGGACACCTGTGGAAATTGGGTGAAATATCCCTTTGGTGTCTGGCTTTTTGTATAAAGTAGTTTTTGAAAAGTGGAAGAAGCTCTGAAAACTGATTTCCCTGTTTTGTTGCTTAAAAACCAAAAATCCATCACTTTGAAAGAGTGAAGAGGAGAGGTACAGGGCTGTAGCTGAATGTGCAAAGCAGTAAAATGCTGTGGGATCCTGGACTCTTGAGGCTCATCACACCCCTGTGGCATCTTCTTGCCTTAGGGGAACACTGGATTTCATCTCAGTGAAACCCAGCGAGTGCACTGGGATGACGGTGGTGACACACCAGGCAGATTCCTTGTATTTGATAATGTGCTGTTTCACCTCTGGTAGAAATGGGATGCTTTTCATCCAGCCCCAGCACCATCTGTGCCAAAGTGGTTGATGAGTGATGTGATTTTTTTCCCCTAAATTCAGGGAAATCTCAGCAGAAGGGAGGAGCAGAGCAGGAAGCAGCAGCAAACATCATCTCTCCCTCATGGGGAAAGGTCCTCCTCCTTCCCTATTAGAAGATTAACAATAATGAAACAATTCTTTTACTCACAGCTGGTCAGAACACACTTGCCTGTCTCAGGACTTTCCTCATGTGTTTGCTGTGAGTCTTTTACAGGATGAGGGGGCTCACTTTTTCCTAGTTCCCATCCCTGGAAGTACTCAAGGCCAACCTGGACTGGGGTCTGAGCAACCTTGTCTAGTGGAAGATGTCCCTGCCCATGGCAGGGGATTGGAATGAGAACATTTTTAAGGTCCCTTCCAGCCCAAACCATTCCATGATTGAAGAAAATTGCACCTTTGCTGGGAGCGATGCTGTAATAATGTGTTGATGGGGAAGTGATCCAGGCACTTTGGCTTTCTCTCAATTAAACCTTACAGCAGGTTTACCTGCTGGAATCAGGATGATTTAAAATGAAAATGGAGACATTCAAATAAAGGCAGCACACGGAGTCTGATGGCGATGGAAAATGGCTGTGAAACATTAGGGATGGCAAACTGATATCTCAGTCAGAAGGCAAATGAAGAGTGAAGATAAAAAGTTCCTCAGAGGTGTTTGCTTCAAAAAGAAAAATATGAAAATAAAAACATTATGGAAGCAGATTAGTACTGATGCACACCTGAAAGATTTGGCAATTCAAAGCAAGAAAACGCTAAAAAAAAGAAATTAAAATTCCATGTATTGTTTGAAAGGCAAGAGACTGCTGCCTTAGAAGTGCCATTGGCATGTGTGGCATGTTCTGAAATTGCTTGGGAGAGTATATTGGATTGGGGTGGGGAAGGGAGGGAGAGACTAATTATATATAATCTTAAAATGAATTAGGTGATATAAATGTAATGAAAGCAAATCCTGTTCCTGGAGAGACTTTTCAGTTTGCATTTTGATATCCTAGGGCAATGGCATGTTGCTCTCTGACAGACAACCATTTGATTTGGAAATATGTGAATAATTGGGAAGTGAAACCTCTTTGAATTTGTTCCTTTCCCCTCTAGCGTTTGAAGGACTAATTATAGGAAGAGATGCAGAATGCCCTGTGCGGGCACGGATGCAGCCAAGTTTCTGCTTTGCTGCTTGCATGAGTCACTGTGCTGCATCCTGTGCTCTTTGATATGTGTCCTTGCTTCGAAAATTATATATTTATTTTCCAGATGGAGAGGTAAGTGTGCTGTGCTCCACGTCAGTGAGCCCTTGCTGAAGACACCTGTGCCAAAGGGATGCTGAGCAGTCGGTGGTGGAGGCTGGGAAGGGGCCGGGACGTGCGGGTGGTTGGGTAGGAGTAAACACCGATGTGAAAAGTGAGCGCCTGAAAGCTTCAGCATCTTGGCAAGGCTTGTGCTGCTGGCTCGACTGAGAGGCAGCGCCCTATTTTAAGATGATTTAAAAACGGGTCTGAGGATCCTCTTGTGTGCAGTTCTCTGCTTACCAGCAGCCAGATGCTGACCCTGTTCCGGGCACGAGGGACCATCTCCCCACTGCCAGTCCCCTGGATGGCACAAGCAAAATCGATGTGACCAACCCGAGCTCTCCGAGGAGGAGAGAGGGTTAATCAGCCACATGGCTGGTCTGAGGCACTTGGTCTCATTTATCATCTCTGCCTGTGCTCAGCCCCAGGATATTGGGTGTGCCAGGGGAGTTAGGGCCAGTGTTGAGGCGGGAGACACCGAAAGCATGAACAAAAATACTCCTCAGTCTGGAAAAAAGCAGGATTTCGCTCTTTGGAGGAGCTCAGAAATCCTAAATAATAATACTGTGTAAATGTATGAATGTCTTAAAAATATATGAAGTCCTCTTCTGCTGAAGGTGACATGCATGATGGGAGCAAAACTGCTGCTGGGTTGGGCTGTGTGGGGCAAGAGAGGGAGGCACTTACAGCAAGGTGATGGGTAAAAAGCTCCCAACCTGTGTGTGAGACCCGTAGTTCCCAAGCTGTGCTCAGCAGACCCATTACAGTGTCTTCTGTTAGGCTGTTGTTTAGGTAACATGGAAAGTTTGGGATCCTCTGACATGGATGAGTCAAATATTCCTGGTGGCTCGTTCCTGACTCGATGTATAACCTTGAGCTTGGAGCTGTGCCTCCTCCTCCGGCTCTCCCCACCTGTGATAACTGGGATGGTGACATTTGCTGCTGTTTGTAAAGCAGTGCTGGCATGGAGACCTGCGAAGTGAAACGGGGTAGGATGCAGGATGCTCCGCTCACTGTTCTGGCCGAGAGCCTGCGCGTGAGGTTGCTGAAAATGCAGCACATCCTTTGTCTCACCATCTTTAGGCAATATGGTGTTTGGGAAGAATCTTAACACAGCGAGGACCAGATGTATGTTAAGCCCTTGGGGCCATATTGAAATGCAAATGGAAATGAAATAGTGCTTTACTTCCAAGAGTGGTCTAAGGATGAAAACGCTGTGTTGGGAGACTGTGCGTGGAAAGCGAATAGCTGGGTGTGAGCCCTGACAATGCTTTATCCTGTTGGGAAACCTGCATGCAATGCAGTGTTGTATTTGGGGTTTTGAGGTCATTGTTACACAGATTATTTAAGCCTGGATGCATTTTTAGCTGGACTTTGTCTAAAGAATAAACATAGCCAGGGCTGTTTTCCAGTCATCAGCTAAATGGCCAGATCAAGGGCTTGAGTCAGCGATTCTTGCAAAACATTACTGACTGTCTTCAAAAATATTTCCTAACACTTTTGCTTTTGAAAATGTAATCATGCATAAAGTGATGTGCGTTAGTTTTGCTTTGCAAATGATTCTGGTGCCTGGATTCTGTGTGTGTGTCTGTTGGCTCTGCTTCACACTTGCTTGTGTGGTGCTCTGCTTCCTACATTCATCCATGTAAGTCTGAAACAGCAGCCTAAAGATGGGACTCTTTTATTTCTTCCAGGAAAGAAAGAGCTACATTAACTCCCTCTGAAAAACCAGGATTTATATTTTTGCTGCATTAGGGATGTGTGGCTTGTATGAGCAAAACTAACCTGCACATCCCAGTAGAGAAGCTGCTGCAAACAAAGGGCTCCAGCTCTTGCTGCAAGGCTTGTAGGTGTGCCTTGGATTTTGATTCAATCTGTAGAACTACTTTTCAGTAGAAACACCAATATTCTTCATATTTCATGGTGAGACAGCTAGTCCCCATTAGTTGTCCCATGTAGAAATTGTACTTTGTGTAGCAAGGGAGACAAAATATTCATTTCTCACTGTGCTGAGATGAAAGGGGGTTGTGAAGTACCAGCTTGGACCCAGCACTATGGTGACTTCTCCTTTCCACTTAGATTTTTCAAAACAGTGTAGTGACTTGTGGATACTTAATTTGAGACATTTTAAACTGTTTTTGTTCTCTCAAGAATGAGGCACCTTTTCAAGATAGCTTAGGCTGGCTATCCTGCATGAAAATTTTTACTCCCTTTGAAACTCTTGGCCCTTCCAGAATACAACCGGGCAGGCACGTGGCTTCCTCAGCTTCAGTGTAAAGGTCACTCATGATGTGTTGTTAATGAATAATTACTACTGCATGCTTCCCTCTTTAAATGGCAGGGGCATCCTTGCTACATAAAACATTAAAAACTTGTTAAGATGGAAAATACCAGCAAAGAGATGAAAAGCCTGTGCAAAATCTTTGTCTATTGGGAAATGGTTGCAAGGGCAGCAGGGATGGACTCTGGCAGGAAGAGGGCTTTGTGTTCTTCTCTTAGCAGCTGTTGGCTCCAAATGGTATTTCTGGGCTCAAGGCAGTTGTTCAGAGGATTGAGTTCCTCAAATCCCAACATGAAAAGCAATGCAGGCTGTCTGGATGGCTGGGAATGGAAATCAAGAGCAAAGTTGCAGTCAATAACATACTGCATTTCGTTGGCCAGTAGCTGTGTGGGTCTTGCAACATCTGAATTATTTTTAAGTGATGTTTTTAGGTTGAAAACATTTAATACAGGAACTGGACAATGGCCAGACTAGGCCACAACAAAAGCCCACCCAGCCCAGTGGCCTGACCCCATCTTTTGCTGGAAGATGCCTGGGGAGGAAGGGCAGAACAAACAAATGCATGTGGTTCTTCTTAAGACATTATGGGGAATCTTCTGAGAAGGGGTTCCCCACATCTCCTGCCCTTTGGGTGAGGAACTGCCTTCTCCAGGTGTGTTTTGAGCCTGGATCTCACCAGCTGTGATTGGTTCACCCTTCATCACTTATTTCTCTCTTCAGCAGTTGCCTCACTCTTGCAAAGCAGGGTCCATCGTAGAGATGGAGGAGGTTGATCAGCAGTTCTATTCCCCAGTTTTAATTCAGCATGAAGAAGAGTGCATCTCTTAGTGAGCTCCCAGGATATAGCTAGAACAGCAGGTTGTGTTTTCCTGGGCTTACTGTGTTAAAGAAAGTGAATTCTGTACTAAACTATTTATATTGAAAAGCTTGAACTGTGATATGATGCTCACAGAAATGTGTACAAGCAGCTTGGGCTGACACTTTCCTATGGTCTTATCTTTGTCCCCAAAGAAAGATATAAAGGTGGAGGGATTCCCTTCTGTGCTGCTGCCTTGCCTGGGGCAGGTGTGTTCACCTGCTTGTTGATGTGGGAGCAGATGGTCCTGCACCCTCCAAAAAGTTATCAAAAGCTTTGTTTGCTCTTCTCAGATGGCTGCAACGCCTTACCAAAGTTCAGGGAAATTGGCTGAAGAGCACTGGGATCCATGTGTTCAAGTGGGGAGATTAGTGGTTTTATTGCTCAACTGGCTGCTGTCACTGTGAAGCTTTTCACATTGCCTTGGAACTTTTTGTTTCCTTTAATGAAAAATGGAATTTACCAGTGGTATGTCTTCAATTTCTGTTCCTGCTGATTAGCAGGAGTGTACATTAATGTCACATAAAGTACCTTTTAATTAGAGAGGTGCCAGTAGTTTACATACCTGTGTCCCCAAGTGAATCTGAGCAGGGGGAGGCAGTGAGAAGACGTGTTCTGGGTTGTAGTTTGCTCATCTCTCTGTAGTTGCCAGTCCTCTGTGTGTACATTTCTGTAGGCACCTCTCCCATCTTTCAACTCAAGCACATGGACCAAAACAAGTGATTATTGCATCTTGCTGATGAAGCTCTTGAGGAGAAAGGAAAGGGTTTGACTGCAGCTTAAAATGATCATGCTAGAGGTTATTGAGGAGTATTTGAAAGATTTGGGTTGGAAGGAACCTTCAAAGATCCTTTCTTTCCAAACACCCTGCCATGGGCAAGGACACCTTCCATTGAGGTTGCTCCACACCCCATCCAAACTGACCTTGAACACCTCCAGGAATGGGGCATCCACATCTTCTCTGGGCAACCCATTCCAGTGCCTCACCACCCACACAGGAAAGAATTTCTTCCTAATCTAAACTTATCCTCTTCCACTTTAAAACCATTTCTCTTTGTCCTGTCACTACAGGCCTTGGTAAGAATTCTTCTTCCACCTTTCTTGTAAACCTCCCTTATACATTGGTAGGCTGCAGTAAATCTCCCTGGAGCCTTCTCTTGTCTTGGATTCTTATTTTATTTCCAGTGATAAATCCCTGTAAATACTCAAGGAGTCTCTAAAAGTGCCCAGACAAGGGCACCCCCGTCTCCTTGCTCTCATACATCAGCATCTAAACATGTGGGAGCAGCATCAGAGATGGTGCTAGTGGAGATTCCCACCTATCCGAGGTCAGGAAGTTGGGAGTACTGTGCTGAATCTTAGAATATTACTTGATGCTCTTTTACGTAATATTGGAGCCTGGTCACCATGGGAACGGGCATCTAAATAGAAAGTCGAACTGGAAAGGGATGTACCCAGTTTCTGGGCTGGAGCTGTTGAGGTCATGTCATCCAGAAAGCTTGGATGTGGATGAATCTTTCATTCCACGTGCACACTGTGGTCCAAAGTGTTTTAGTCTTCCTATGGCGTGAGAAAACCAGGAAGGAAAGACCTGTCCCAGAGCACACAGTTATTTTATTGCTTCCCACCTGTGAAACAGGCAGGATTTCAACTTTCTGGGACAATCTGCTCAAAACCATTTTTATTTCAAAGTCAGATCTGGACTCTGGTGAATGCATGTTATCAAAATGAAAGCTAATAGGTGACTTTATTTCCCCCCATGCCCTTTTACATAAAATCTCTTCAGCATCTCTTTTATAACTTCTCTTTAGAGAATCACTGCAGGTATCCAGCCGTTTCTTCCGTGCCTTTCATTATTGTAACAGAAACAATCACTGGAAATTGCATGATGGTGTTGGGTTGTGCTACATTCCTTCCTCAGGTCATTTGACAGCAGCTTTTTTTAATAGATCCAAAGGAGAAAGGTACATTTCTGTAAACATGAGACAAGTCCTAGATGTGCTGCAGCCACTTGGGAGAAAATTCCATTGTAAAAGAGGCTCTTAAAATTGCTCATGTGGGATTTGCCATTAAGAGCATAAAGACTGGAGAAATGGGCTTCTGCTTTGGCTGGTAACTTGCTTCTCATCCTCGAAGAATTTTAGGAATGTCTTTACTTCCTTTTGGAGGGCTTAAGGCTAGTTTGTGATTGCAAGGGCTAGAGAGTTGCTTTTTTCCTGCCTCTCTTCTTCCTTCAGGCTGGGTTCTGCTGGCTTGTTAACTCTTGAAATGCCAATGTACACAGGGAAAGAGCTTTTTAAAAGTCAGTGGCTTCTTCTGCAAACCTTGAATGATCTGAAGGTCTAGAGTGTAAAGCAAAAGGTGTCCCTTGCAGCAAGGAGTTATCAAGTAATTTCACATGTACTGCTGTGGGCTGGATGGAGGAGTCTCTGGGATGTGGTAATGGATACTTGTCCTTCATCAGTGTAACACTGGCTGTAAATTGCACTCGTGCTTTTTTGTGCACTGCACTTCCATCATGTTCTTACCCTTTGAGCTGAAATGTACCAGGGTGTCAGGCCCTCCATGATTGCTCAGGTGCTTGGGAGTTGGACTGGCAGCTAAAATGTGCATGTTTTATTCTCTAGAATGTGGAGAAATATGAGGATTTTGTCATAGTGTATTTTGCACAGTACATGAATGGTCTTTGCCCAAAAAGGCTTGATTCCCCATCAACACAGTGATCCCTCAAGCTTTGCTGCAGCTCAGGGCCCTATGCAAAGAGCTTGGCAAGCATCTCCTGGATGGTCCTGCACCATTTCTTCTCCCTGAAGCCCTTTGTTCCTCTGAAGCAGGAGTTTGGTTTTCCCAGGTGAATAAAAAAGAGACCCCAGTTGGCACCTGCCAACAATCATCCATCATCATGCCGAAACTGAGGTTTGAACTTAGACATCTACAAAATCTTCTCTCTGTCACTGCCTCCCCTTCAACTGGTTGGCAGGGAGAAGCTGTGATGTAGCAGAAAGGCAATCTTAGAAACCTGATTTCTAGGTAGAGATAATCTTCTTCTACTGAGAACATTTTCAAATTAATTCTTCCCTGAGTTTCCCACTTGCTCATGTAATCTGCTGATTAAGTGAGTCATCTCTATGGTGTATTTGAATTCTGGTCAATGATGGAGTTTAAAACAGTGATTTTTGAACTGGTTCCATGGTTTAGAGTGGTTGTGGTTTTTCATTGCCTTTCTTTCTCCATCCTGCTGAGAAAACTGCTCAACTCCAAGCTTTGATTATTCAAGTAAAAGAGGGTGACAGGAACACAAACAAGCATCATTTAATTCTTGGGAACACGTTTTCCTGATGCTTGACCTTTTGGACTTCCCACATCTTCTTGTCCATTTACATGCATTACAGTTTTTCCAATTACCAGTGAATTAAATTTGGAATTGTGGTATTTGGAAATGTCAAGCAGAATCAATAGAAAAGCACTTGGGGCCCAATCTTAGTAGACTCAGCACATTTTAAAACATATTTGAAATGTCCCTGCTGATAAATCTCGGAGGACCCTGTGTAGATTATGAATTGAGGTGTTGCTGTTCGGGTACCGAAGCTCTCTGTGGCTTGCCAGGTGTGCTGTGCTCTGTTGGACACACATCACTCTCTCCTTGGAAAAGACCTTAAAAATCAGGAGCTCTGAAAAGCATTTCTGCTGGTGGCAGTGTCACAGGATGATGACAGTGAGATGGAGTAGATGCACGTGAAAGAGCTGGGAAAGGCATCATCACATGATTATTGCTGTTCCTTAAACCTCTGCACTCCACAAGGAGATGCTCCCGTACCCTCATCCCTTTGCCTGGAAGGACATTCATTTTCTAGGCTTGCTTTGAAAGCTTTTCAAAGTTCTCTGTGTGTGGGGAAAATATTTACGAATGTACGTGATTTCACTTCCTCCTCCCATGCTCTTTGGAGACCCCATGCTGGCTCCCGAGGAGAATGGGAGAGAACAAATGACTGTGCTCTAAATGTCATTTCAGAACTTGCTGCATATTTTACTTGGTGATTTGTGGCAGCTGGTCAGGACTTGCCCTCTATTTGATTTTTCAGGGGTGCAGTTGGAAATACCTTAATCTTGCAATTAAGCTCTAATATTTTCCGTTACAGAGGCTGCAAAGTTTGGCTGCTGAGACAACCTTCTTGGTAGCTTGTGTGCAGAGTGCTCAGCCCACAAGGGGCTATTTTTCATGCCAAAGAGTAGTCACTGCTGCTACAAGCCAAATAAATGGCCTGCTTAATGCTTTTATAAATGCACACCTCAAATTCAAGAGGGAAAAAAAAAAATAAAAACCCTAATAACTATATGCCTGTTTGAAAACTCGTGATCTGGGGGAGAAAACATAACCTCTCCTTTATGGAATTCCTCTGTGGAGCGTGGCATTTTCTCAGTGTGGCAGTGCAGAGGAAGCCTGGAGGTGTCTCCTAGCGAACTGGGGGGTTGGAGGGGCATAGTTCCAGAGATGCTGCCCGAGGTGGCATCCTTGGGGACAGTCACACACGGACAGGCAGGGGCTCAGCAGCTCGGGGAGTCTGGATGGGAGATCTGCAGCTTCTCCGCTCTCCTCCGCCCCACGCCGTGCGCGGGCAGGCGGGCGGCAGCGGTGCCCTTTTTGGATCTGTGACTTCGTGTTTGTCAGGGCTGGCTTGATTTTCATTTCATTCTCTTGGGTGTAGCTGAGGAGGAGTGTGTATCTGTGTAAAGAAAAAAAAAAAAAGAAATTAGGCCTTTTTTGTGTGTTATTACTAATCCGGTTTGAGCTCTGCTGTCCAAATTGCCTCGTTTGTGACCCAAAGTGCATTTAAACATGAACTGCAGAAGCACCACAGCATTAAATGCTTTTGATTGATCTCCCTGATGGTTTTATTAAAGAACTAAAACCTTTTTGGGGGAGACAGATACAGTTAGTGATGTGAAGGGAGAAATGTAATTACATTTTTGGCTTTGTCCTTAACTGAAATGATACAAAATAGGATTTTTCTAATGGATAACTAAAATGATCTCTTCTTTAAATAAAATATAGAAGTGACCCTCTGAGTTCAAGTAAAAAATGCTCTGCTTCCAAAAATTGGTTAACTGCTGGCAACATTTCTGTCCTGCTGCACACCAGGCTGGCCAATGACCTGGCCAAACCTCCTTGGATCACTCTGCCTGGCCAGAGGAATGATTTACTAAAACTTTTCCTGAGAGATCCTCCCCTTTGGGCCGAGAGATTAATCTCATCAACTCCATGTGCATCTATGTGTGTGTGGACACTCAGTATTTCACTGAGCATCGCTGTCATCTCACTTGGCTCTGTCTTCCCTCTGCAGGAATTTGCCTGGTTGGTTTTGTGGACTTGTGAGGAGCTGGGATGCTCCATGTCCTTCTCCAGGTTCTTCTCCTACCCACCCTGTTTGACTTAAAATACCAAGGAAATTATTCAGCAGAATTAAATCTTTACTACGTCCCTTCCCTGACATGGTAGTAATAACTCCTAAAACACACTCCTTATATTTTACAAAACAGGTTTTGCCATCAGTTTGGGGAAAAATTCTAATAAAGATCTAATTCTTTGGAATAATTTCCTTGTTATCGTTTACTGTTTTAAACCCAAGTTAAAAAAGAGATATATAAGGGGGGATTGCTACACAGATGTCCGTGGAAGCTGTGAAGTGTGAGTCATGGTGTGAATATAGAAGCCCTGAGTTGTCATCCCTGGTGAGCAGGGAGGATGTATTTCTTAATATTAAAGTTCCTTTTTTAATTTTAAAAGAAAATGACTTAAAGCCTCCTGTCCTTTTGAGAGTGGTTGTCAATGGCATCATTGCAGGTTACCATGGCAATATATGCTGAGATAATAGATTAACAACCATTGATTGACTCAAAAACTTGGAGCTCTTTTACTGTGGGATAAGCCAAATCTATTGACAGAAAACAAAATTCCAACTAATATCTTGCTTGGCGTTACACCTTTGCTTTCTCAGCGCTGCCTGCACGCTGATTTACCAAACCTGGCTTAAGAACCAAAACATTTTGCAATAGTAGCTGCTTCTAATTAGCCATCCCTGCATCCACCTGGTTGGATGGGGCATCTCTGCCTGGGCAAACACTTGCCACTGAGGCCCCCAACATGGGATGAAGTTTTGGCTTGAGAAGGAGGCTCTGCAGAGGCACAGGGGCTCATTTCTTCTCTGTTGTTTTAAGACTTTTGTGAAAGAACAGGGGATGAAAGCAACAAGTTCTCAAATCCTCGTGTAGAGTTACGTGCTTAACCGCAGATGTCATCATGAGTTTGATGCTTTGCCTAAAAATGTATTTAGCCCCTATTATTTAAGTACAGCAGGAATGAAATCACCCTGCTTGGGGAGTAAGTGCTGGAGCAACACTTAGGAATCGCGCATTCGTTTTGTAGAGATGCAACTCTCTAGATGGGTGGTCTCTCCAGAGCAACATTTTCCAAACATTCCCAGTTGCAAGCCTTCATCTGGCTTGATTTTGAATTTCTAGCAGCAACTATTTGAAATTCTTTAATTTGCAGTCCTGCATGTGATTTCTGGGCAGGTGTCTGGGAGAGGAAGAGCTGGGAGGCAGCAGCGCTCTTTCCCTGCCTTTCTCTCCCCACCAGTGCCTCTGAGAGCGTTTCACATTTGCTTAGATTGTGGTCCCCCACTGAAGGGTGTGCCAAAATGCAGCTGTGGGTTTGGAGGCAGCTGGTTTAGCTTCCCCCAGGAAGGGGGAGAAGTGGCTCATCCCAGCAGATGCTGCGCTGCAAGGTGAGCACCCAGCAGCCCCCTGATTTCCCAGCTCTGCTCACCCCTGCCACGGTTTGAGGGAGAGCTCTTGAAAGCAAACCCAAACCTCAAACAAAGGGCCCGACTTCCACAATCGCACGTGCAAGAATGCATCCGCAGTTGCTTAATTGCTACATGCAATTACCCTCCAAATTAGAGGGCAATTACCCCAATTCAGTGTACAATCTCCGCCGTTTTATATTATAAAATTACATGTACAAATAGCTGTATAGGGACATAACGAAGTGTTTGCAAATAACTTCAGTTGCATACACAGTTTCATATATAAAGCCCGGTGGTTTTGACAGTCAGGCAAACAGACTGTCTGGTAAATCACTCAGTGTTTATGCAGACTATTTTGACACATCCCATCTTTTCGTATGTACTTTCATTTTAGGTTTTCAAAAGGGGACAGGCAGAGATAAAGAGCTGAGATTTACAGCAGCCTTCAGCCTTGGGGAAGATATTCCCTATGTATCTAATTATGAGTTAGGAGACCAGCAACTGCTAACACCTAGACCTGGAGTTGCTACACTGGATCTTGGCTATAATTTAGAAGCTGTTGGATAATGATACAGCCTCAGTGATCTGTCAGCGACTCCAAATTAGGAGAGCAGGGTTTAGTCTCAGATCAGCAGCAAGGTCCCATGTCTCAGCAAGCTGAAGTCCTTCAGTTCACGAGGATCTTTTTTTAATGAGCTCCCTCTGTGCCTTGCAACTCCCAAGTAGAGGCGAGAGGTCTTCCCATGTCGCGTGGTGCTTCGACTACTCTTCCCATCATTATGTGCCTCAGATGGGTGCTGGGGGTCTTGCTTGGCAAAAACCTAGTGGTGCTTCAGCCATTTGGAGCAGAAAATTGACCCAGGGGAGTCAGCGTAATGACAGTTCCTCAGGGCTGAGGTCAAAAAGCTGATTTCCACCCCAAAAATGGGTGCTGGTGGGTAGCCTGTCTCTGCCTTCATGATGTATGGGAGTTATTTGGGCTTAGTATTTTGTGTAAAGGTATTTCTGTGCGGCTTTTGTTCGAGGACAAGCCACACTGCGTCATCCCCGAAGCGCTGGGTGGATGCAGTGGGATGCCAGAAACCCATCTGCTCCTGCAAAGCCTGATTCTTCCTTAGACTTTGATTTCAAACAGGACTTCAGGCTTTACTGCTTAAATGACTATTTGCAGATTGTGGTATTAAAATGTTGATTGTTTTTGCCTGGCTGCTGACACGAGTCTCTTTTCCATGGAGAGAACTGGAGCTGGTAGTGGGCTGCACTGCTGGGGATACTGTGCTCCTGCCCCACATCCATGCTCCTGCCCCACATCCCTGCTCCTTCTTTGCAACTTTTGCATTGTGGCTGGTGGAATAGGCTGAGGCAGGAGAGGAATGGGGGCCCAACGAATGAGACCAGGTTCCAACAGTGATCTTCAAACGCTTAGCAAAGGTTTTATATCTCATTGCACCCACGTCCCACTGATTTTCTGTCAAAAGCTAAGCAGTTCTCTGGGATGTTTGTTTTCCATCCTGCATGAGCAGGATGTTACCAGGCAGTGCCACCAAATGAAGGCGCTCAGGAGCTTTCCTATGTACCAAGGCTGCTATGAGGGAGATGACAGGAGCATTGTGAGGAGGGGAGAGCAGGACTGTGGGGACACAGCCCCTTTAGTCTGCCTCAGGCTGTGGTTTGTGACTGCACTGAAAGGCTTTTATTTCAGGAAAGGCTTTTTTGGCTAAAATTAGTGGTGTCCCTCCAGTCAGATGCTCAGTTTTGGTACAACACTTCTCCTGAGCCAGGTTGTGCTGCTGGGGGCACAGGGGAGCCCAGTTAAATCCTTGTTGTGCTGATGCATCAGCTGTGTCTGGTGGAAGGAGACAAGTGCTTCCTGAACATTATTTTGGGGCAGTACTCTCTGATTCTTCTTGCAACTTGTAATGAGAAGCAGGACATAGTAATCCATGCCTTTGTCACTTGGCAGAATATAGAATAATTTGGGCTGCCAGGGACCCTTAAAGGGCATTTAGTCCAACTTCCCCTACAGTGAGCAGGGACATCTTCAACTACATCAAATTCCTCAGAGCTCTGTCCAACCTGACCATGGATGTTTCCAGAGATGAGGCATCTACCGCCTCCCTGGTCAGCCTGTTCCAGTGTTTTATCACCCTCATTGTGAAAAAAATTTCTTCCTTAAATCTAAATCTTTTTTAGTTTAAAATTATTACCCGATGTCCAACTCAGTGTTTCTTACAGTTCTACAGTGGTCTTGGGGGTATCCATTGTCCAAGGGAGGAAGAGGAGGCAGGAAAGACTACATGGATCCCTGGGAATGCAGGAGCAAAGCTCAAATTTCCTTCTCTTAGTCACCACCTTTCTCCCTCAAAGGGACAAGCCCCTGTTTCGAGTCCCCCTCCCTCTGTTCAGTGAGGGTTTTACCGCAGCGAGTGCAGAACAGGCAGTTAGCTGCAAACTTTGGTCTCTGCGTGATCCATTACAGAGCAAGGTGTGAGTGTTTCTTGATGAGCTAAAGCAGCAGGTAAATTAATACCCAGACCTGGAGCCGTGCCCCTTCCTGCTGAGACCATCTTGGGTACAAACAGAAGGGTTTCTTGCAGTCGTGAGCACCCAGCGGGGTGAGGATCCTACCAAATGGCTTTTAAAGAGATCTGAAAGCAGGTAACAAACACGCAGGTTTTTAAAGTGTCTTCTTAATGCAAGCATCCTTAGGAGCTGTTATAAAGAAAGCATACATCTATTTAGTCATCCAAAACTTTATGCATGCTTTTATTCAAATCATCTAAACTTTGACAGCGGGGGGAAAACTGGGAAAGGCCTTTTTCCTGGCGCGGTCGCTGTTTGCAGAGTTGGGTTTGCGTGTTTGCAAGCAGCTCTTAGTCTTCAGCTGAAACTTGTTCCAGAAAAGACAACTGTCTTGGGGGAAGGGAGCAGGGGCTCAACACAGGATTTAGCAGCCTCGGTTTGCTGGTCCCAGAGCCGGCTCAGCTCCTGCTTCACATCTTTTCAACATTCCCCTTCCAATGCACAGTGGAAATATCCAATCTCACGGCAGCTCTGTGCATTGCATTGGCCGTCGTTGCAGGTGGAGAAAACAGAGGCTACACAATATTGCTTGAGGTTGCAGACAATGGTGGCTGAGCTAGGATTAGATTTTGGGGCTGCTTTCCAGTGAAGTGGTTCATCAAACCTTCCGGCTTTCTGGGAGACGGAGTTGGGGAGGGAGAGGAAATTTCCATCGATCAAAAGTGATATTCAGTTTGGGGTGATGAAAACGACATTACCAAGTGTATTTCCAGGAGTGGGGCAGAAGATGGTAAGTCAGGATTAGGTGTCAATACCAGCTGGAAGCTATGTGACTGGTTACAGTGAAGGTGCATTTTACAATGAGAGTGGTGAAACACTGACACAGGTTGTCCAGAGAGGTGGTGGCTGCCCCATCTTCAGAAGTATTCAAGATCAGGTTGGATGGGGCTTTGAGCAACCTGGTCTACTTGAAGATGTCCCTACTCATTGCAGGGATATTGGACAAGATGACCTTTAAAGGTCCCTTTCAACTGAAACCACTCTATGATTCTATGAAATTAAGATATTTATTCTTTCCTTTATAAGGAAAAAGATATTGCCCTCTGCCCCCACACACAGGAGAAAGCTCTTTTTCTTTCCTGCTGATTTAACCAGTATTTAGCAAAAATGCTTAATCTGCCCTAAAAAAGCACAGTGTAAGTATCAAGAGAACAAATATCAAGGCTTTAACAAGGAGTGTCAATATTGACATTGTTCTGTGTTGAGGGATATTGGTAGGTTGTTTTCATTATTGTAAGCAACTTGTCAGAGGAAAACTCTGATGGAGCTTTGCAAGCGCTGATAAAACCTGCAGGTGCTATTGAAATTGAGCTCTTGTTCATGTGTGCTTTGAATATAATTTTCAGTTTCAGAAATCAACTCTGTGACATTCTCATACCCCTACTCCCTTGCAGTCTCTCCCGTGATGCAGATCAAGCAGTCTCCCTTAAAACAGTTATTGAAGGACTGAACACCTCCTCAGCTTGCAAAGAGACTTTCCTAGTGTGATGAGTTTGCTCTGTGCCATGAAAATTACCCATTGCTGAGTCCAGGTGTTGGGATTGGGAGCAGGTTGGGACACACCACCCCTAGTTTATTCAGAACCATGATTTTTCCAGCTAGAAACTTAGTTCTAGTCTTTGCAGAGGTCTGGCTATTCTGGGAGCACAATGCTTTCGTTTCACCATCCTGTGGGACCTATTTGTGTTTTCTACCCAGTTGTCAACACATTTTATTGAGATACCTACGTTTTCCATGATTGCAATCCATCAAAATAATGGCTAGGCCTGACCTTGCCTTAGGTTGGGTAATCCCAAAGAGAGATGGCTGCAGGGCATTTCAGGATTTACAGAATCATCAGCTTCATGGTACAATGCTCGTGGTACCTTTTGTGTTTGTCTGCTTACAAGATGTGTGTTTGTTTCATTCTTTGTTTTGTTTTAAACTAATCCTCAAAACGCCACAAAGCAGAGTATTTCCAGATGAAGAGAGAATTTCTAAGGTTTAGGACAAAAGAGGTCATCTGCAGATATCAGTGTTCCCTTACTTGACTCGGCTTTTAATGGATGTGTCTGCAATTGTATTTCAGTTCTGCCACATGGTGGCTGTGGAGGAATTGTTTCCCTGGGGGCAGTAGGAGCTCCACAGTCCTTTGGTACAAGGTTCTAAAGGAGGGAAGGCCCACAGGCTATGAAAACTCCTTTGTTTGTGGTGGCCAAGCATCCATTTGAGGTGGCCAGCATTGTTTGGGGAACTGAATTGTCCTTTGTTAAAGGTCTTGCCTGGGTGGAGAGGCACTGTGAGCCATGTCAAACCCAGCTAAAAACAGGCATTTATCATATGGAGATCAACCCATATAATCCTGAACTGGGATCTAAGTGAGGAAAGGGCACTGGTCTGGCTGTCCTCTGCAGGGTGAACATTATCTGTTCTCAGTTACATCCTACCCATGGAAGAAACTGTGTAGTTTTAGGTGGTGTTTCCCATAGTGGTGGAGAGGGAGAGTAACTGCACTGTGTGACATCCCAGCAAGCATCAGGTAGCACCCTGGGAGGTTGTCTTTCCTGAACAGGGTTTCTGTGGTTGGACATTCCTGGGTATGCGTTGCGGTGTGCTTCCCCTTTTTTAGGGTCCTAAGGAAGAAGCATTGTGCAGAGGAGATCTGGGAAGGTCTCAGCTGGGCTCTTGACTTCACCATGAGCTCCTGTGTGAGCTTAGGCAAACCTGACCTCTCCATTCCCCACCTCAGCCCAGAGGAGAGGAATAAGCTCCACACTGTGCTGAAGCTCACACTGCTGACCTGCTCAGCTCCCAGGAAATCAAACGTGGGCATCCCCTAAAACAGTGCCATACATTTCCCAGGATCTATTTCTGATTTTACTTGAACGTTCTTGGGGCTCGATTTCTTTTTCAGGACCAGGCCATGGGGAGGCTGAGACAAGGGAGTGCATCTACTACAATGCCAACTGGGAGCTGGAGAAGACCAACCAGAGCGGCGTGGAGCGCTGCGAGGGGGAGAAGGACAAGCGGCTCCACTGCTACGCCTCCTGGAGAAACAACTCAGGCTCCATCGAGCTGGTGAAGAAAGGCTGCTGGTTAGATGACTTCAACTGCTATGACAGGTAATAGCCTAGCTGGTTTATCTAAATACAGGTTTAATTGGTCCTCTAGGTGTAAAGGCTTGTGATTTTTTGCATAGAGGGAAAGAAGGCAGGTCCAAGATAATTGGCAAAATCATCCACTGTAATTATGTCTGTTGCTAATGCAGCTCTCAGAATTGTCACTTACCTGCTTTGACTTTCTAAATAGAAGCTGCAAAAGGCACTTTTAGTGGTTTTGTGTTTTGTTTTGGTTTCTTTTCCCCCCTAGCACATCTTTGATAATTCTGGCATTCACTGAAAAACCTATCCTGTACCATAAAATGAAGAGCAGTATGTTCTTTCAGGAGCATTTGGTGATAGAAGTGAAAACTTGGAATCATTTGGAGCTGTCTAGAAAAGCACAGATATCTGGGGGTGGTTAAGGGTTGAGATATTCTGGCATTTGTGATGTTGCAAAAAGTTTCACCGTTCTGTAACTGAGAGAAGGGCCAGAAGAAAGAGTAGGGCAGCAAAAGCAATGTGAGTTTGTGTGTCACTGCCTGTAGAGAGCTGAAAAGGAGCGAGGTTTTGTAGTGTAAAGGCTCCAGCCTCATTAAATTGCTGGGAAAATTAACTAGTCTTTTCTCACTTCCCTTGATAAAATTCTACAGAGGGGAAAAGAATTACAGCTAAAGAAAACAGCCCTATAAAGTTTTGCAGTTGAAAAGGACAATGTTCAGTGGCTCTAAGCTCAGGGTTTTTGTTAAAAAAACCCCAAACCAATGATCAACCAACCAAGCCAAGCCCAGCCCTTTCAATAAGGATTAGCAACATAAAATTCAAGGATTTCCCTTGATATAACACCGATGTAAGTTGATCTCACCTTTGTGCAGTTCTCAGTTGTGCATCTTTGTAACTTCTTGTTCCAAAAGTTTTAGGAAGATCAGGTGCTAAGATGTGGTGTTAAGCTGGGACTAGATTTGTCCCATGGCTGCAGTGTTCTCCCTTTGGTGCTGTACACTTCCCCTGCTTTTGTTCCTGTTGTCTTGGCTCATCTCGACTGTGAGTTGTTCCTCATCTTTGTTCTATTATTAGCTCCAGGGTTACTTTCCTACCACACCTATTCCCGTGCCAATTGAGTAGCCAAGCTCTATATATAGCTAAATTTTTATTCTTTCCCAATAAATCAATCTTCCTTGGCCCATTAGTCATTTTATTGCTGATTCTTCTGAGAGCAGAAGGTTGCTGTAGTTTCCTACTTCCAAGCAGAAGTGTTTACTGTAAACAGATTTCTCCTTTCAGTGCCTGCTCTCATATCCAGTGACACTTGTATTGTCACTGAGTGTCTCTGCAGGGATGTAGTGGTTCTTAAACTTTGTCATAATGTGTTGCTCTGTTACAACGGTAAAAAGTTTCCAGGGCTCCTCACCAGCCTTTTGCAGCCATGGAATTGAGCATCCAGTATCCCACAGCCTGACTTTTAAAAGCCACAAGTTCCAGAGCAAAGCTAAAAGACTCTTCTGAGAATTAAACAACAGTACAAGTATCAAAAGCGACATTTGAAATAAAGGTTGGCTTTAATTATATAAAGGAATAAAGCCTCTTTAAATGCAGTTCTTTTCATTTTTTTCTCCTCCCTTGAGTGCCCTTGGCAGACATTCGTGCAGGCAGTGTTGCATCCCAAGGTGGCAAAAATGGCTAAAGAGATGATTTTTCGATCAGCAGTGCCGTGCTGATGCCCTTTGTGTCTCTGGCACCTTTGCACGCCGAGTTTCTGGGAGCAGCCTTGCAGATGCACCCATGTTCTGTCTCTCTGGGTGCAGGGCATGGTCCAGCTCTGCTGGCTGCTGCAGCTGCTCTTGGAGCACAGGCAGCAGGTGCTGGGATGTGCTGAGCGCTGCCTCCTTTGTCACTACAAGTGGAAAAATTTCGGAGTGCAAGGGTTGGGACATTGAGGGTGACGGCTCCTTACTCTGTTCTTTATCTTGAGGAAACAAGAGCGTGTCACATGTACATTTAAGGTTATAGGAAAAAGGTAGTGTTTAAAAATCGACTTGTGTGCTGTCGTTTATTTACACAGCCCTGCCGGAGAGGTCATGTTCACATTCCCCTGCAGAGCACGTGAACCGCTCCGAAACGTGCCCTCGCTGCCACAGAAAAATGTGTCGTTCTCTCCCACTGTCTCATTCGTAATATTTGCTAAGTGTAACGTGTCATACATACCTGGATGGCTTCACTCAGAGACAGGGATAATGAATTGCAGATGTGGAGCAGGCTGTTTTCACTCATTAGCTTGATTTTTTTAACCAACAGACTTAGCAAAGGATGTGTTTTCTATTGAAGGCTCCAACACCGATGCTGTTAAATCCAAAGGGCTTGTTATCTGATTTCACCAAAAAGCATCTGGAAACATTGTTTAACGTATTGAAACATCTTTGTTCATTTGAATAAGTCAAATGGCCTCTTTTTTGCTTTGAAGTTTAAAAAAATGCGAGCCTGAAAGACAAACCAAGTGCTTCCCAGCTGAGACCATGGAGGAGACAGTTTGGCTATAGCCAGTTTTTTTCCCTCAAAGGGAATAAAGCACTGAAAACTACCCAGTGCTAGGACTGAAGAGAGAGCCCTTTCCATTCTTTCATGGCAGCATGTCAGGGATACCACAGAAAGGGAGGCTTGGCATGGGTTCAGAAATGAGTAATAATGTCAAACGCATATGATTGTTTTGCTACTTCCTCCAAGTGGTCGAGGGAAGGAAGTTATGCATATAATTTAGCTGGGCTTCAGGAAATAGTTTGATACAGTTCTCTGCGGAGAGCAGCTCTGCAAGCCTAATAACTAAAAGCAGAGTGTAGCATAGCAAAAGGTGGCAGGGAAGGGAAGCAGCATTTAAGAAACAGAAAGAAATGACAGCTGGAGTAATATGAAAATCACTGCACATCTCTTTTGGCATTGATCTGTGGGGAGAAGGAGGATGTGTGGAAGTGGAGTTGGTCTGATCCATGGAAGTCCCCTAAGGCCTTGCACAATGTGGAAGGAAATCTCAGTGCTGGGAAGGCTGTAGCAGTACCTGGATAAGAGACAAAGGCAGAAAATGAGAGCTGCAACCTGATTTTTGTGCAGAAATAAGTGTTTTATGCAGGAGAAGGCACTTGAAAATTAAATGTAAAAAACCCAGAAACAAAATGAGATTCATAGGACTATAGAATGGCTAGGATTGGAAGGGACTTTGAAAGATCATCTAGTTCCAACCCCCTGCCATGGGTAGGGACACCTTCCACAGGACCAAGGATGATCCAAGTCCCACCCAACCTAACCCTGAAACACTTCCAGGGATGGGGCATCTGCAACTTCTCTGGGCAACCTATTCCACTGCCTCGCCACCCTCACAGGAAAGAGTCTGTACCTTATACCCAACCTAAACCTGCTCTCTTTCAGTTTAAAGCCATTACCTTGAGCTATCACTACATGCCCTCGGACCTGCAGCCTCTCTCCTGCTGCAGCAGGGCTGTTGGTGCTGCTGTCTGGTGCCCTTCGAGTGTGCAGAGCTGGTGATGCTCAAGGCTGTGGGAGCAGCCTTAGCTCAGCCCTCATCATGGGTGCTTTATGGCACAGACTTTAATTGCATGATCAAATAATTCTCTGCCCTGGCAGCATTCATATGGGCTGTGGGAAAGTCACTGTTCAGGGACTGAGGCGTCTCTCTGTTGTTTTTCTCCTCATTCCGTTAGCAGCAGCGGCTGGTATTTATTACTCACCATCTAATGCCCTCAGTACATATGGAAGCATTTGTTTCCTTTACAGTCTTTTCAAGGGTCTTTGCTATCCGCTGGAGTATTTGAGTGCCGAGTTGTTTTCTGTAAGTGGAGACTGCTGATCTGCAGGAAAAGGTGTGTGGAGAAGACAATTTGGGGCAGGTTGGCTCCCAAAGACAAGAGGCAGGAGTTGGCTGACATTGTTTTTCTCTCCCCTTCATTCCATGTCTGTCCCTCCCTGGCACAGGCAGGAGTGTGTAGCCACAGAAGAAAACCCCCAGGTGTTTTTCTGCTGCTGCGAGGGCAACTATTGCAATGAGAAATTTACCCATTTGCCTGAAGTCACCGGCCCGGAAGGTGAGTGACTGGGAGCACGGGGAGTTGGGGTCTCTTCCTCTAGACCCAGTTTCCAACGACTTTCATAGAAACATAGAATGTCCTGAGCTGGGAGGGACTTACAAGGATCATCGAATCCAACTCCTGGCCCTGCATGGGAAACCCCCAAGATTTAGACCATGTGCCTGGAAGTATTATCCAAATGCTCCTTGAACTCTGTCAGGCTGGTGCTGTGACCACTTCCCTGGGAGCCTGTTCCAGTGCCCAACCACCCTCTGGGTCAAGAACCTTTTCCTAATATTTGTCCTAAACCTCCTCTGACTCAACTTCATATCAACATTGTTGGATATTTTGGTTACAAAGTCAGAAATACTTTTGCTACAGTTCTTTAAGAACAGTTTTGTAAGGTTGTTTCGCTCTGTGTCTAAATGGGTACCATCAGCCGGGGTTAGGTTTTCTTTATGGTGGACAGTTCATTAGTAGGATATTGCAAAACAAAATCCCACACAAGAGAAAGAGGGCAGAGTGATTTCTACGGCATGGATTGAGCCTCAAACTCTTAAAAGGTGTTTGACACCTTCCTCATTAATTTCATAGGTCACAAGTCTCCAGATACCTTGAGCATCTGGGATTTTTGCATTTCATTCTGTTTTGTTGCTCTGGGGTTTGAAAGGGAAAAGGTATGTGTCAGCTTTCAGAGTCTGTGGATATGCATCAAGGAAGAAAAGTCATAGCAGGACATTCTTCAGAGGCTAATAGAAAAACAATGATTCTTTTAGGTGTATATTTTTAAAAGGATCATTCAATAAAAACTATTAAAGCAGGTGAATCTTTTCTTTAGGTTGGTTTGAACTACCTGCATTTACTGAGATGTTCCAATAGACCTTTATCAGATTTTCCTGGGCTTTCCTGATTGGTTTTTAATTGTTTACATGGGTTATATTATCTCCTGTTATTAACGTACCCGTGGCAACCTAGTAGCAAATATTCTTTCTCTCACAGTTTTTTGTTTAATTTGGCAAGTCTTGCTATTTTTTCCTTCCCTGTCTCCAACATAGCAACATGGCTCCATTTAGTATTCCCATTGTTTGTGTCTCAACTGCACTGATGTAATTTGGAACAAGAACTACTGTGGGAATAGTGCATTTGATTGTGGCTCCGGCAGCATTTTACTAAAAACTGACGACTTGTCAATCACTGTGAAAGGTAAAGCAACGCTGCAAGGGAGTTCGTGCTCTCTTAATACATTTGGAAGGGTTAAGAGGAGGAAATGTTCTGCTTTTATGTATCCCAGCAAGAAATACCTATCTTAAATAAAGGTCACATGGAGGCTCAGCTCGCAAAGTGTGGTTTGGACCATTGTAACTCCATTGCTAACATTACTTCTGTGGAGAAGAGAGAACCGTGGAGCCTTATGAATGCAGCTGGGTGTGATGGGACACACCAGCCAGCATTGTCAGCTTTGGAGTGGAGGGACGAATGGGGTTTGGTTGCCTCTGGAAGTGCAGCTGACAGTGCTGCTGCATTCCTGAAGGTCCTTTTCCCTGGCTTATCCCACTCTTTTCTCGCAGTCATATATGAGCCGCCGCCGCCAACGCCCTCCCTGCTCAACATCCTGGTGTACTCCCTGCTGCCCATCGCCGTACTGTCCATGGCCATCCTGCTGGCCTTCTGGATGTACCGCCACCGCAAGCCTCCCTACGGCCACGTGGACATCATCGAGGTGAGCGAGTCACTCCCCTTTGGTTGGGCCTTGCAAAAGGCACAGAGGCCACTCAGTGAATGTTCACATCCACTTTTGCTTCACTCTTCAGGGTGGCCTAACTTGTCTTCTCTATTTTTTGAAGTTGGTGGCACAGTTGGCTTCCATGGAAGTGTCAGACTGATGGCTTTGGGTGGGGTTATCACCATGTCCGAGACACCTGAGGGAGGGAATTAGACAGCCCTGCTTGGTGGCTGCCCTTCCTCCCAAACTCTCAAACCCACTGCCTGGTTTCAGCCAACTTTGCAGAGCATTGGAGATTCTGAGAGATGAGGAAGATCCTGCCAGCTTTATGGGAGGAGGGAAGATGCTTTCCCTGATGAAGTTGTTTTTATGAGCCCTCAGAGAATGGATGCAGGAGGCTTTGGGGTTACCTAATTGCAGCCTTCCAGTACTTGAAGGGAGCCCACAAGAAAGATGGAGAGGGACTTTTTACAAGAGCATCTGGTGACAAAACAAGTGGGAATGGGTTCAAATTGAAAGAGAACAGGTTTAGATTAAATACTTGGAAAAAATTCTTCCCTGTGAGGGTGGTGAGGCCCTGGCACAGGTTGTCCAGAGAAGCTGTGTCTACTGCATCCCTGGAGGTGTTCAAGTCCAGGCTGGGTGGGGCTCTGAGCAACCTGGTTAGTGCAAGGTGTCTCTGCCCATGGTAGGGGGGTTGGAACTAGATCTTTAAGGTTTCCTTCCAACCAAAACCATTCTATGACACTGTGAACCTTTCCCTTCTGAAAGCAGGCAGGACAGAGCTCCAACCCCACGCATCCTATAGGTTTACGTTGTTCTCATGTACAAATGCAGAGTTCAAACTGATGTGATCTGTGTGATGCTGGCAGACCTGTTTGCTGCCCATGGCTGGGATGACATAGAACATGCTAATGAAGTGCAGAGCAGTGGCAGGTTTTAGGTGTAGCTGGCTGTCAGGTCACAAAGATCAAAAGGTTCCTGCTTTTGGCAGGAGGTAGCCTTGAGGACATTGGTACTTTACAGCCCAAAATAACTTTTTTCTTTGAAAACACGGGAGAATTCAGGCTTTGCCCAGAGCATGGGAGGCAGCATGCCACGAAATGACCCTTGGAGGTGTAGATTGTTATATGTGTTCTATACCAATACCCTACAGAGCAAGCAAGACAGGGAATTTCAGGCTGTTCTTGCTGCAAACAGTACATCTAGATAATTTGTACTAAATAGAATGTCACTTCTTCACGCTTCTTTCCTCACGTGTGGTCTGTCCATTCCTCCCCTGCCTTTATTTTACAGTCCACCTTCAACTGGTGACAATGTTTTTTCGTCCTGTGCAGGACCCTGGCCCGCCACCCCCTTCTCCCCTGGTTGGCCTAAAGCCCCTGCAGCTCCTGGAGATCAAGGCGAGGGGACGCTTTGGCTGCGTGTGGAAGGCTCAGCTGATGAACGACTACGTAGCAGTGAAAATCTTCCCTATTCAGGTGAGAGGGATACTGCATGAGGTTCTTACTTGCCAGAGGCTTCCTCGCCAGTGCTGAGATGCTCTAAGTGCCTATGGAGATTGTGGTTTTTAAGACCATAACAAAGATGCATTTGGGCTCTTCTGCTGAGGGAAAAAGTTCAAGGACCCTTCCTTCCTACACTTCTCCCTGTGTTATCTCATTACCAAACACTTCCTGTAGTAGCACTTGCTGCAAGAAGGGCACAAACAAGCACATTCTGAAACCTACAGGGTATTTTAACTTTCCTGCAAATGCCTGTGTTGTTTAAATCCAGCAAGGCAGGGTGCAGCTGCGCTGCCCAGAGTGCACATGAAGGGCCAGAGCCCCAGCTTTGTGTGTCCTGCCTGGGTGGGTTGTAAATCTGGATCCAAACCTAGTGAGCAGTTTACAGCCTCTGAAGGCAGAACCCCAGAGCTGTGAGAGCTAATTGCACTGCAGCATTTCTGTCAGCTCCTGTCTCATGCTCTAGGAAACCTTTGAACACTCCTGACTTGATTCTCTAGGAATTGCAGATGAAAAGAATAAAGCAATCAAAAGTCGAGTGAAAGAAAAACGAGTAAAACATCTTTGTGCTCCTCTGTTATCTCCTTCATTACTTTTCCAGCTCGTATTTGTTGTCATAGCATTGCTAAAGGAGATCTGCACATCTTCTGTCCAAGCCAGCTGTGACCTACTAGTAAATATTCAATAGAGCCTAGATTAGATTTTGCAATTGCAACAATTACAGCCACAAGGCTGATCTGGGTGCTGTATGCACAGGTTCTATCCTCAAGCAAGTATCCTTAGGAAATCTTGACAAATCTTATTTCTCAGTAAGGTTGAGTTTGGCTTCCTCTCCACTCCCCACACATGTCCTTTAGGAATAGCTGAGGATAATTTTGGAGAGGGGAGACTGAGGACAGCAACTTGCAGTCTTTTTTCTTTAGGGAAAACAGCCTCATTCTGAAGGGATGCATCACATCCTAACACAGGAGCATGATTTTTAGAGTAGTGTGAGCAGCTCTGACTGAACTGAAGGAGCTGTTTGCTTTAAAGGGAAGCGTGATCTTTGATGGTGCATTTCTCCCTGCTTCAGGATAAGCAATCTTGGCAGAGTGAGAGGGAGATTTTCAACACTCCTGGCATGAAGCATGAAAACCTTTTGCAATTCATCGCAGCAGAGAAAAGGGGGACAAACCTGGAGACAGAGCTCTGGCTGATCACAGCTTTCCATGACAAGGTAATGTATCATTGCATGTACATTTTGGGAAGGCAGAGAGGGAGCTGGTTGTGATACAGCAGGATTATAATCCCTGTCATCTGTCCAGTCTGTTTCTAGTGGGTCATGGCTCTGTGGTAGCAAAATGCTCCTGCTCCCCTGCTTCAAAGGCCCTTCCTTCAGCTTTCAAGGCTTTCCTACACAAACAAAGGATTAGTAAAAGCTGGACTTCAGAAGGGAGAGAGACACAAAAGGCCACAGCTCACATCTATGGTGGTCACCCAGTTTGGCCCTTGCAGATGGGCTCCATGTTTGCTTTTGAGGCTCGGGGCACATCTCCCTTTCCATGGATTGCTTTAGTTATAAAGCATGACTAATTAAAATAAACGTGCAAATCTGGGGTTGAGCCAGCATTGTTATGTCCCTGTTAAATCCAAGGTCTACTGAGTCAATCATTGCCACAACCAGCTGATAGCAAGCATCATCTTCTTGCATGGAAGGCTTTCCCCTTGCTTAGGTTACATGAATTGCTCTGGTTAAAGAAGATTTTTTTCCCTTCTTTACCTCCTTCCCCTTCCCTGGCAGATAAGTAGACATCAGGAGGTCTGTGCTGTCAAGGGCTGAAAACTCATGGATACTTCTGATTTATATTTCTTCTTTTTACTTTCACTAGTGATTTTTTCCCCCCTTTTAAATCAAGGCTCAGATTTCTCAAGCGCTCTCTAAAAACCATCCCCTAAACTGATGAGTTGGCACATCTGACACTTAGAGGGGTCTACGACTAAGAACTGACAATGTCCTGTCCTGCAGGGTTCTCTGACAGATTACCTGAAAGGCAACATCATCAGCTGGAATGAGCTCTGCCATGTTGCAGAAACAATGGCCCGGGGCTTGTCCTACCTTCATGAGGATGTCCCCTGGTGCAAAGGTGAAGGACACAAACCTGCCATAGCACACAGGTAAAGTCTCTTTTGTTGACACCATCTTTGAAACGATGCTGTTGAATGGAGGAGGAAGTTGTGCTTTTAGGAAGTAAAAGCCTTTTAGCCCAGCAAATCCTGTGCTAGGACAAGAATTTTTTTCAACCACATATAAAATGGTGAAGCGCAAGTGTCTTGCCTGTGGAATAGCACAGTTGTGGTTGATGGTGAATATCCGAAGGGTAGAGGCTTCCCTCTTCCATCAACTTTTCCCCTGTGATGGGAAAGGAATACTGGTTGCTGCAGAACTGCTCTTTGAAAGGACTTTGCTTGATAATATCATCACATTCTAATCCGTGTATTTCTATGGCCGTGCCAGGAGTTGGACTCTGTTTTTCCCTGTTTTAGACTGATAACTCCACTGCATGTCTTCCCACAGAGCTTTTGATCATGAGGTAAAAAACAGAGAAACTGGAAACGCAGAAAATGGCTGCTAGTTATTTTTCCCTGTATTTTTATAAAGCCCAAATCGTGCCAGGGTGCTTAGGAGAGACACCACAGCAGGCACCACCCTGCCCCAAGGCCTCCTGGCACACACTTCAATTCCCCCCAGGTGACAGCACAGTGCGGACAGCAGGAAAGCAGTGAGTTAAACCATCCTCATGCTTTAGCCCTTCTCCAAAGTCCCACTCTGCTCGCCCTAGACTAAAGCATCTCTTCTGAGTGGTTTGCTGGTGGCAGGGCAGGATGGGGGAGATTTCCAGAAGGGATTTACAGGCTGTAATCCGTGGCCATACTCCCCCGCCACCCACCGCATTTCATCCAGGAGGGACTTAAACCCCACGTCCAGCTGCAGCAATTTGTACCTGATCTAGCAGGCCTGGCTGCATGTATGGCAAGTTAATCCCTGTTTTTGCAGGGGTATCCCTGCCCCCAAAACACCCCACCTCCCCAAACCTGAAAGTTTTGGAGAGCTGGGGGCTGTTGCAAGAACCTGCAGCTGCCTTTGTGCTCCTCCTGGAGCTGACCCCTGTGTCCCTGACATTTGTCCCTGTGGAATAAAGGCAGTGGTTTATAGATGAAAATTCCTGAGGGTGGGGAACAGAGGAAGGCTATAGAAAGGCTTTAAAGCAACAGATCGTGCTCATTAGTGTCCCTGTCCATTTAGCAAGTGATAAAAGCTGGGGAATGCAGCATTTGTGTGAATTTAGCACATACCTAGTGGAGGAGGGATTTCAGGACACAAGGGATTTCCCTCGGATTACCCCACTCCTTTTAATATTATTTTTAAAAGAAAGCACTAAATGCGTTTTAAATCTGGGTGGGGGGATGTGGGGGGTGTTTTTTTATGGCTTCCCACAGTGCACATGGATGGAGGTGCTGGGGTTGCCAGGTGGAACTCCCCAGTCACTGCTGGGCAGGGGTTCAGGCAACTCCTCTCCGGCCCCCGGCACTACAAGGAGGATTAAGGTTATGGAATCACTTGTTGGTGCAAAAGTGCCCCCACGTGGAAGCTGAAAATAAAATCTCCAGTGCCTCAATTGAATTAACTCACCCGTTACTCATAGTCTGCTTGCTCTGTACTCCCTAGTTTGAAGTGCTCTATGAAAAAAAATATTTTCTTCTTTTCATGCCACTTTTCTTTGTCAGTGGCCATTTTAGGATGGTCTAATGCATATGATGTTAGTGGGAATTCTACTTGTCACAGCTTGGATTAATTAAGGCCTTCTTCCTGACCTTGATACATTTGCATTGCAGCTCAGACTTACCAGTTCAAGGTGGTTTGAGGAAGGGAGGGAGGAAAGGAGGGAGGGAGGAAAGGAAGGAAGGAAGGAAGGAAGGAAGGAAGGA
This sequence comes from Orthonyx spaldingii, assembly GCA_013397795.1. Classification (NCBI taxonomy): domain Eukaryota; kingdom Metazoa; phylum Chordata; class Aves; order Passeriformes; family Orthonychidae; genus Orthonyx; species Orthonyx spaldingii. Next base: position 202,176 of record VZTJ01001733.1, on the reverse strand, counting down.
AGGAAGGAAGGAAGGAAGGGAGGNCTTCCTGACCTTGATACATTTGCATTGCAGCTCAGACTTACCAGTTCAAGGTGGTTTGAGGAAGGGAGGGAGGAAAGGAGGGAGGGAGGGAAGGAAGGAAGGAAGGAAGGAAGGAAGGAAGGAAGGAAGGGAGGAGTGGAAAAATGGGGAAATGAATGGAAATAGGGGGAAAAAATGGAATGCATTGTGTATCAAGATGTAGGAGTTAACTGTTGCATGCCCAAAGGGCACTGCAGGTGAGCAAGAGCAGCACGTGCCCATTCAGTAATGCTGGTTTACATCTTGTTTCACCTTGGAACCACATCGTTCAAGCAGATTGTCTGATAATTTCTGTGTGGTCCTCATCGAGCCACTGCTTTGCAAAAATCTCGTGCACAATCTGTGCCATCCTGAGGGCATAATCCCCTAATGCTGAGCGAGCAAAGGCGTTTATCCATGTCATTAGATGATGGCTGTTTCCTAAGCCTGTGGGGAAACTGCTACAGCATGGAAGCAGGCAGTCTCTAAGATGACAGGCAGTGGTAAATGCAGTTTTTCTGTGTAATGGAGGGGCACCAATGTTTGGGAGGCCCTGCAAAGCTGTACTGTGGCCCTAGAGGTGATGGAGGCTGGTTTTTGCTGGTGTTCTCTGGCTATATGGTGCCCTCCAACTTCACACCCACTTCCCCCATCTTAATCCTCAAGCCAGAAATGTCCATCATGCTGTGTTTAGCTTAGAAAGGATAAATCCTCTCTTCTGATATGTTAAGCTCAAAATCAGGGGCTGGGTGGCACAGGGTGATTTTTGCTTGCAGTGCTTTGAGCTGATGCTCTGGCATGTGAGGCTACAGAGAGCAGCCCCTTCTCTATGGTCCAGCAGTTTCTCTCTTCACAAAGAATTTTGACAGGTCTCTCTAGTGCAGAACAATCGTATCTGCCCTCATTAATTATTTTGTGCAGGCCTGCAATGTCCTGCAATCAGCAGGGTCACCGAGTGAATTGATGATAGGGAAATTATAATGCTGAGCATACAGGACAATTGCCATCTGCTGTCTAAGGTCTGTAATTTAATTAGATTGCCAAACATTCCTTTTCAGATGAAAATGCAGGAAGCCCAGGGAACAGGGCTCGACTGGTTAGGCATCTCAGTGTGATCTTCCTCCAACCCCCACCCTTCCCAGCCCCTGCAGATTTACCTGAGCTGCCCTGAAAAGATCCCGCTGCAGCACAGGGCTGACACAAATGTCCCCTTCAAGCACAGAGCCACTATCTCTACTGCAAAGTCTTACACCTGCCTGTCAGCTGCCTGCCCCAATCCTGACAGCGTGTCTGAGTGTGGCCTCACCCCTTTCCCTGCTTCCTTTCCAACCCTCCCAATTCTCCAGGGAAGATCAATCCAGCAAGTACCACAGAAGGCTGATAGATGACTACAGCAAAAGTCTGTTGAAGCTTGTAGTCAGGGTGCAGAGAGTGTCACCAGCATCTGTTAATTTCCAGAAAGATCTAATTTTGTAGATAGGAGCAAACATCCTTACTAGGGTAAAGAGTAATGTAGCCCCTTAACCTGCCTTGGTTTTGTTGTTGGGAATGAGAAGTGCACAGAGGTGGGAGCCCAGAGCTGGTGCTTTGAGCAAGAACTGGGGCTGTATATACAGCTTGCTCTGATTAAAATAGCCCCTTTAGATCAGATTTAATTTTGAGATTAAGTCACTGTAGAGTTTGGCTGACTCTGTGCTGGTCAGCTCAGGGCTGCTTGGTTGTGTTTGAGGGACAAGGGCAGTAAGGAGAAACCAAGTTTGTCAGCAGTGGCCATGCTGGGAAGCTGGGGAAGAAAGGAGCTGATTTACTGGGAGCTGCCAAGCCTATGGACACACAATGTGCTGCAATGGGATTTAGACACATGCCACGATAAACCCTTCCCAAACTCACCTCTTGGCTTCTCCATAGGGACTTCAAGAGTAAAAATGTCTTGCTGAAGAACGACTTGACAGCTGTGCTAGCTGATTTTGGACTGGCTGTACGGTTTGAACCTGGAAAACCTCCAGGGGACACTCATGGACAGGTAATCATTACCTTTAACTTTTGAAAAAGTTGGCCTTGCCATAGCTCCTCCGGAGTGGGGGCTAGTTTGTACAGATGCATTTAATTCTCCTGGAGATACGTATTTTTTCCATAAAAACTTGTGCTCAGACATAGATTCTGGGAGCTGCTTTAATCTGGGTGAGTGGGGAGGGTGCTCAAACTCTTCTGACTGCTGTGCAGGTGAGATCCCACCAGCCCTGGGGTCAGGTGGCTTCCTCCTTCAGACAACAGAGTTCATTGAGTCGTTATTGTTTTGGTGCTAAATATCCATAGAATCATGGAATCCATAGAATCATAGAATACCATGTTGAGAGGGACCTCAAGGATCATTTGGTCCAACCTTTCTTGATCAAAGCAAGGCAAGACAGTCCAGCTGAATCTTAAAAGTGTTCAGTTTTGGAGTATCATCCACTTTCCTGGGGAGATTGTTCCAACAGCTGATTGTTTTCATTGTGAAAAACTTGCCTCTTGTGTTCAAAGAGAATCTCCTATGAGTAACTTGTACCCTCATCTTCTCCATGTGACTCCTTGTAATGTTCTTTGTAGCCACCTTTTAAGTACAGGAACCCTGTGGTAAGGTCTCCCCTCAGCCTTCCTTTTCAAGGCTGAATAAACCCAGTTCTCTCAGCTTTTCCTCATACAGCACCTTCCCAGCCTTGGATCATCTCTGTGGTTCTCCTCCGGATACTCTCCAGCCTGTCCACAACTTTTTTTGCGTAGCAGGGATCAAAACTGCACACGATAATCAAGACATGACCTGACAAGCTCTGAGTAGAGCAGGATAATGACTTTTATCCCTGCTGGTAGTTTCCTTGTTGGTGCAGCCCAGTGTCCCACTGTTCACTGTTCACTCATATCAAACTTGTAGCCCCCTCAGGGCCCTTCCCACAGAGCTGCTCCCCAGCCAGGTGGATCCCAGCCTGTCCAATACCTTACATTTGTCCTTGTGGAACTTCTTATGCTTCTTGTCAGCGTGATCTTCCAGCCTGTCCCCTCCTCCTGCAGGGTGGCTGCCCCTTCCAGAGCGTCCACTTCCCCACTCAGTTTGGAATCATCAGCCAGCTTCACCTGGATGCACATGATCCCATCATCCACATTACTTAGGAACATATTGAACAGTGTTGGGCCCAGTATGGATCCCTGGGGGACCCCACTGGTGACAGGTTTCCAGTTTGAGAAGGGCAGCTGCTGCCAGTTCCTGCTGCACAAACCACTTCTCTAGGCCATAACACAAATATTAAAGCTCCTAAACGTGAATACTAATACCACAATACAAATATTAATAATCCTAAAATTATTGATTTAATTTTAAGAATTCAGCCAGGCTGGCTGCCTGGGTGACCTTTGGCATAGCTGGCTGTGCACTGTGTAAACAAAGCATTACAGTTTTATGGGTTCTTAATTTTCTGCCTTTGTGTTGCAGCAAGCAGCCCCTCATTCTGCTCTCATGCCAGGGCACAGCAAGTCCATCATCTCCTCCTTGTGTTTCCAGGGTTTGCTGAATTCCCATCTCCAATGCAGCCTACCTTTTTTACCTTTATTTCAGAAGGAATGAACACTCTTCTGGGTTAACCTCACCCATTTTTGTCACTTTTTTTTGACTTTTCCAGTATTTTGCACGTCTTTCTATATCCTGGCTTCACTCTGACCCCACTGCCTCACGTAACAGCAAGAACAGATGAGAATTTCCTTAAAGGAAATTATTACAAGTGTTTCAATTCTTGTATTAAAAAGGTGCTTTTTCCCTTGCTGTCCTGTCTGCTTTCCTATATTATGAGCTATACTAAACATAACAATGGAGGCACCATAAAGAGGACTGAATTCCCTCAGAACAAGAGGAGCTCTTTTCCAAACCATGGCAAGCTAGGGCAGGGCAGACTTTACAGGGTTCACGCTTTACTGCTCCTATGGATGCAGGAGACTTGTTATACCCAGGGCTGTCCAATCAACACACTTTCCTACCATTCCTACCATTTCAGAATATATCAATTTTTCTCTTTGTTTTTTGGGGGTTTTTTTGGTTGGTTGGTTGGTTGGTTAGTTTTTGTTTGTTTGTTTGTTTTGCTGTTTTGTTTTGGTGGGGGTTTTTTTTGATTTTTTTTGGCGTTTTGGGTTTTTTTTAGTGTTTGTTTTTTTGTTGTGGTTGTTTTGGGTGTGGGTTGGTTGGTTGGTTTTTTGCGGAGGAGGTTGGTGTGTTTTATTGGGTTTTTTTAATCTATCTATCTGTTTGGTTTTTTTACTTTTTGAGTGAAAGAGCAGTGAACTTTCAACAATTAGGATTAACCAAGTCAGACTTGACCTCAGGGTGTTCTGTGTGTCTCCAAAGACAGCATTTTCTCATGCAGGGTGTGCTGCTGGAGCAACATGCAGCAGGATGCAGACCTGCAGGGTGCACTGAATGAGGATCACACACGTGGCCCTGCACTTTGGCTTTCTCCTTCTGTAGCTTATCTGGATTCGAGTGATCTTAATGAGAATCGGTGGCAGAAGAAACAGTTCCCCTTTGCTTGTTTTTCCAGCAAGGTGCACCTTTAGCAGCAGCGGCCTCCAGGCTAATGGAACCAGCTGCCACTCACCTCCAGCCAGCAGAGGCCGAGGGCTCAGCTGCAGCATAACTCCAGCTGTATTTTCTCTCTGTAGGTGGGAACCAGGAGGTACATGGCTCCCGAAGTGTTAGAGGGAGCAATCAACTTCCAGCGAGACGCCTTCCTGAGAATAGACATGTATGCAATGGGACTGGTGTTGTGGGAGTTGGTCTCCAGATGTAGAGCAGTTGATGGTAAGAATAAAGATCCTCTCCTCCCTGGGGAGGGCTCCATTTCAGTGTGGTTTAGTGGTCGAGAGAATGGATCTGTCTGTTTGAAAGACAACAATAATCAATGGCATATTTTTATTAAAAGCAGCTAACCTGTTTTTCATTTGTTTTTTAACATAAACTGTTACTCTCTGTGGATAATAACCTTTGTAAATGCTCAAGTCTCAAAGTGGTTTTTATTATGTTGGTTACCTTGCAAATTGCTGAGAATTCAGAGGGAGAAGGTGATCCCTACAGGATGGGTGTCCTTAGTCCTGAGCCTGCTCTGTGCTGCTGTCAGTGTCACTCTGCCTTCCTGCCTGTGACCAGGACGTGCCTTGGGCTCCAGAGAAGAGCCACAAAGCCAGCTTGGCTGTCACCTCACTTCTGCAGGGCAGTGGAGTAGCCTGAATGGAAAACACCTTAGTGAAATAGCAGGAACACGTGGCTGAAAGGGTATTCCCAGGTCAGCAAGCCCATTTCCCTGCTATCTTAAGTCATTAGTTATTGATCTTTGACTTTTGCTGATCAAGCCCTCCCTCAGCAGTGGCCTAGGTTTGTTGTTTCATCTACAGCTTTGGAGGATCTCACTTTCTCCTGAAGGATCTAAAAGCATGAACTTCATGGTATCTCCTTTTTTTTAATCCTACAACGACCCTCCAAAGTGGGGCATCTTTTCTGTCCAATTAGCACATCTGTCTTTTAGTGACCCTTGCCATGTGCAGGACAGGGAAGCAGTCATGTCACTGTAGTAGCTACAAGGCTGCTTCCTCCAACTTCTTCTTGTGTAGATATGGGACCTCTGAACTGAACATCAAGTTCATAAAATAACAGCACCTCACATAGACTTCAAATGTTTTTGATAGCATTACAGTAGGACTGAGGAGCATGGTTATAATTAGGATGCCTGCAAAAGGGTGTGGTAAGAGAAGGTCTCGTCTTCAAAAATGTACAGACTAATCAGGTAAAGTGCTGGAGGAGGAGGGGGTTAGGAGCACAGTAGAGTAAAACAGTGGTGCACAGATCACCCATGTAGGAATTGCCTTTCTCTGTTGAGATGTCCCAAATACCCACTTTCATTTTTCCTGTCATGTTTGTGATCTTCTGCCAATTTAGGCAGCTGAGATACCCCAGGTGCCACACACAGCACCACTGCATCAGAGGGAGGGGTTCCTTTGGGATGATGGGAGTTGCACTGAGTTCATCTGCACTTCCAGCTCAGAAGTGATGTTGTGGAAACAGCAGGTTTAGCTTGTAGATCACCAGTGCAGCTCTTCATAGCCTAGGTTCCTCTTTGAGGAAAAGGAAAGTCGTAAGTGACCCTGTGCCATCCATTGGAGCAAGTTTGGTTTAGTGACTGCCCTTGAGTAGACAAGAGTACCTTAGAGTACCTAAACATTGTGTTGTTGGTGTCACAATTCATGGCCAGATGAAGTGGCCAGCTCTTTTATTTTAGTCTGGAAGGACCCTCTTGAAATATCTCTGCTCTGGGAAGAGGTCACTTCTTGCTACTGAGAAACCGTAAGTGATGCCATGGAGCACCCTGAAAAGCCCATCAGTTAAGCTGGGCTGCCCTTTCTGAGAGAGCATCTTCTCATTGCCAAAAGCCAAATGATGTTTCAATAAGCAGAAGTTATTGCTATCATCCAGCATCTGCACTGATACTTATAACAGTTGTCTTATTCCCGTGGCCCAGGGCAGTTCACAGCCATAACTGGTATAACAAAAGCGTTCAGAAATCATTTTACACTTAGGAGCTGGTACTTGGGACAAGTGCTTCTGGCTCCAGTGTGTCAGGGCTGACTCAAACCTATGAACATGCTAGATCACAAAGCAAGAAATTATAAGTGTTGTGTATGCTTGACCTTGTTAGTCAGTTCTAAAATGAAATTATGCTCATGCTGAAACCTTTCTCTAGGTTATTGTGTGTTGAATTGTTGTGTTGAAATGTTGGGAAGATGGGTTGATTTGGTCTTTCTATTAAAATAAACCATGGACTACCTGGCAAACTTCTTCAAGGAAATGGTGGGATCCAGAGAACTGGCTGAGGGTTCGGATTCATAAATCAACGAGGTGGAAAATGCGTGGCCAGACAAGCAGCAGGGACAGCAAAGGCCATTGTGCAGGAGGAATGTAAATCACATTTGTCTGCAGTGACATGTGAACGTCAGCCTTTGTTGCAGTGGGCTGAGGTTGCTCTGGAGCCGCAGCTCACTCGTGCATGGGGAGGCTGTGGCTCTGCAGAGGCCATTTCTTCCCTAATCTGATTCTCTGTGTGCACCCTAGGTCCAGTGGATGAATACATGCTGCCTTTTGAAGAAGAAATAGGTCAGCACCCATCCCTCGAGGACCTGCAAGAAGTGGTGGTTCACAAGAAGATGCGCCCTGTGTTCAAGGATCACTGGCTAAAACATCCCGTACGTCCCTCCTGGTTAACAGTGGAAAATATTTTCCTGTGTGATGGGAACAAGGGATGTGGTTATGCATTCCCAGTGTTAGAGAGAGTCAGCGCTGGGGAATGAGGGGTTGCTCAACACCTTTGTGCTCCCTTTTCTGTTTAGCTCATGTATTTAGAGACTAAACAGGCTGAATAGTCAGCTAGTGCTGAATGTGGAGTGTGTGGACTCCTTTAATACGGTGAAAGAATGGAAAATAAAGCCCTTTCATTAAGAAAAAGAAAACGATCCATACCATTGGAGACACACTCCTCACAAGCTAGATACCATGCAAGACTTGGAGCAGTTTATGAAAGAAAAATTAATTAGATGTGAAAGCAAGCAGACAATGAGGCAAAATGCAGCGTGGGTTTCCCAGAGGTAGTTCATTTCAGGCTCACGTTTTTAATAAAAGAGCTGATTTTTCTTAGATTGGGAAGATGAGAGATGATGACATCTCACTGGGCTTCTGCAAGAAGTCAAATGCCTCTATTTTTACCAAATTGCTACAGATTTGGCTAGACTCAGGTGTACTAACTCATTTCCCAGAAGTTAGGGAGAGCTGTGGACTGTAGAAAAAGATGAGTGTTCCACTTCAAATGAGGGTTCAAATAAGAGCTGCGTTCTTCAAGCACTGTTGAATTCAGTTATTTTGGGGATATCAAGAGAAGTGATTGCAAACAAAACAAATGGTTTCATAGTAACTAGTACAGTGCTGCCAGCTCTCACAGTTTTACCATGGGAATCTTAATACTTGTTGTCTTTTAAAGCTCTAACTGCTGAATCTTGGGCTTTATTTTGATATTAAAAAAAGCACTTTTATGGCTGGATGTGAGCAAGCCTTAGAAAGCAGACGCTTAAAAAAACCGTGAAAACACGTTTAAAGTAAACACATTTTTAAAGCTTATCTGGTGGCATTAGGCATACTGTTGAAAAAACACTTGTAGGACTTTTTTAGAGCATTGGCTTTGTTGAATGGACCTCCCCACCCTCTGCCAAGGTGGTGCCCATGATGCCTTAAGATCTAGAAATAAAACAACACACTTTCGAGACAATATTAGTATAGGAGATAATATAAAAGCTGGTCTTTAATTGGAGACCTTCAAGGGTAGATACAGAAAAATGCCCACCCCACATAGGGCGAATACAGTTTTATAAGTTTAGCAAATTAGCATAATTGACAAGAATCCCCAATTAGAAACACAGGTGATAAGGTAATTTCCCCCTCTTGGTTCAACCTCTTATGGAGTCCCACCTTGGTACTACTGTACTTTGTTTATGAGGAAGTGTCTTGGGATGGTAGCTCATCCTTGGTTCCCAGGAAAAAGCAGGATAGGATAGGAGCCTTTGGAATGTTTTTTGTCTTTCTGCCTAGCAGGGTAGGAAAAGTACCAGAGCTAACTAGGAACTATATAACTCTACAACAATAGTCTACACAGCTACAAATATATATGAAGGCAATTGTCTTGGTTTGAAAAGACAGGTGTCTGCTAAGGAAGGCAGGAGTCTCCCTTGGAATAGGAAATGTAACCCCCTTCCCTCCAAATTCGTATAATTTTGGAATTAAGGGGCTTTTAGGCAATGAGATGAGAAAAAGCATAACAGTTCTTTACTAATATAAACAACAGTGGTAACCAGTGACAGAGTCAGGATGCAACCTGATACCCTGTTAGTCAGGGTGGTGGTAGCAGTCCAGATGAAGTGATTCTGTTGAAGTGCTGATCCTGCAGCAGGGTCTGGTCTCCACCTGAAGGCCCAGTGGTAGCTCTTGTCCCCTGGGAATCCAGTAGGCAGGGGCTCATTGTGCTGTTCCAAGCCCCAGGTTATATCCAGGTGGGAATACTTGATTCCTCCCCCCTGGGCGGAGCATCTCACAATGGGATGAGGTAATTCCAGTGAGGTAATTCCATGAGTCATGTGGTGGGTTCTTGATGGCCCAGTAACAGAGACAGCCCCCGGAGGGAGTTATCAGGGGTGAGTTATGGCAGGAGATAATGAACAGTGCCCCACCTGCTTTAACAGCTTGTGGAGATGGTAATAGAATACATCCTACATTGTAAACTAGGTCAGCAATATAAAAGCAAAAACCATTTTGGCGTCAGCCAGAGCAGGAGATGTTGCTGAGGGTGTTTTCTTGCTGTTGCTGTCCACAGGGCCTGGCGCAGCTGTGCGTGACTATCGAAGAGTGCTGGGACCACGACGCGGAGGCGCGGCTCTCGGCCGGCTGCGTCGAGGAGCGCATCGCGCAGATCCGCAAATCCGTCAACGGCACTACCTCGGACTGCCTCGTCTCCATCGTGACGTCTGTCACCAACGTGGACTTGCCACCCAAAGAGTCTAGTATCTGAGTCTTGGCTCACTTTTGTCTTTCCAGACTCAGCGGATTTAAAACAAACAAACAAAAAAGGACAAGAAGAAAAGTTTTAAAAAAAAAAAGTACAAAAAAAACAAAATCACAAAAATTCAACAAACCCATGAATGCAGCTGCTATTTTATCTTGACTTTTTATTATTATTGTTATTATTATTATTATTATTTTTTTGGATTGGATCAATTTTACCAGCACATTGCTCTACTGTATTAAAAAAAATGGACATTTCAGCAAGCATTCAGGTGCCGACTAATGAATGCAGAAAAGGTGCAGGTACCTCAGAACCTCAACAAACTCACTTCAGTTGTTTTTATTTTATTCAGTTTTCTGGGTTTCTCTTTATCAGTCTGTCTTCTGAGCGGAGCATCTGTGACATAAAGCTTATGTGACATAAAGGAAAACCACCTACCACCTTCGAAAATGCAATGCTGCAAACTGTGGAGGAAACTTAAGACTGTTATATAAAGCATACACCTTCCTCAAAAGCATCTTTTCCCCATTTTGGTTTTGGGTTCAGTTTCTTTTTTATTTTTTTTATTTTCTTTTTTGGAAGTGAGCTTCAGAAAAAAACAGCAGATGTGTCTTTTACGGATCTAACGGGTGTCATTGTAACATGGAAAAAAAAAAGTAACTGGGCAGAGAATGTTAATTCTTGATGGTAGAATTGAAGGGGGGAGCATAGAATAGGGGTGGGGAGAGTGACGTTGGACTTGGCAGCATTCGGGGAAACATCATTTGCTATGGAGCTACTTCTCAGGTAACCATTAGAGGAGGGGAAGGATATTTCTGGGCAGAGTATTTACAGCCACAGTGTATGGAGAAAGCAGAGTTAAAGAGGCAGTGGTTGGAAGAAAGGCACTTGTTTCTTCCTCCAGAGTCTGGGTTTGGGCGGTAAAAGAACAAAGCGGGACTATAACTTTTAGTTTTCAGTTCCAGGTAGTAGTAGGGAGGTTGCTTTTAAGCAATGTGATCAGGACAGGTGGGGAAGTGTGATGTCAGAAGCACTATGGTAAAATACTGGAAGATGGGAAAATTCTTGCATCTCATTTCAAGTGTGAGTCAATTGAGGAAATTTGGCCTTGGGTTGATTATCTGTCAGCCCAAGCTAACAGTGGAGATGGTAGAAAGATGAAAAGGGTGAAAACGGTATATAATTTTTTTTTCTTTATTAATTTGGGGTTGGGAGAGTGAAAATACCTGAATGGTGGCAGCTGGCTCCTGCAGCACCCTCAAAGCCTGAGAGCTGCCTGGCTGCAGGGAGCTGAGGCAGCTCAGCAGCAGCAGTGACCCCCACAGCATCTGTCCCACTGGTTTCTTTGACACTGCTTTCTCCTTACTCTGTGATGAAACTCTTTTGTCTTAAAGTGGTGCATATTCTAAAATACCGTTACTCTTATTATGCCATAAACTTGCTCTAGTCAGTGAATGTTCCTAATGCTGCTGATTCAACATTGAAATATTTTTTTAATTTGCAAAACATGCAATGTTTAAAAAAAAAAAAACTTAAAAGAAAAAAAAAACAAACATGAAACATACACACACACGTTACGTGGCTTCCGAGGTTTAAACTGAAAAAAAATTAAAAACTTCATGACCACAGACCACCTCAAACCAGAAATACCTCAGAATTTTCTACTTGTATGAGTTTTATTATATATTTTGTTAGTTGTGTTGTCTTGTAGTAAGTATATTTTAATGTAAGTTGGCTTTTATGACAAGGGAGTTTTAAAAAAAGAAAAAAAAGAAAAAAAGTTCCAAAATCTTTTAGGAAGTGCTACCATTTTTTTGTTGTTTTGTTTAATAAAGCACCATTGTAAATAACTGTATACAGTTGTAGAATAACTGCCTATATAAGGTACCTGGGCATTATTCACTCTTATTTGTGAAGGCTGTTTCCATTCTGTGTTATATTTCTTTTTTTTGGTCTGTTTTAGTGAAAGGACAGTACATCTTTTTTTTTTTTTCTTTTTCATTTTCTTTTCTTTTAAAATTTTCTTTTCTTTTTTTTTTTTTACTTTGAATATAACATGAATTCTGTATCTTGCTAGACTGACAAAGTTATGTCCATTGGATGGCCAGATCTTCTAAATTTTTCTTTGTGTTAAGCCAAAATGCAGTCCTAAACTAATCACCCTGTAATGGAAATGTAAAAAGTCTGTATTATATATAAATGAATTGGACTTCTCTCCACTGCCAAATTATCAGTGTGCACCGTTGCACAGATATCATTTATTAAGTAAACGAAACCGCTAATTGGAGAAAATATAAAAAAAAAATAAATTGAAATATATTTCTTGAAAAGTATAGCTTTAAAACCTAGAGGTCACAAATGAGGACATGGTCCTTTATCTTGAAGAGACATTAAGAGAATTGCCTTAATTTGTCTATCTGAATAAAGTCTTAACCTATTCTTTCAAGTTACTGAATGTATATTGCATATTAGTATGTACACACCTGTAACTGTGTTTCCGTGTGTAGGTTTGAAAGTTTCTGTTTCTTGGTGTGCTTCTGTTGAGAAAACCTTGACAAAACCAGACAGAACGAGACCATTTTGACCCAGCCGATGTCCCCGGCGGCCGTTGGCACCTTTGGGCCTGATGCTGCAATGTACCTATGCTTAGCATTGAGGGTGTAGGTAGCTCTTCTGGTGTCATGACATTAGGCACTCACTTAATGTTAAGTGTGGTTGTAAATGTTTGCAGGATCAGTATTTGTCATGTTTAATACATTTCTGCACTGAGATTTATATGAAAATGTGACTGTTTTAGAAGTGAAGTGATGTAAGGGTTGGGGTGGAGCGTAGAGCAGTTAAGATTGAGTGAATACTTGTTTCGAGGTGGGCTTGCTCCCTTTTCCCTGGGAATGGGAGCCAGTTCCTATTGCTGCAGAAAGAAAAAAGCTGTACTGTCTTTTAACTGTTAATATCTGTTTGCTCTTCTGGATTTTTTCCTTCAGCATTACGTATTATAGGTAAAACAGGCCTATTACAGCAGTTGCTTTTTTATCCTGATTTCTTTAAGAAGCTTTAAAGTATTTATTGAAAGTGCCATATGATTTTAATAGCCTATTAAACAGTGTCTGAAATCTTCTCTTCTAAGAAAGCATAAACACAAATTCTCACATGTAGCTTATCTTACTGCGGGGAACTGCACAGTACAAACGACTGTACAAACCTTGACCGAATGTTGATTGTAAAGTGTTACATCTTCCTGGTGTAATGGTTCCTTATAGATCATCTTGTCAGCAGGATTCAGAAAGTGATTTGAAAAAGAATTTCCAAATTGGGTGTGTGCTGGGTAACAAGTTTTATATGTATATAGGTACGTGTGTCTTGCTATTGCAGCAGAGAAGGAAATCCTGAACTTTTGCTTATTTCCAAATTTGTACCAATTTGGCTAAAGCTGTTTTTAAACTGGTATTTATTTTATTAACAAAGACAAGCTCTGATTAACTTGCTGGTCTTTCAACAGTTGAGCTGTCAAGCACGTAGTTCCCTCACCTCTAATGTAGCATTTGAACTCTCATTGACATGATTTTGGTTCTGTTTGGTACTGCAGAGGCTTTTTCCAAGTCAGGAATTGGGCACATCCATAGGTGTAGCTGTCATAAGCAACTGCAGCTCTTCTCCTCTTAACACTCCCTTGAATATGATGGTGACAACACCTCTTATGTTGTTTCCCAAGCACTAAATTTCACTTCCCATTCAGACTCAGAGGAAGCAGCTCTTGAAAAATTTGACCGCAAAATTTTACTGGTGACCTTCCTCTCTCGTGTGGAAGTTCTCAGGTGAATATTAACATTGAATATCCTGAGTAAAAATTCTCCTTGACTTTAAGAGCCAGTATTCCCCATCTCTTTGGTGTAACTCCCTTTCATGAATTTATTGCACTGGCTGGGCTGGTTTCCTAGGTGAAGAAAGTTTGATTTCACATTTTTAAACTGGAAATACCATGGGAACTAAAACTGGGGTGGTTTTTTGAGATGATAGAGCTGTGACTTGCTGATGAAATTGCATTAGTACAGCAAGGCTGGAAATTGTATGTTGGTTATTTTAAAATAGACGTGCATGTTATAAGAGTTGGCTATGAACTAGCCTAACCATCAGTCAAGTACCAAGCCTATTCATTATGATTAAGAATTTTAGCAGTTCCTGATGATTAAGAAATTTCTATTTAAGACAAAAGAAACCCACTTTTTATTCTGCCTCATTCTTCAGCTGAAATTCTCTTACAGAATATCCAGTGCTAGACAGTGACACCTATGGAAGTGCTAAGGTCTTTGTTTTGAAGAGAAGGTTTGTGAGTGCCCCCCAATAACTCCACTGCATTTTCCTTGGGTCTCCTGACTCCCTGCTGTTCCCACTTGAAGTCAGTGGTTTCAGTGGAAGCAGATATTTCCAGGCTGGCTGGGTCAGGCCTGGCCATTAGGAATCCTGATCCCCCTTAACACAGCAGCACTGAAACCGGAGAATGCACGTTTTATTCCTCTTGTACTACTTTCTAGGCAGACTGTCAGAGCTTGCCCTGTTTTACAGGGACAAGGTCTGGTTTCACTTTGTATGGAAGGAACTCGTGCTGCAGAGGAAGGTGCTGGGTGATAAGGGGTGACAGTGCTGTTGTTGCAGTCCTCTTCAAGCCACACTCCGCTTGGGAAGTTGCTAAGCAGGAAGTGTCCCGCAAACTTCTATCACTTTTACATACAGGATATTGTTTGGTAACATTGTAAATAAAATAGACTATATAAATAGAGGAAAATAAGGACATTTTGACTTTTTTACTTTTGGAAATATATATATATATTTTAGTTACATATACAAACAAAAAATTCTACATTGTGTGAGAATTCTTTTATACCACAAATTATTTTTGTAATGTCTAATATGTTTCTGCAGGGAAAAGGGAGAAAGGTCTGTGTATGCACAGCAAATAAATAAAGAAATATATATATAATGTTTAAATTAAGTGTGCACTACATCAAAGTCTAGAGGATAGAACAAGTGTAGCCTGAAAACAGTTTGAGGAGCAAGTTTGGATGTACTTGGACATGCTTTGAGGATGGCACTGAGTATATGTTTAGGTTATCTTGCATGTCACATCCCTTCTGCTAAAGATGCTTATTGTGCTTTTCTGTGGCCATCTTCAGTTAACCCGGGAAGAGTTTTTTCATATGTTCATGCAAGTGTCCATGTGTGGGCAGTGTGTCTTTTGGCATCTGCTGTGGTGCTGCAGTGAGTTGTGAAGTCGGGGTGTTAAGGATTTAGCGAGGCCGAATATCCGGGCTGATCTCGCTCGCTGCGTATCCGTTCACAGCAGCTGTGTCTGCTGCATTGACAATATGATCTGTAAGGAGCTGTTGCCAGTGGAGTCCTGATAAAACCAGTTCCTAGAATTTCCTTCTCTCTGAAGTGACAAAACTCCTCAGGCTTCACCAGAACACACAGATATGTGCTCTGTGCTCCCAAAATCAGATTTAACCGTCTGCGTTGGAGGCACTAAATAAAAGGAGCACTGTCATGTCCAAAGTCCTACTGAGGGAAAGAGCTTTCCAAATCTCTGTAACCAATCCAAGTATTCTAAGCGTATTAAAGGAAAAAAAAGTGGGGTTTTTTTAACCTAATTTTCCATTGGACTTAAAATTCACTCCAGTCTTTTTAGTCCTCTCAACCACGACAGCACAGTGCCAGTGGGTGAGAGGTACTCAAGAAAGCTTTAAACCAAACAACACCTGGCACTGCCTTGGAGCTGGTTTGACAGTGTGCCTTCTGCAATTAGTGCTCACTAATTCAAGCAGGCTCCTGCACTTGCTGAGTCCCTCAGCTGTGTTCTGGTGAAGTCCTGGCCCTGAGGACAACAGGGAGAGAGTTTCCATCCAATCCTGTGTGACCACGGGTGTGTGTGTGTGTGTTCCTGGAATGCTTTCTAAGCACACCTGGTTCCTTACTTACGTGGGACTTCCTTTTTCATGACTCGTTTTAGGGTGACGCTCAGTTCCCTGACTGAAGTAGTAGCCTATGGAATGAGCAGTAATGCTTTTTGTCAGGACACTTCCACAGAAAGAGATCATACTTGTGTTATGTCCATCCAGCTCTTCTGAAATGTAATGCTATTCTGTTGTGCCTTTATGTTTCCATGTAAAAGCAACTGCTGTAAGCTTTCTTTTTCTTTTACTAGGGTTTATTATTATTATTATTTCTGTCTGAAAAAAAACACTTTTCATTGCCCAGCTGTCATTTCTGGATGCTGTCTGTGATCCAGGTATTTCAAAAACCAATTACCTCAAACCTCATGTTAAACAGTGTTGCTATCTGGATTCTCCTTGATATTACAATATTGTAACATACACAAACAGGAACCTTGCTCTATATGGGTGCTTATATATATGTATCATATACATATATACATGTATATATATGATATATATATATGTAAATGGAAAGTGATCCCCAAGGACTGAAGGAAAAAAGCAAAATTTATTTTGTATTCCAACATTGAAACCAAAAGGGCTTCTCTGAAGCTCTATAATGGCATTGTGCTGGATAACTAGGAAGAAAACGTGTTTTCTGAAAAGTGCTTCCTTTGTTAGCCTTTTATTTCAGTATTTTAATGGGGCAGATCATGTGAATAAAACACTACTTCTGCATTTTTGGCCCGTTTTGAAGCAGAGGACTCTATCTTTCCAGTTGTTAAAAAAACAAAAACATCAGTTTATAACATTCCAGTAAGGCTGGTATTGCAAAACTAAAACATTTTCTGGGAAAATTTCATAGCTTGTGTTTTTGTGACACGGAAGGCTGTACTTCAATTTTCCAGTGTTTTGAGGAACTGAAGTTTAACCAGTAACCATCCTAGCCAATTAAAATCCTAATTCAGTAGTCACTGGCATCTCTGCATTGCCACCTCTGTTAAAACACCAAAATAAACCCCAAAAACAATCGAAACCAAAAATCCAGCCATGACAGAGGAGGAGGAGATTGGAGCATCTCATCACTCCAGAAGGTGGACTTGGCACCACAGCAACTTTGTGGAGAGCAAAAAATATGTTGGCAAGACCTAGAACCTGTCTGGCCCTTTCCTTTTCCCAAATACCTACTCCCAAGAACCAACTCATAAAATCAGACCTCCAACTACAGCAGCGCCTTAATGGTCCTTTGCTGAAGAGAATTCTGTTCAGGCTGTATTTTTTTTGGGAAAAATAAAAGACCATTTTTAAAATTACCATTTTACTGTATGTGTTCCCCTCCCAAAGGTCTGTTTTTAAATAATGTATCCATGTAGTTGATACAACATTAATCTGTATTTGACTTGGACAACATCGTAGCTTTCCTGTCCAAATACTAATGAATTTACTGTTACTAGTAATTCATTTAATTACTGGTGATGAATGGATAATAATTAATTTACTGTTACTAAAGGAAGAGAGCAAGACTCTTCCCTTTCCCCATTTTTTTCTTGACTGCCTAATGTTTCTATAGCTGTTGATGATTATTATCTTTGGTAAATCAAAGTACTAAAATCTCCCAGGAGGAGGTATTTTGCAATGCTGCTGGCCTTCCAATGGAATAACTATGATGCAAAAATCAATCTATTAGTGGGTGAGGATTGAAGGAGGTAGTTACTGCAAACTAAGTAACATTTTTGGCCTCAATTCTATGCCATAAGCCCGCACAATGCCATTGTCAATCTGTTCAAACAATCTGCTTATGAATTCTGCATGATCCTCATGATAGAGTTGAAAGCCTGATCTTTCACCTGTTAATATTTTCACATTCGTCCTTAAGTTTGGCAAATTTTGTACTGTAAAGTTGACTTAAGTACAGTTTGATGTCAATTATTGTGGAAAGAGCTTTCTGCATGTAACATTAGATGCATACAGTTAAACAACACAGCATAGTACAAAAACTCACAAGAAAATGTTTTGGCACCAGCAGGAAGAAATCTCACCCTAACCATTTGTCATTTTAAAACCATCTTATTGTAAGTTTTACCAGCTACTTCTAAATTTGTGCTTTATTTAAAGAAATAAAATAAAAATCCTAAGACTTGTCTAGCGTAGTGAAATATGTGTATATCAGTTTTAGGATAAATAGCTAAGTCTTATTACGCTGTGTTACTTAACTTGTATATATAGAGTATACATAAGAGTTTGCAGTAACCTGTTTCTCCAGGATTTCCAGTTGAAATGGATTTAAACTCAAACTATGAGATTAAATGATTTAGAAGATTGCAGAATAAACTGAGTGTAAATTACAGGAAGCTCTATCAGATGGTGAAATAATTTTTAAAGAGTCTTTTGGTCCTTGGCTCAAATTCACTAAGTACTGTTTGTATACCAAGATATGTGAAATGTAAATGTTGTAGGTTATATTTCACTCTTGTAGCTATAAAAATGTAGAACAGAGATAGCTTGTACTACTGAGTTAACAAAAGTTATACTAAAGTATCCTGTTAAAGAAAAAAGTATACAGAGAGTTAAGCTCGTTGCTGTAACCCCTTTTGGATTGAAGTGTGCTGATTTTTTATATATGTACATTTTATACGTATATATTCTGCAGAAGTATATATATATATAAAATGTATGTATGAAATGGCCTAATGCAGACATCCATTGTATTGCAGTTATGAAATGAAGACATTTTGGAAAGAACATTGTATCATAGTTCATGAATTTGCAGTGGATCTTTGTTCCTTTTTACTGTGGTATTTTAGAAATGAGTCTCGAGTTTGAAATTAGATCTGCCAAGTTGGAGTTTTGCTGCTTCAGCTTTGCACTGGGTGTCCGAATAAACCAGTATGAATGTAGTATTTGCCCTGTGTGAAGCAGCTACACCCCAACAGATAGGATGAAAAAAACCTAGAAAGAACTATTTCAAGTTTATCTTTTTGTATATGAAAATAAACAGTAAATTACAAATAACTGTTTCCCTCATTGGTGTGACATTAAAATTCATTGTTATTTTATTGTCTTTGGCATCTAGTTGGAGGATCTCCTTCTTCGTGGATGAATGTTTTTGGTGTTTCAATGGCATTTCTGTTATCCAAAATCCCTAAAAGGTCCCTCCAGAGGCATAGCTGAGGCCTGCCTCTACTACCCATCACTTGCAAACACTTCCAAAGAGAAGAGGGAAATTAGCTCAAATTCACAGCATCATAGAATGGTTTGAGTTGGAAGTGACTTTAAAGATCATCCAGTTCCAACCCCTTGCCAAGGGACACCTTGCACTACCCCAGGCTGCTCCAAGCCCCATCCAACCTGGCTTTGAACACCTCCAGAGATGAGGCATCCACAACATCTCTGGGCAACCTGTGTCCTTTTATTGCTGTTATTTTATTATTATTAAACTACTTATTGTTTAATTGCCCTTTTGAGTGTGCTGCCTCTTGTGGCACTGTGGTAAAGCTGCTTATCACTCCTAGCAAAGAACTGTTCACACGGGGCATTATGTGCATGTTAGGCTCTATCAATATGGTCCGGCAACGTAGCTGCAACTGCCAGAAGCCGAAGGCAGGGGAACTTAATCAGGAAAAAGATCAAAACCAAAAAAAAAAAAAAAAAAAAAAGGCCTGAGTTCCCTGTACTCATAGCACCACACTGAGGTCTGTAATCCTCACGTGAGGCATGAAGACGCCCTTTAGCCACACACTGAAGCATGGCCAGACCTCTCCAGGAAAGGTACCTGCAGTAGAGTGATGGTGTAGCCATGCCATCCTCATGTTCAGGTGTTTTCCATTGCCTTTTGTTCAGAAAAAAAATGCCTCTGGCTTGGTGCTGGGTTGGAAATGCTTAGTGTGGACCAATATGAGGCAAATATGAACATTAGCAGGCATTTGGGAGGGAAAAATAGTAGTAATTGGGCTGGTGGTTTTCCTGAAAAGAAGCCCAAGGTAACCTCACTCTATATTGACTAAAGCCAACCCCATACCACAATCTTCCTGTTCAGCCTGAAGAAGAGAAGGCTCTGAGGAGATCTTATGGTGGCCTTCCAGTCCTTAAAGGGGACTGGTAAGAAAGACAGGGACAAACTTTTTAAAAGGGCTTCTTGCGATAGGACAAGGGGGAATGGTTTAAAACCAAAAGAGGGTTGATTTAAGTTCGATATAAGGAGGAAATGTTTTACAATGAGGGTGGTGAGGCACTGGCACAGGATGCCCCATCCCTGGACACATCCAGGATCAAGTTGGACGGGGCTCTGAGCAACCTGGTTGAAGGTGTCCCAGCTCATTGTAGATATACATCACAGAATCACAGAATCGTTGGGGATGGAAGGGACCTCTGGGGATCTCCCAGTCCAACCTCCCTGCCACGGCAGGGTCACCTGGAGCAGGTGACAGAAACGTGTCCAGGTGGGTTTGGAATGTCTCCAGAGAGGGAAAACTCTGTGACCTTCCTGTTTCAGTCCCCTGCCACCCTCAGTGTAAAGAAGTCCTTCCCTATGTTGAGGTGAAACTTCTTGTGTTTTAGTGTGTGGCCATTGCTCCTCATCCTGTCGCTGGGCATCACTGAAAAAGAGTCCGGCACTGTCCTTTTGGCAGCCACCTTTGAGATTTTTAAATGTATTAATGAGATCCTCTCACTGTCTTCTCTAGACTGAACAGACTCAGCTCCCGCAGCCTCTCCTCCTGAGGGAGATGAGCGTTTCTCCTCTAGCTAAAGACATTAAAGGTCCTTTCTGACCCAAACCATTCTATGACCCTATGATTCAATAATCCTTTGTGCTGGAGCCCAGGGTGGTCGCCCCCAGCCAAGCTGGATGGGGGCAGCTTAGTCACCCCTCCCGGGACAGTCCCTGTGAGGGGGACTCACTCTTTATTTTTCCGCAGCTAAAGGGCAAATCCCGCCCGTCACTGTTTATTTTTCCACAGATATCAGGCAAATCCCGCCGCGCTCATTCCCCTCACGCCGCGTCCCCGCACTGAGGCGATGCCGCCATGGCGCCGGCGGGGCTGTGCCGGGAGGGGGCGCTGCGGGGCCGCGCCCGCCCCTTCCCTTCCCTTCCCCTCCCTCCCGTTCCCCCGGCCATGGCGGCCCTGCCCCGCCACCGCCGCTTCCTCGGCGGCTTCGTCTGCGGGGCCGCGGCCGGGGCCGCCGCGTCCTGCTGGGCGGCGTGGCGGCTCCTCCGCAGCCAGAGCCAGCCGGAGCCGGGTCCCGGGCGGGCCCCGGCAGAGGGTAAGAGCCGCGGGGAGCGAGGAGGCCGCGGGCGGCGGCGCGACGAGGCGGGAGCGGCCGGCTCAGCGCGGTCCCGCAGCCCCGCTCCCCACAGCCGCTTCTGCCCCTAAACCCTCTCTGTCCCCTCAGAAGAGCCTTTTCCCTCGTTCCTCCATTCCCGGGATGCCCAAAGACTGCCAGGAGATCGGGGGGTTCCCGCAGTGCCTGCGCCGGGCTGAGGGGGAGGAGGTTGTTTGGGGATGCTGGGCTGTAACTTGTAATTAAAAGCGCTTCCCTTTGCACCTGCTCACGGCAGAGTGTGATGGCAGGAATGTGTATTTAGTTCTAAACACACATTTCGAGTCAGACCATAACTAAATTTCAGCTGCTGCCCTGGATGAGCCGAGGCGCGTTTATCAAGTCAGGGGTCTGATGGGGTTCAGAGATGTTTGAGGCACCTGAGGGAGTGAATGGTTTTCTCTGCAGCCTCAAGGCTTTAAAAGTACCGGATTGTTGGGAAGCAGAGGAAGAATGGCTCTAAAAGCATGAGTTGCTGTTGGACAGATGGCTGGAGAATGAACAAGACAGTAAGATGGATGTAAATATTCTTTCATGAGAGAAAATTATTGCTTGCAAAAAAAAAAAAAAAAGAAAATTCAATGAAGCTTTCATTCATTCAGCAGAATATATAAGGACTCCCAGTGAGAGCAGGACTTGCTTGTGTCCAGCTTGTAAATGTCAGTTTATGAGGAGGAATGCAATTTCCAGCTCCAATGGATGAAATGTGTGTGTTGATCTCCTATGTCTGTAACTCCTTGTTGCCTAATTTGTCCCTAAATATCTGATAGCTTGTCTTCTGTAGAAAGAAAATATCTGATAGCTTTTTTTCTGCCTCCTGTAGGCATTAGAGTAGGTGAGTTAGTCCTAGAGCTGAGATGCTCATGTTAAAACACGATGAGAACAACTCTTTTGGCAGATGAGAGTTTCACTGGATAGCTCTCTTAATATTTTTTAGGTCTGAGCTGTGGCAGTAACCTCAAGTAATTCCCTATACAGTATATTTACACCCCCTGAGATGTTTTTCTTACTGTCTCGTTTATGATCACATTTCATCTTTTGATGGTTCCCTGTTTATTTTTTTCCTTAGAACCCATAGAAGAGGCTGTGCTGGAAAGATACGGATTTCCTGAAGCTGGAACAGAGACCAGGTGTTACACAAATCATGCACTGTCTTATGATCAGGCAAAACGGGTGCCTAGATGGGTGATTGAACATATTTCAAAACAAAAGACGCTGGGTATGTGTTTATTTACTTTATTTACTTTTATTTATTTTACCTACATCTGTGGCGCCCTGAATGAGCTTTGCTGCTCACAGAAGGTGGATCCTGGAGCAGGAGAAAAATCCTTTAGTGATCTCTGGGAGGGAAACTCAACTTGCCTTTTTATAACATGAATGGAGAAACAATGAAAATTAACCTTTCCTTGCTTGATTTGGACCTGCAAAGTTGCTCGAGTGTGTAAAAATGGCTCCTGCTTCCTTGGCTACTGGAGTTAGTTTTGAAGTCCAGTTTATGTCAGTTGAGTCAATGCCAGTGGTAGTCAGATCTTTTAATGTTCAGATCTCAAAGATTTGCTCAGCATGGGAGGAGAATGTTCATTTGTGAGATAAAAGCTGAGCAAAGGGCATCAACCATTGTTCAGAGCTAGACAGGGTATTACCTCCTCACTGCAGCCATTATTTACTCTGATGCAGTTCTGTTGTAGTTCCTGATGTGCTTTATCTCATACTCTCTCCCCTGTTCTTTATGCAAGACACAGGCTCAGTGATTTTTTGCTGTTTGTGGTGAATGAAATACGAGTGGTATACAGTCATTGTAAATTAAGTTTATTGCACTAGTTCAGTTTTTATAAGGCAGATTATTAGTAATGGAGGTAACCGTGTAATTGTAAAATGTTTTATGAAAGCAATAGCCCTCTAAATATGTCTTAATCACTGTCTTCAAATTACCTTTCAAAATTAAAAGCATGAGCTTGAAAACATTGTAACCAACCCCTAAGTAGCATCATTGATACCACTTCTTTATGAAAGGGAAACAGTAATTTCAGGCTTACTTTCAAGTGGGCCTTAACAGCTGAATTGTTAAAATGTTTTCCAAATAATCAGGTACAACTAAGCTGCAGGCTGAAATTAACCATCTTGAGGCATTCAGTTCTGATTTATGTCAGTAGCTACTTGAACTGAGATTTGAGGTGGACCTGTCTTGTTTGGGGAAGGTTGAAAGGCCATGATGCAAAAAAACCATTTATTTTATTGGTAAGTAAGAACTTAAATATTTAAAACAAATGGAAAAAAGAAATTAGCATTACATGTAAATGAGATGCACAGAATTCAGATTAACGTGTTGAGTCCTTAAGCACGTGATCATTTGGCAAGCTATGACAGAGTGAGATCCTTTTGTCTTGTGGTTGTGATGGCTCCATGGTAATCTGACCACTGAGTGTGTTACCTTCAGGTGATGCAGATCGAAGGCACTGCAAATTCAGACCAGACCCCAACATCCCTCTGATGTTCAGTGCTGTCAATGAGGACTACCTGGGCAGTGGATGGTCACGAGGACACATGGCACCAGCGGGGGACAACAAATTCTCAACAGTAGGATTTTCTTCCTCCCATCCTTTTAATTTCTGCTTATCAGTTGGAAAGGGTCAAAAAACCCTTAGAAGTAATGTGCAGTGTTGGTTTTGCAGTTTGTTTTGGGGTGGAACATGATATCATTATTGATGCACAGAGCTGGAGTTGGAGTTACGAGCTCTGTTCCTGACTGAGCAGTGTAGGGTGCTCTCACAGTCTGCTTCAGGCACCTAAATCAGGTGCATGCTCTGATGGCAGCACCTCTCTTCATTAAATCACACCTAGATCAGCTTGTTTGGCAGAGATGATGTCTTGAACAGTGTGGTGTTAAGCAAGTTGACCCAGCCTCTTGCATGTCACACTGTCCACCTGTAAAATGAAGATAATAACCTTCACCAAGAAAACCCTGAATGTCTTCAAAGCTCAGTTAAAGGGAGACAGGGACAATGATGTCATTCTGGCCAACAGCTGCTGAGATATTTAAGGCTAGCCTGGGCAAAGCAAAGATGCTGTTAAGTACTGTTGCATATTGGCAAGGGGATTGCCTGGATGATTTAAAAGGCTTTTTCCTTTCTTTCTGTGTGTATGAGGTAAATTGGACCCTTTTGCCATAGTTCTTTCAGTCTATAAAATGTCTTCACCTGCCATTTATTCAAGCTGTAGGAGAAGCATGCCTTAATGCCTTGGCTGACTTACAAAGCAGCCTTGAATTTATTGGACCCTCTTGTGAAATGTGCCTAATGCAGCAATTTGTTAATTAAGAAGCAGTTTGAATTTGTATTTCTTCCAGGCAGAGTAGTATTCAGTGGGGTGGAGTGACAGCACAGTGGCATGTGGTAAATGAAAGAATCAGTAGCTTTATTTCTATTG
Organism: Orthonyx spaldingii; assembly: GCA_013397795.1. Lineage (NCBI taxonomy): Eukaryota > Metazoa > Chordata > Aves > Passeriformes > Orthonychidae > Orthonyx > Orthonyx spaldingii. Next base: position 177,845 of record VZTJ01001733.1, on the reverse strand, counting down.
GAAGTGTTTTTGTTGTTATTTATTTGTGATATCCAGGGAATTTTTGCTGGTGAACTCCTTGTGCACAGAAATCCTGGACCTGCCTTGAAATGCAGTGAGATGATACAATGTTTCAAATATAGGATTATAAAAATGTAATTTCACAGTCTAATTAGTTCAGGTAGTGTTTGCTCATGACTCTTTAGAGTTCTGTCAGTCCCTTCACTTTGCAGTAGTAGTATGTGAAAGGTGCTGACAAATGCAGGACCTGTGAAAATTCTGGACTAAGATCTTGGAATTTTTGCTCTCTATATTTCCCTGCATATGCCTAGTGTTTTAGCACCAGGTCCTTCACCCCTGGAGGTATGTGAGCTTCTGTTCAGAGATGTTTATGACACTTTTACAAGATGAAATTAAGCAGATATATGGATGTTTGACCATTAATGGTCTCATAAATAATTTCATTGCCTGTACATTATCGATGAGTATATTTAATAAAACTTTTTCTTGTAAAGGAAAGAAAAAGTCAGCCATTAAACAGTCAAATAAATGAAAAGCATGTTTGAAGGTGTCCTTCCCATTCAAAATGAAAAATGACTAGTTGCTTTCAAAGAAATTACCAAACTGACACTGGGTGACAGAATAATTCCTGTGCCTCTAGAATTGAACATTCTCATGCTGTTTCTGCCAGGAAAAAAAATAGTGGATAACTTTGCAAAATTTCACCTCAGTTATGCACCTCTTAATCCAAAATAATTGTGTAGGTATTGACTTAGGTTTTATCTGGCTTTCTGTGTTAATAAACGTTAAAACTAAACTAGAAATGGGATTCTGATCCAAAAACTGCTAAAATGTGTTCTCAGCTTGTAAATGTTTCAGTGAAATTATATCATTTTCTTTCTCTATGCAGAGAGCTATGGCTGAAACATTTTATCTGTCTAACATCGTGCCTCAGAATTATGAAAATAATGCTGGCTTTTGGAACAGGTGAGAAGTTATTTGTAAGTAAACTAAATGAAAAATACCAGGCAGCAGCATCAATCAAAAATGCTTTATTTATAAAGCTGCTTTACATCCAGGTATTCTGGAGCAGTTTATAGGATATCTGTAGAGGTCATAGGAACTTTTTCTGAAATGAAAAGCAGCTCAGCCCTCTCAGTGCAAGAACAGTGTAACAACTACTTCAGTTCTTTATTCAATCAAACTGTCGAGGACATTTATTTAAAACAGACAAAATTATTTCTTCTGGCTGATGGTGGGTAAAAGTACCAGGCTTAAGATGTCTGTCCTTAAGGAAGTTTCAGCAGAAGCAAGGTGAGGGTTCAGATCTTCCTCAAAGAAGCCCTTGCAGTGAGAGTGTTCCCCTGTCTGTGTGTGGGTGTTGGTTCCCTTTGAATGGGAGAACTGAGCACTCCCCACAGAGTTGTCACTGCTTCAGCTCTGAGGTGTCCCTTCAGGTCCTGGCTCTCAAGGAGCAGCCAGGCAGAGTCTCTGTCACTTGTGAGTGCTGACTGGATCACCTTTGAGGTGGAGTGGTTGATAAATTTAAACCTGCTTCATGTAAGATTTTTATTCTTGCCTTCCTCTGAGCAGAGAACATCATAAAAATAGTGTTCATGCAGTGCTTCTTGCCTAGGACTTACAGAATGTGAAGGCTCAGAAACAGGAGGGGAAAATGATAGATTTCTCAAGGGTCACAGAAGGGAAGGCCAGCAAAATTATGTACAGTGTTGTAATAAAAGTCCATCAAAAATGCATCGTCATTCACCTGTACACTGCATTCCTGTTTTACAGGAATGTGTGTAAAATCAGATGAGCCATTCAGTAAGGTTATGCTGTTTTATAGACAAATAAAATGCCATAACATTTTAAGAGGGTTTTTTCCTTGTTTTAATAACTCAAGTGTTCGAGCATAAATTTTCCTTACACCAAAGCTAGGCATTCATACCAATTCAAGGTAGGGAAAACCTCTTCATTTCCCTTAAGCAGGATTTCTGCCTAATCAGGAAATCCCTGGGAGTGTTTGAAAATTTCCTCTGGCACTGTCAGGCCTGCAATTTAAGCAATTATTGCCATTTTTCCCAACCCCAGCACCCTGTTCCCAGAGTTTAAATGCACGAACAAGGCAGTGATGCCACTTTTTTTGTAAGTCATTTCTTTAATAATAAATAGTTTTAAGGATACCATATTTCACATGTGTTGTATCCTTTCCTAGCTTCAATATTCTCTTCCTTTCTCTTGTTTTAACAGCTCAGCCTGAGGAGCTGAGCTGCTTGGAAGCACAGCTGGTGACAGCAGGAAAATAATTTGCTTGTAGTTAATGCTTTGGTGTTATCACATGAAGAAAGGGGTCATTCTTGCTCATTCTTATTTGTGTGGCTCTTTCTTCCTGATTTAACTCAGTAACCCAGCACAAAAAAAAGAACTTGTTTTATTTAGGATTGTTGACATGAAGAGTGCTCGAGTGGCCCAAGGGAGAGGTGTGAGGAACAGGAATGAGAGAGGGGGTGAAACCTCCCCCTTTCAGAGGCAGCCAGGTTAGCTGGGATAATCTGTCTGATGCTCTGTTTGTCCATTTGTGTGAAGTGCAACTCTTACCTTTGTAGAGGAGCAATGCTTGTTCACTGGATGTGATTTCTGTAACAGCTGAGTGTTAGATGGGCAGTAATCATAGAGTTATAGAGTGGGTTGGATTGAAAGGGTCCTTAAATAGTTCCAAACCCCCTGCCATGGGCAGGGACACCTTCCTCTAGATCAGATTGCTCAAAGCCCCATCCAACCTGGCCTTGTTAATTTTTGTTGTTTTATTTTATGTAAAATAGGTGTGATCCAGAAATGTCCATATTTGAGAAATATTGTATGCTGTAAACTGAATCCGTTTAAAAAGCAAAAATAATAGTAGTATTTCTGGAGTTACTGCTTAATTTTTGAACAGTTTTGTAGCTATAAAATAAAGGTAGAGTTAGTGGGAATGGCACACAGAAACTTTCCTCAGTGTTTTGAGCTACAGAAAGAACTATGTTGCAGGACTTTGATTCCTTGGGGAAAAACACATGAATTCAATAATATGATAAAACCTTTCAAAGTAAAAATGCCTCAACTTGCTGTTTAAAACAATTCTATTTTACTAATCCCAAGTGACCATCAACAGTACATTTCTAGTGGCAAGTGTGGGAGTGGGTGGAGAACTCAGCTATTCAGATGTGGTAAGGCTGCAGAAACCATTTTCAGATATGTGCAATAACATGTCTGTCTGTAAATAAATGAACCTTATTTACAGAGGGCAAATGGGAAGCAGGACTTGGGCCTACATTTTACCTTCTTTGGCTTGTGAATCACCCAGAAGAGTCTGGAAAAATGCTCCCTGTCTGTAGTTCACCCTTGCCTTCACAGTGTGAATCTCAAAGATTACATTTTCCCAGCTGACTTTTCCCTATCTTGACAAATATGTTCCAGAATGGAAATGTATTGTCGGGAATTGACTGAGAGATTTGAAGATGTCTGGGTGGTTTCTGGACCTCTTACCTTGCCTCAAACAAATGGTGATGGAAAGAAGAGTGTTACTTACCAGGTATGTATATATGTTGCAGGGATAATAGTGCAGTAGTAATTGTTTATTTGTTTAAAAATTGGTATTGTAATTTGATAAACCAAAATTTGCATATCTTAGTACATGCAAAATATATAAAATGTCCAATATTAGTTGAGAGAAGATCAGCAGAGTTATTACATCTTGCCTGTACATGAAAAAGTATAATTTTAAAATAATTTGTCTTATTTAGGGAGATCTATTTCATGTCCACAGTCTGCAGTAGAACTGTTTATCTAAGCAGAGAGTCAGTGGGGTTTGCTGATGCAGAGACATCTATTCAATCAATTTCGTCATGTGCTTTAGAAACAGTGCAGTACAGAGGTATTGTGGGTCCTTTCAAACTCTACAGGATATTGGAGTGCCTGTGCTCTGTTAATTTCACAAACAGTTGTTTGCTGCTACCCCACAGGCATCACTTGGATGAGGCCTTGCAAGTGAGATTCTGAGCATTCCAGAGTCATTTAGAAGACTTCATTCAAATGCAGTGGTCAATGGTACTGACACTCCCCTTCTTTTAGTCACCCATTTTTATTACCTGCTTAAAATACTGTGCAGGTTTAGGATTGATCATGCACAGTCTGTAGAAACCACCACTGATAGACAGATGGGACAGGCTGTGAAGCTGAGAGGTGGATGTATTATTGTTTACCCAGACTTACTCCTTGTAGGCTTGTGTTTAGACATCTGTAAGGTTTGAGCAAAGTGAGTTATTCAAAGGAGTGTTACCTTCTGCCCCCACTGCAATATTATTGCTATTTTCAGTTGCAGATGAAAGCTGGCATAATGCAAATAATAAATGCTGCATTTTGCACCTCTTGAAAAAACACTGTTCCTTGAAAATAAGTAGTTGGATCAACTGCAGCTTCAGCTCGTGAGTGATTCAGCTTCCAACAGTTCTCTGAGGAGCAATGAGTGAGGTTGCCAAAACAACCCCCTACTTCAGAGAGATGTGAGAGACACAAAAGAGAGAGATGTTCAGCTTTCAACGCTGGCTTGTGTAGCAGTAAGATTTAGGCACTATTTCTCCTTTATAAATACACAGCTGATTTCCATTTGATTGAACTTGGAACTCAGTCATGATAGAATGTGATTTTTCCTGTTTGCTTTTACCTTTTTACTTCTTGGAAAACTGTCCCTTATGTCCCCAGCCACACGTGTCGAATCTTGACTGTCAGGAAAGCACAGCCTTGGGGTTTGGGTTTGTTATTTTTGGGGGGTTATGTGTAGGAAAGTGCAGTATTAACACATTATCTTCTTCATGTTTAGTGGCAGTTCCAACCTTCAGCTCTCACCACATCTTTGTGAGGGAGGTGCAGACTCCATTTTCAAGTGGGTAAATGAGCCATGGTTTAGGGATATGACCAATGCCAGGTGATCAATTAGTGGCAAAGCCAGCTTTAGATGGCAATCATCCTGTGCCACCCCAAGGTGCTCACTTCACCATTGCCCCTTCTACTTTCCAGGCCCTTCTCTACCTTTCTTTTGTCTGCCAGCACTGCTGACTGTCAGATCCTTCCCCAAAATGCTTAATTACCCAGTGCAATAGAAAACCATCCATATAGGGTTTACTGGCCTTGTTTAGTACTGCTGTAGAAAGATAGAGGCAGCACACAGAGTAGTCCAGTGCTTGTTGGTGACAGCATGAGATCTGTCCAAAAGCACACAGCTGGGAGCAGGAAGGAGATGTTCCCTCTCAACAATCCTCAACTGAACATTTGGCACAGAGTTCTCCAGACCTGCACATGACTTGCTGGGATTTCCTTCCTTGTAGCTGTCAGGATATTGCATTTATTTTTCATCCTTAGAAATATATATATTCGTCTTACATAGCAAAGAATTAAAAATCCTGAGCTGACTTGAACATTTTATAAGTGGAAATCATTTCCAGGAAGAAGTTGAATCATCTGCCAATAGCTTCACTTTAATCTTGCTCATCTTCTCGTCGTTCTTCTCTAGAGAAGGTGTTTACTTTGTGGAGAAAGATTACTTTTTCTGAAAAATGATTGTCATTCTCAGTCTTGGTTTTGAAATGTAAATTTTAGTATTCCACAGGTAAAAATCAAAGCAGGCACTGCACCTTACTACAAGTTATTCAAAATAACTTGATACTTGGATACAGTGGTGAAATAATAGCTGCACAAAATGCCTGTGATTGTCATCTCATTCCGTTCTTGTCTTGATCATCTTTGGGTTTGATGACAGCACAGGTCTTTTAGGAATGTTTTACCAGTTTTGGTCTTAAATGAACTGAAGTGAAGTTCAGTGTGAGATGGAAACCAAGGGAATGATGGTGTTCCTGTTTGCTTGTCACCACTTGTTCACGTTCCTAAATCCTTTTACTCAGCTTCCTACAGTGACAGTCATTGTGTAAACGGATTTTTTATTTGAGTTTATTTAAGTATTTTATTTACTATTTTATTATAGTTTGATGTGGGTCCTCTAAATAAATACAGGCTGAGAATGTTGAGATTTTTTTAAATTTTGAAATATCTTCATGGCCTAAGTTTTTGTGCTTTGCATTGCAGTTGTACTTTGAGGAGAGAGACTTCAGAGTAGAGTGCTGCGTTGGGGTTTTTTGGGTTTTGTTTTTTTTTTCTTTTATCAACACATACACTTAGAGGAGGGAACACAGCCTGTCAAAGCACTGGAGAGAAGTTCTTTTCAAACAGACTCCTTGGATATAATTGCAGTCATTGCCATTGATTTTGGTAGTCTGGGATTCTGCCCCTAAAGGAAGAACACTAAGGGTTGTGAAGGGGAGGTATCCCTCAGCTGTCTTTCACAGTGAACTCTTCTAAGTTCACACAAATGACTTCAAAATGAGAGGGGTTTTAGTCCTCGTTGTTTGAGCATGAGAAGCTGGTGTGAGAAGATGTCCTTTCCTTTGTCTGTGCTGTACAAGGAGAAGGGCTGCAGCACACACCAGAGTGCTGAAACTCACAACCTGTAATCTGCTAGTGCCACTGGTAAGGCTCAGCTCCTCTCTAATGTGTTTGTTCTCTCAGCCTGTAACTGTGAAAAGAAAGAAAACACACAAGTGCTACAGTGAATGTGTCTGCACTAATTTGTTTCAGATCCTCTCTTCAATCTTAGGTTCCTTATTTCTGGCTAAAGGAGTGGTGAAATACGTATCCATGGTTTTACATGCTGGTGGTTTTCTCATCAGACATCCCAAAAAGGTTGTTTTAGGAGAGGAGAAACAGAGCATCAGTCATGGCTTTGTTCCCAGTTCCTGCTTGGACTCTGGTACCATTTGCTTTTTAATTCCAGAAAGGGAATTAACCTTGAACTCCTTAGATGCCAGCATTGTTCTGTCTATTGGCTGAACTTGTGATATCCTCAGATATCTTCTGTCATTTCATCTGTCTCCAGTGGAGATTTTTATTGCAAAGAGTAGATTGATGACCATGCTCGGTATCTGAAAAACATATTTTGAGAATATATGTAGAATAGAATGCCAACAGGAAAAATCTGTTCTGTGTCACTGGAGAGGCAGATGCAGGTTTTTCATCTTTGTCCAGATCAAATCAAAATGACATTGTCTTGTTTTACACATTACTGCTCTCCAGTGATTGTCACTTTAGTGATTTTCCTCTGTCAGCAGATTTGGAGTTTGAAATACAAATTTTGCAATAATTAACTACATCATGCTCAGTGCTCCACCCTCCCCATTCCCAATGCCATCGTAGTGAATGCTAATTAAAAAAGAATCAGCTGTGGCTGGCAAATGAAAATACAGTTTAGATAACATTTTGTTTGTTGTTTGAAAAAGACATTTGAATGTACTTTTTGCTGATACACGAGCTTCATACTGGAATCGTGTTTGCTGTTTAATTTTTCAAATTGAAGGACCAGACTGGGCCAGAGAGGCACAATTACCATTCCAGAAGATAAAGTTGTCATCTATGTCTGTGGCAAATAACTGGGAAACAAATTGCACCTCTCAAATATAAGATGGTTCTTTATGGGTTTGCCCAGTTAAACTTTCAGAACTGGTAGAGGTTGTCTCCTACTAAGATACTATGGAGGAAGGAATCCTTGTTAAAGAAGGAAATAAGCCTGGGAACTATTCCTTGTTTGTTGGCTGCTCCAAGTGGTCCCAGGGCTGCAGAGCTGACTTTTGGATATAGGTCCATTAGGGATGTCCCATAAACTTTTTGCAAAGGGCTCAACCCTAGATCAGCTGGGGTAAACCACCAGAGCTCTGTCAGCCCTAAATTTAGACATGAGCTACAAATTCATAAAATAAACACTGGGTTAAGATGGGAGGAAAAGAGATGCTGAAGGTGCAGGGAAGATTAATTGGGATTGCTTTTATTTAGCACTGTACCCATCCTGAAGTAATGCTGCTATAGGAAAAGGGGTGTTAAGGACTGGGGTGAATTCATTTTTAAGTAACCTAGGTGGATTCTGTGGAAACAGTAGTCTGTCATCATGTAAATACAACTTCTTACATGCATAATATGCATACACACCCTCTTTATTAAAAATAATAGAAAGGGGTTGGGGTGTCTGTCTCTTAATGCCATAACTCTGTATTCAGGAACAGCTTTTTTTTTTACCATCTCTTACTTATTATTTTCCTTTCCTTTTCAGGATTGCCAAATGATTTGGCAATAGCAGTCAGACCAGCCATAACAAATTAAATTTTCCTGAAGTACATACATTTGCATTTTGGAGTGCTTGGCTGTGCAGATTGTTACTGTTATTTTTATCTGTAGTGTTTTCTGGTTTGTGTGTTGCTGGGTCTGCCTTCACACCCCTCAATTGTTCTCAGTGCCATCTGACACAACTCTCTCAAATATTGGGGGAAAACACTCTCAGCACAATCAGTGCTGCCTAACAAACGCAGAAGGAACTTGAGTGAAGGCAGTTAATGCTGTCACAATGTTCGAGTAAATAAAGTTACACTGATAGTAAATGGAATGTTTTGTACTGCCAGACAGCCTGTTTCTACACAAAATTCAGTATCAAATGATAACAAAGCTCTGGGTTGTCAAACGTGGGATCACATCAGCAGGAATGATGTTATCTCTACAGTGAAAGATCTGATGGACCTGGTCAGTGTTGTGCTTGGGGGACAGGAGTGATGTCCTTGAATTCTGTTCAAGAAGTATGATGGAAGTGTTAATTTTGTTACTTCCAGGTGCAGGGGGAAGGACTCTGTCCCAGGGAACTGTGAGTGCTGCTTTTCAGACAGTTCTGTTTGCAGTTCTGGCTCACTTCTACTAAACACAGGTTAGAACTTCACAGAGAGTGAAGAAACAGCTACTGGAGCATCAAGAGAATTTCTGGAGCTGACATTTTAAAATATTTGATGGTGGTGCCGTCTGATGCAAGGACTCTTCAGTGTGTGCTGGTGGTTAAGACATGATTGAGTGTGATTTCTGTTTGCCAGGTTCTGAGAGAATCACGGGTAATTGACAATCCTGAGCTGGCTCTCGCTGATGAAGGGCTCGTTAGTCCCTTCTGCTGATTCTGTGCACGGCTGATTTTCAGTTTCTGGTCACTAGGTGGCAAAATACCACTTTTGGATTCACGAGTGCTTTCTTTTAAAAATGATCCGTGCCCTTGCAGAGGAAGATAATTTTTTTGCAGTCTGGGAAGCTGTAACAAGTCCAGTGTAAAATGAAAATTTGATAACGTTTGTTTGTGTTTGAAATTTCAGTAACAGTAATAGTGTTTTCTTCTCATATAATCTCAACTGTTCTGCCATTATACTTCACACATTCCTTTTCCCTTGTTCATGTAAGAATGGAGATTTCTATCTCATGAACTCCAAACTGACATTTTTAGGGACTGCCTTGTATTTATCTGATTGCCACCATGAAGGTGGCATTAGTTAATGCCAAATGCTTAAACTTATCCTAGATGCCATTAGCAAGTGTTTTCCTTATTTATTTTGATACTTAAGGACTCCACAGATATTATCAAATTTGCTTCCTCTATTTTAAAAAACTGCAGTCAAGAACAGGATTCAGCCAAAATTGTGAGGAAAGCCAAGCTTAAGACAAATCCCCTTCCAGCAGCTTGCCTATGAGACTGAATTTATCAAAGCTCACTGAATTCTCTGTTTTAAGAAATGTTACTTCTGCCCTTATCTGTCCCTGTGAGCTCTTTAGGTTTGTGTTATAACTGCTTACCAACACGTTTGTTGTTTTAGCAATATGTAAACATCTCTAAATGTCAGGAATTGCACACATTTTAATGACCTGTCCTCGTGACAGCTGCTCACATTTAATTGGGCTTTGAGAAGAATAACACATTCACACTCACTTGTGGAATGGGAGTAACAATGTCAGTAATGATGGAAAAATAATAAACATTACTCTGAAAATTACTTTATGACAATGTTACATTATTAGGAGATACCAGGTCAGTCAAAGAAAGAAAATAAAAATGAAAGGAATAAGTAGCTGCAAAAAGTTAGGGCACTGCACATTTTTACGTTGAACTGATACAGACAGCAAAGCATCTGAAATTTCACGTTGGTTTCCCAAATGATGATGGGAGAGAAATATATTTAATGCTATAAAAAGAAGGCTTTTAGTTTGAGTGCCTTTTTTTTTTATCATGTTATGAGGCTGTTGAAAACTGGAAAGATCAGGCAAAATTTTATAGCAATAGCAAAATGGGAATTTTCAAAGGATTGCACAAAAATTTGCCTTGTGGGCTGTTACCAACATGATGTGAAAGCATATGGGACAGCAATGATTTCAACAGGCCATTGCTGTATTTTCTTGCTTGTATTGGAGCCCAAAATTCCTTTTGGAATCACAGATACTCTTGAAAACTGCTGCTCTTCTCCAGCTGGGACAGAGAGCTATTCCAGGCCTTGATTTCTGAAAGATCATCTGCTGCCTGTGGATAGACAGGCACAAATCAAAGTCAACATCTGTGCATGGATAATCTTGAACCATTTTCCATCCTGTTACAATAGGAGCATATGCTCCCTGCCTCTGCCAGGCAAAGCACTGAGATAAATGGGCTGGTGCAGATCTGGGTAGTGATTGAGGCTGCTGAAGTTTGGGAGGAAAATCCTCTAGGTGGCAATAGGAAATGGAGCTGTGGCATTTGTTTTTCCTGCCTCTTGCTTCTATTCCAAACTTCATTTTTGCAGGGTCACACTTCTTTCCCTGGCAGTTGAGCTGGTGTGGGTGCAACTCTATGGAAACATTTGTCTGCAGCTTTTCTATTTACTCCCATAAAAAAGCAGATTGTGGGATATTACAGGGAGTAAAGATGGAAATAGTTTGCCATGCTCCAGAACTGCATTTCCTTATTTAACAGAAGTCATTGGGTCACACTGACTGCTGGAATTACTGGTGATGCATCCTGTGCATGGGTCACATAAGTGTTAAACTGCAGAAAAAGACATTTATTCTTAGTCATGCACATTTACTCTGTCAGAGAAATCAGGCACTGCCCTTTGGTGGGGTTCTCCTCCAGCAGAATTAGCTGGGGATAGAACTCAAATAGAACTGTTTTGAGTAAGGAAAGGACACCTGTGGACTCTGGCAGTTTGGCAGGCTGAAAATGGTTTTAACCCCTTTAAACAGTATCAGAAGTCAGTGAAGTCATTGCAGTAGTAGTTTGCTGCTNCCTGTTTTGAGTAAGGAAAGGACACCTGTGGACTCTGGCAGTTTGGCAGGCTGAAAATGGTTTTAACCCCTTTAAACGTATCAGAAGTCAGTGAAGTCATTGCAGTAGTAGTTTGCTGCTGTTCAGAGAATTTGTGTGAAGCCTGTGCACTGCTTAAATTTTATTTAAATTCTCAAAAGAGAGCTTGCATGGAACTGAAATGGCACATAAATTACATATCTGGCCATTGCATGTGTGGAGTTGCATTTAGATCTACATTTCTCAAAAGGCCAGCCCTTCCTTCAGTTTGAACTAGTCCTCTCTCTTCCTTCTCTACTCCCTTCCTAAGTGCCCATACTAGGCATAAATGTGCCTTATTTTGCATAGAATATATATATTTGCATAATATTACATAAGCACGGGGTCTGTTTTCCCTTAACACCCACTTCAGGCATTCAGCATTTCCATCTCATACCTAACTGTTCTGTGTGCAGCTCTATTCATTCCCCAGCCTCTCCATCCACCCACTCAGCCCTCAGCCTCAATCCCCAGCTCCCTCAGCTCGCTCCACACGCATTCACCTGTTTGTTTTACATATTCCATGCACCCCCTGATTGGAGATCCTTGTGCAGCTCCATCTGTGTGCTTGCCCTTCCCCCGAGGATGCCAGGGTGTGTATGTGTGTGGGAGGTGTGGGGATGGGGAGGGAGCCGAGCTGAGGAGGACCTGGTGCAAAAAATCCGTGGATTTGTAGTGGGAAAAGTGTGCAGAGAGGCCTGGGAAAGGCCACACTGCACGGGAATGCTGCAGGTCAGGAGATTGTTGGCTCAGGACTGGGATTTAGCCTCACTACTGCCTTCTTCAGGAGGCTACAGCCTCTTCCTCCTCTTCCTCCCCTTCCTCCCCGCCCTGAAATGTGCAGGAGGTGGGATTGCAGTGCAGGCTCTGCCAGCTCCCTGCTCCAGGGGAGAAAAGGAGCCCCAGCCTCCCCTCTTCGGCAGTGTCATCACTGGGTGCCCTTGGGTGAATCTGGAAATGTGAACTCCCTACTCTCCCCTTCAAGGATTTTCTTGGCTCCCTCCCTCTCACCCCCAGTATTTTGCAGGTGCTCCCCAGCTCGAGTGCCACTGATGTCAGATAGGTTAAAACTCCCAGCACCATTCATTTTGTAATTCAGTGTTAACTCACCAGACGCAACAGCGTGTAGCTGCGTTGGTTTTAATGCATTTTAGCATTGCCTGTGCATCAATCAGTTTGGATTATTTATGGTGTTGGTCCTGGGGAGCTGTAACTCTGCTTTCACCTACACAGAATGCTAAATGTAAAGTGCTTTGACACTCAGGAGCTCTAATTTCCCTATCAACACGTCTGTCATCGTTAAAGGGAGAGGAGATTCGGCATAAGGCATTTATTCCTTAACCAGGTTCAGTGACTGTTTGATGTCTCGGCAGAATGTTGTCTGGGAGAAGGCTGGTGGCATAACCAAGATAATCTTTGAAAGAAAACAAAACCCAAAAAAACAAAAACCAAAAACAAACCCGCAAACCAAACAGACAAAAATACCCCACAACAAAAACAAACAAACCAACCCACCAAAAAACCCCAAACAAACAATCAAAGAAAGTTTAAACTACAGCAAAACTATTAAATAGCCTAGTTTGGAGCAAGGGAGGGAAGTATTTTAGAACACAGTAAAGAAATCTAAGAGCACATATTTCCAGAAACAGGAGTAATGTTTCTACTATGTTGTTGCACAAAACATGAAAAAAATTTATCAGTTTTCCCTTTCTCCTGAAGGTACTTTCTCTGGTTTTGTTCTAACCAGACTTAAAGACCAATCACTTAAAAAACTGGCAACAGAGGTAGAGGACACATTTTAAGCACTGAAAGAGTTTGTAAGGGCAGTTTAATTAAGTGTTGGAATGACTAACTTGAACCTTGGTTCAGTAGCCACAGGCAAAATTTAATTTTAAAACACATTTTCATTTGCGGAAGGGCTGAATACTCAGAAAAAAGTGTACATAGGAAGTGTTTGTTATGTGATTGAGTTTTACTGAATATATGAGTGGACAAGGCATGTCTGAACTGATAACACTGGATTAGTTTGTAAAATACTTTCAATTAATGTGATAAGTACCTGCTTTGCCTGAAATGGTATTTTAACTGTGTCTAGAAAAAGCTGTCAAAAAAAAAAAAAAAGCGGCAGTCTTTTCTCTTGCAGGTTTTGCAAATCGTGAAAACAGAACCAAATTACTGAATTTTATGTATCGAATAAAATGCCTTTGTAGTTTTTATAAGGGATCTGTGTCTTTTTGTTCTGTTACAATTAGAATAAAAGCACATATTCGAGAAGGGTACTTACAGAAGGGTTGTGCAGAACTCAGATTTTCATTGTGTGAGCCTGCTATACTCTCTTATGATGACAGATTCTGTTCAGCAACAGTGAAGAAAAAAAAAAAAGCCTAATTCAGTGCATGCATGAGCATAACTTTTTGAGTCCTGGAGATTACATTTGCCATTAACAGGTGTATTCCCTTGGAGTTATCCCTGGCACAAGGTGGGGTGTCTGCTGTGTACATGTCAGTGTGAGATTTTGGCAGTCCTGATCCTCCGCTCTTGGGGCTCCATGAAATCCCTGGATCCTGGTCTGACTGATGCAGGAGGAAACCCAACATGTATGAGCACTTCAGTTGGATCATAGGGAATTTATGGAAGAAATAAGTGCCTTTTTTATTGGATAGGCTTCTCTTCCAAGAAGATACTGAGTCACTGAATGTGCTGTGTATCCAGATCCCTTCAAAAAAATGCTTGCTTAGGTAATACAGCTTTTAAATTTTTTTGCCTGTGTGTGGGTAATAGGAAAAAAACAAGTGACAGACGGTAACTTAGAGTTGATTTGAAATGCATATTATAACCTCTGTGATTTGGAACTGTCAGGCCAGGAACTTTTATTATATGTTATTGTAGTTGTAAAAAGGAGAGGGGCTTCAGAGAGAGGAAACATGAAGATGTGGTGCACAGGGACACAGTTTAGTGGTGGACTTGGCAAAGCTGGGTTAATGATTGCACTCAATGATTTTCAAAGTCTTTTCCAACCAAAACAGCTCTGTGATTCTGTGATCTGTACCAGTCCTTTCCTTCTGGCAGGTGATTGGGAAGGATGACGTGGCAGTGCCATCCCACCTGTACAAGGTGATCCTCGCCAGACGGAGCAGAACCTCCTCGGAGCCGCTGGTCCTGGGGGCTTTCGTGGTGCCCAACGACCCCATAGGCTTCAGCCACCAGCTCACTGACTTCCAAGTCAGTGTTGAAGACCTGGAAAAAATGTCAGGTTTAGTTTTCTTCCCCCAGGTGGACAAGACCAAAGACGTTAAAAATATCTGTGAGGTGGATACCTGCAAACTGATGGGCTTCAAGGAGTTCACGCTGTACCTCACTGCCCGCAAAGTGCAGAGCGCCCGGACTCTGCGCCGGCTGGAGAGAGCCATGTCAGAGCTACAGGAGGCAGGAATTGAGCCTGATGAGTATCTCCTGAAGCTTTACAAGAAGAAGGAGGAAGAACTGCTGCAGGAAAAACCAGTAGCAGCTAGAGAGGGGAGAGCTGGCTGAATGTTTAGGAAGTTGTTTGGGTTTTTGGAAAGGGGAACTGAAGGCAAACACAAAGACAAGGGCTCCTTGAATCATCCTTTTTTGAGATGTGAAAACAATAAAAACATATTTGGGAGCTGATGGGTTTGGAATAATGCTCATTCTTGTGTAACGTGATGCAACCATGTGGTTTGCTGCACTGCTTAGATATGGGAAGTGTAAGTGACCCCTTTCTGGCCTGAGTAGATCACTGCACCTCCAGGAAAGTCCTTGTGCTATTTTCCACCTGGGACATCAGACTTAGGGTTTGTGTGGAATCCCTTCTAGGAATATCACAGAAATAGACAGCAGACACCTTGGGAGTACAACCGGAACATTTTAAGTGGAATTCTGACCGCAAATGTCTTTCACTGCAGTGCTGTAGAAGCAATTGTACTTTCTGGAATGTTTTGAAAATTAAATTAATTAAGAAAGATTTCCTTTAACACTGTTTTATTAGAGACCTATAAGACATAATCTGCTCTTCCCTTAGTTGTATTAACCAAAACATCTCCTGATTTTGTGTGCTTTGGATACTTTAGCATGTCAAGCATGTCAGGAGCTCACAGTTGTTATCATTTGTGGTAAACTTATTCCATCATGTATAATTCTGCAATTTTTTTGTAAGAAAACCTCAACAGAACTAAAGTTTATACAAGTGCCTACCAGTGTAGGTTGGGTTTTCGCAAATTGGTGTGAGCTTAATATTTCATTTTAACCACCAAGTTTGGTATAAGTATGCATACTTATAAATAAGTATGCCCATGTTTTCTTGCATATTATTTGATTTGAGAGGTGAGCACACCTTTCTTTTTGGTTGTGGTAGCTACAGACTTTTTTCCCCCAGCACCTGCCTTTGGACTGCAAACAGTGCAACAAAACTTGTATATGAAAGCCAAAGATTGACTGAAAATACATTTCCAGTTCTTTTTCAGTGGCAACTGATGTTGCTCAGATTTGCATCTGCTTGGAAGATTAAATGAAAATTCTTCTTCGTTAGTTTTGCCCTCTATTTGTGCAATTTATTGTGACTTGTATCCTCTGACATCTTACATCTGGAAAGAAAGAGTAAAATCTGGAAACATTTAGAATTTTTTTGATGGTAGGAATTGATAGACATTTGTAGTTTATGCCACAAAAACACCTTCAGTAGTTTTCAGATGAAAGAAGGGTCATGTAGTGCCTGGCTGAATTGAGCTGGTTTTTTTAAGAAAGAGTGAATCAGGAGCATTATTTGGATGCTGAGAATCATCAGCTGGGGATTCTAAGAACTCTGTAGTTTCCTTCATCTCTTCTCAGTTGCAGTATCCCGAGGCAGATCACTTCATAAAACAAGCCATGGTTCCCATGACACTTCTGTGTTTGCCAAGAACATGTACACAAAATCCAGACATTTAAATCCAGAGAAATGTCGCTAGCTAAGGACATCATAAAAGCCTACTGCTCACACGAATTAGAGAGAAATTGGATGAAATCCTGACAAAATGTTTGCTCATTTCGATTTTAGCCCAGAACTGTGGTTGTAAATCCTATCAGATGTAACAGAAACAGTAAATTGCAAAACAAGAAGCCACGTCTCCCTTTGTAGATTGTGGGAGATGTCAGGGGGTGTTACCTGGAATAACAAAATGCAAATACTTCATGTGCCTCTTGGTGGTCCAGTGAGGGCTTCATTGGAGTCCGAGCAGCCTTTGGGCACTGCCACGGTGTCACCCTTTGGAACAGGTACCTGTTCATTGCCCTTTGCATTCTCTTTCCCCATTATTTGAACTATTTATGGTTTTTAATTCTGCCTTCCACCTTCCTTTTCTTCTTCATCCTTTCAGCTGAGAGGTTACAGATCTCCTGTGGTGCTCACACGCCCACGGACAGCTGAAGCAGATCTCAGAGCTAGAGATTTGTGTCCATCCATAGCAAAAACCTGCCTTGGGGCAGTGCCAGGTGTTTGTGAGGAGTTCCAGGTGTGTGTGAGGAGCTCCAAGTGTGTGTGAGGAGCTCAGGTACCATCCCTTGCTGCTGACAGCTCGCCACTGTGACAGCGGCAGAAGCACTGAGCGTGTTCCTGTGAAGTCCTGCTACGGAGGCAGCTGCTCCCTGAGTACCTCTTCAGGCCTTACATGCCCCCTTGGATTCCTGCGAGCCCCAATTACCATAATTTCCATGCCTCGTGGCTTACAGCATGGGCTGGGCCCCCCGGATCGTTTTCAGCCCGTTTGAGTGGGGTTGGTGTTCCTCAGCTCCCCTCGGAGGGCGGCAGCAGGTGGTGAACCGTGAAACCACTTCCAGAGCTGCTCCGTGCCAAAGAGAACGTTCACCTGCTCCCCTCCTGCTGCTTTTCTGATCTCAATTAACTCTGGAGTCTGGCATGGAGCAAAAAAATGTGCTTTCTTTACAGTAGGAAATACAAGATGAGTAATAGCAAGGGGGTGAGGCTTTACACACTTGTTTGGGCCACCTCTGTGAGTAATTGATTCAACGTCCGTGAGAACTGTGCTGGTGTCCATCTGTCATTGCTGTGGCACAATTAATCACGTGCATCTGTAGTGACAATGGGAACCTCTGTGCTGCAGCCAAGCAGCAGGAGTCCTGGAAATTGGGGAGTTTTTTTTGTTCCTTCACTGTTCTGCTACGTTTGGTTTAGAAGATAAATAACCAAATCATGGGGGAAAGTTGACAACTAGGCTGTCCACAGACTGATACAGTGATTTGCTGATATTCCCCTGGCTGGCTGCTCTTGTTTGTTTCTGCTGGTCGGGAATCAGGGTGAAAGTGGTGGGAGACAGGAGGCAGATGGAAGGGAGTGCAGGGGAGAGCTGTTGCTGCGCCCGTGGACTTTGGGCTTTGCTCGATGCACTTTGGTATTTGGCCTTCTGAGGGCAGACTCCTTCCACAGTGGCAGCCAGAAATGACGAGGGGCATGGCTCGAGTGTCTCTGGCCTGTAACAACTGTCGTTCTCCTCGTGATACTGAAATACCCGTTTAAAATTAGCTGTTTCAAGCATTATATTGAAGCTTTACAACAAGTGCAGGATGAAGCTAATGATTTTTCCTAGAAAAGGGTTTTGAAGATAATGTCTGGAAGTGCTTTCACATTGACCACCCAAGTTGTGTGTCTTCTGCAAAGACCATTTTGTCTCCAGCTTCTTCATGAATCTCATTCTAGGTGAGGATCTAACTGAGGATTTTACCCTGCACTGATATCTTGCAGTGTTATTGATTGAGGGGGCTGGAATTAAAAGTTCTTCTTTTAATTTTTGTGTGGTTGGTTTATTTCAGAGCAATTTTCTATTTGTCCTGTAGTTTTAAAGATGGATCTTGTTTGCTAATTGTGTTGAGTGCTGTTCTGAACTATGGAGAAACAGTTCCTCTCCTGAAAAAGTGACGTATTTTGGATACACCGGGCAAGGTGGAAGGGCAGAAGATACACCAAGATAACCAGAAATTTGAGGATTTCTTTCCTCAAATCAAAGGGTTTCAGTGGTGCTGCAACACCCACCTTTCAGTGTCCTTTCCATGACTGGAATCAATGGCCTTTAAGGTCTTTTCCAACCTAAACAAGTCTATGACTCCATAGTTCTTCCAGTACACCAGCTGGTTTAGTGAGATGTCCAAGCAGACCTGCTTTTACAGCCTTCTTTAATTTGGCTCATGGACGAGCTGGGACAGCAGAGGAACAGCAAAGGACTTTTAGGAGGCAGTTTGCAGAGCAGTGGCACCTCTGGTACTGTAACACCTGGGTCTCTTTGCATGTTTAACCTTTGGCAGCCTGGTGGAAGAAACCCCAAACCCTCCTGTGCCCATCCTGGTGCCCGTGTGTTTGTTTCCCAGCAGTGAAGCTGTAGAGGAATTGCAGACAAACCCCAATGTGCTGTTGCTGATAACTTGGCTCAGTGGAGAGGTGAGGAGCAATTTTGCTGTTGTTTTTGAATTGTCTTCTGCAGTCACATGGGAAAAGCTTTTCTCACCATGTAGCAAAGGAAATGTAGGAAATGTTTCAATGTTTCTCTCTTTTTTTTTTTGGTTATTTTTTTATTCAGGTCCATCTAATCAGCTCCACCCACACAGTGCTGGTGTATCCAGTTCTCACATGCTTCCTAATAACCATCTGCCCGTGCAATTAATGGCTTGTCTGCTTTTGGAGGAAAAGACTGAACTAGAGCTTTGAGTATTTGCTTAAAATATCTGAAGTGTGTGTGTGGATGCTGGGATGGAACTCAGTGCTGGACAACCCCCATTTTCCCATGTTGTAAATTACTGTGGAGCAACTGGCCTTTCCCATCGTGCCACTCTAACAGGGCAGGTTCCCCACCTGCTGTGTGAAAAACCAACAGCTGTGGCAACGTACTATTCCCAAAATACTCACTCCCAAGAGCTGAACACAAGGCTGATAATGTTGGTTGGAGAAATACGATGGCTGCCATCCTGGCGTCTCCACCAGTGCCATCAGTGGCTGGGGAGAGAAGCAGGGAACAGGTCTGGAAGGAAATGCTTCTAACTCTGCTTAAGGAACAGAGCAGAGATATTTAGCAGATCACAGAGGGAAATTTGGGTTGTGTCAAGAATAAATATTTCCCAAGACAACAAATAAAAACCTGTGCAAGATTTCCCTATCAGCTCTCAGCAGCTGATGGGGCAGGGCTTGGCATCGAGCAGGCTGGAGGCAGAGAGGGAATGGGAGCCCATGCTGAGCTGCTGGTGTTTGACAGCCTTAATTCCTGTCCCACCTTTCCTTGGATGCATCCACATGGAGGAAAACTGTCCCATCTCCCTGCCAGCCTCCTTTTTCTCCCGTATATTAAGGAAAATAGTGTTCCTGTCCACACGGCTGTTTTGTGACTCTTTGGTGCTGCAGTGCCTCCAAAAGTGAGGTGGCCATCCCCGAGCTCCTGAGGAGCCACAGTGGGACACAAAGGATTAGGCAGCCTGGCTGTAAAACTGGGCTTGAGCTTGGATTTGGTTACAGAGTTGTGAGGTGCAAGGTAAGGTAAAGCTGAAAGGTTTGAAAGCAGGAGACAGAGCTGACCCAACCTTTGGCATTGCTAGAGGGGAGGGGAGGATGCCAAACTGTGCCCCTCAGCAGGTCCCTTGGACTGAACCCTAACTGCTTCAGCAGGAACTGACCTGACCAAGGACCACAGAGCATCACCCTGACATGAGGCATCAGCTCACCTCAAGCTGTGATGTGCTGGAGCTCCAGGAACAGGTGCTGCGACTCACCTAACTTGATTTAGCTGTGTCTGGAAGACAGCTGTACTGCTACTCCTACTGCTGCCCTATTGCTAACTGCATTTTTGTATTATTAATACATCAGACTGACTTTCCAGCCCAGGGAAATCTAATCAGAGAATCCAGTAGTGCTCACGGAGAGTTCAGGACCTCATTGGTGAGAGAAGTGCTGGTGACAGGGCTGCCTTTCCCCACTGCCACCCCCTGCCTGGGGAGGTCTTTGGAGCCCTGCAAATACTGCCAGGGTTAAAGAGCAAATGCAGAGATTGCTTGGTGTATGTTATCCTGGGAGACAACACCTTATTCCTTTCCTTGTCCCATGTCACAGGTATCCTGGAATGTCAAACAAGTGTAACAGGAGAAATCTGCACAGGGAGAAGCTGTGCAGGAGCAGCAAAATTCTGCCTGGAAATTTCCCCATCCTCTCATCTCTGCTCCAGTCTTCAGGTGTTTTAAAGTGCAGGGAGATTCCCGTGGGCGGGAATGTGAAATGTGTGTTCATGTGGAGTTGGGATCGGTGTGTGGCTGTGTGGGAGAGCAGTTTTGTCTCCAGGGTTGTGTTTTCATTACGTGAGATCTGTGCTCTGGCGCGTGGGAGATTTCAGGGAAGAAGTTGCTGTTGCTGCCATCGGGGTAAGTCCCGTTGGAGCAGAGCAGCACTTTCACCACTTCTGAGTTTGTCTGTCCTGAGCCCTTGCCAGGAGTTTGGTGTCCAGGGCAGGTCCTGTTCTTCTCCCAAAGTCATATAGAAAGCAGACACACATATTGGAAACGCTGGAGGCGAATATTCAACCACCCCTGCACCCGATTTGCACTGGGGATTTGAACTCCAGATTCCCAGTTTCAGAGGGAACACATCCTTCAAGGGGCTGTAGGAAGAAGTGGGATGTGAACTCTCCTGAAGTGTATCTACTGTCCCTAAACTGCTGCTAGAGGGTGGCTGCCACTGGGCCAACAAGGGAGGATGCAGTGTTCCCTGCAGAGCTTGTGGGTGCTGCGAGGTGTGAGTCTGTGCCCCACGGAGGCTGTAAGTGCTGGGAAGAGGGGGGTGAGGCTGAGCAGGAGCATGTTTGGGGTCTCCCACACAGCAGCACCTCCAGTGCTGCAAACATGAACAGGAGAATCCTGGCAGATCTGGGATTTCCCATGGCCTTAGGAGTCCTGAGCTAGAGACACTCCTGTTACGTGTGCTGAGACTTCAGGGACTTTAAGATTAAGCCAGGTGATATTTTTTTAATGCAACACGTGACAAGCACAGAAAATTTGAAGTCCAGGCATTTACATGCTCTTTTTCATGCTGAACTCTCCCTGGGCATGACCTTCCTCACCCCCATGGTCCTCCTCACCCCCTCTACCCCACGTACTCTTTCAAAGCAGCAACTTCACTTTGCTCTCGCCCTTTTGTCCTCTTCCTCTGTCGGAAGCTGCCATCGCCAAAGCCAGCGTGTTGCTCTTACTAATAGCAAGGTAATCAATTTGAGTCACTGTATACATTAGTAATGGCCATGTAATTCTAGTGCAAATTAGGTTTGGGCAGGCTGTGAAGCCCGAGACGTCTCGTCTTCCTGAGCAGAGCTTGGATTTACTGTCCTCTGGGGAAGGCTACAGTGAAACACCCCTCTGCCCCCCTCACAAATCCTGCCTTGATTGGATACAGTATGGTCATCTGATTAAAATTGTGCAGTGGTTCAGAAAATGATTTTCAGCCAGTGCTTCACAGTAAATTACTTTTTTTTTTTTTTTTCCAGCCGAGACAACAAATTTTTACCTCAAGTACAGCTGTACTGTAACACTGAAATGAGAAGCTCAAGAAAAGCAAGATGCCAGTGAGGCAAAGATGGAGGGGGGCCCAGGGGAGCACCTGGTAGTGGTGACACCCTGCCAAGGGACACCCCTGCTGCTGCTCCCATGAGCCCAAAGCCTGGTACCTGTTCCCAGGATGATGCTGCCACTTGTACCCAGATCCCTTTTCCCACTGAGTCAGGTTTGCCTGTGCCATGGTCAGTGTCCTGTGGACAAATATCCCAGTACTCACCTCTGTGTCCCTGCATGGGGTGTCCCCTATCCTGGCATGCCTTGTCCATATCAAACTGTCACCAAACTGTCACCAAATGGGAGATAGATGGGAGGAGCACAGCGTGTGTCGTTCCTGACACCCACCTCTCCACCCCGATGGCCACAGCTGCCTGTGGGGCAAGGAAAGCCCCAGGACAAGGTGGCTGCTGGTGCCATCCATGAAATGTTTCCCAGCTCTAAGTGGTTAAACCACTCACTTCACATTGAACTGTCACTGAAGGAAATGCTCACATTTTCCTCAGTCTGTGGAATGGTGTCTCCTATTTTCCATGTGAGCATCCCAGTGATGCCTGGAGATCCATCTGTCCCTGATGCCTGATCCTGCACAGCTTGCTCACAGAAAACACTGCTGGTGCTCTTGTGCATGGGGAGAGCCTCCCACATGGGGAGCCTCTCTCTCCTTTATAAGCTGTGGCAAGGCCTTGGCAGGGAAGGATGGAACTTCCAAGATGAGTCCAAGATGAATCTCACCTTTCTTGGGTTGCCCAAGGGAGGGTCAGGAGGCGCAACACCTGCCAGACTTTCTAAACAGCATCTTAAGCATCTGTCTGCAGGAAGGTGTCTTTGGTGATGGCAACACTGTCCCAGTTTTTCCATGTTCAATCCTTGAGGAGTGTGAGTTAAGCACGCAGCAATCAGCCCTTCCTGGTGACCTCTCATGGGCCTTGTGCCCATCTAATCAGTGCCCAGCCTGTGCTGGGCATTGGGAGGACTGGACTGAGCCTTGCTCCCAGCACCTCCCACCCTATGGCAGAGGCTGTGCCTGTGAAAGGAGGTAGGATAAGGAAGAAAGATAGAAAAAATAATCCACGCAGCAAATGTGTGCCTGAGAGGCAGTGGCTGGTGGTGAGGAAAGGGGAGATGGCTTTTTTTAATTAGAGATGGGTAATTTATTTGCTGTGTGCTCATGTGTCAGTGTGTCCATGTGTCATTTGAAGTGCCTTTCAGCTAGTGGTATTCCATTGCCTATATGTGGGCTTACACTGAGGTGAAGGTCTGAATTTACTATAATTTTTTGGTTTTCCTGTGACAGCCTGGGGGAGTGGACAATGACAGGCAGTAAAGCAGCTTTATGTGTAGTATATTTAAGATATATGTTTGTATTGGAACAAATGTGAAACTGATTTCCTCCCTTTTGAGATAAAAAAAAAAAAAAAAGGTAACTAAAAGCCTGTGAGTGGCAATGAACCACCTGTCTCTTTAACAACCTGGAAGGGGGAGAAAATTTGCATATGGTACAAACAAATGGAGGAACTTTCTCACAAACAGAACCAACTTCCCACCTTTGCTGCAACACAGGCTCTCCCCACCTCGATTTGCTTCCTGAAGAGTGGGTAGTGCGAGGGAGGGAAGGGCTGTTTATTAAATTAAGAAAATATGTTCCATAGCACATTGGCACTGAGCTGGAAAGGAGCAGCTCCGTTACCCACTCCCTCTCCCGATCCCCACAGGATCGTTCCTCACCAGGGATGATTAGTGCCTCCATCCATCCAGTCTGAAATGTCACATTTCCTGCTGCAATTAGAAGGATGTTTTACCCACAGGATGTATGTGTGTGCATCTGAGGGGGTGTTTCTGTGGCCTTCAGGTGAATGTTTTATTAAGCAGTGTCCAACACATAACACAAGTGAAAAAAGAAACATATTGCTAAAGACTGTTACTGCAGCTTTCACGACCTTTCAGAGATCCCTGGGAACTGGAAAGAAGGAGGGGGCTTACAAAACGAAGTGTAGTCTTGTTTTTAAGCTGAGGGACAGGAGAGCAGTGGTTTCAGCATGCTCAGATCCCAAAAGGAACTGCTTTCACCCTGGCAGGGCCTGCCAACACCAGTCTGCTGGAACACAGCAGAAGCAGCTGCCCAGTCCCCCCTGAGAACACCTCCAGGCAGCTGGCAGCAAAGCTCCACCACGTTTTGGTGGAGACAGGACAAAAAATGCCAGAGGACACTTGCAGCAGGTGAAATCCCCCATGGTGACACACGAGTTCTGTGCCCTGCTCCGGGGATGCCCAGCATGCCTGTGCTGGAGGGGGTTGTGCCCAGGCAGTGGGGCTGCCTGAGCTGGGCAGAAGGCTGGAAAACCTGCTTTTGGGAGCCCCAAGGCAGCAGGGAGCATGCGAAGTGCAAGGATAAGACTTGAGTGTGGGGCTGGCAGCACAGTTTTTATCACAGTCTTGGCCCACACCATCTGCCACTCCTCTGTGGGACACCTGGGCATAGGTGGGGTGGGGATGTGGGCTGGGGGCTTTTCCTCCTGAGAAATCTGGATAAAAGCAGCCAGCCTGGGGGGAGGAAGAGACACAGAAATCAATGCAAGCCATTCTGTGTTCACCCTATTTAATTTACTGATACAGGCATCCCTGACCATGCCTTGAAGGTCATGAAAGGACAGACCTGCTCACAGAGTTCATCCTAAACAGGGTCCCTCTGATTCTGACATTGTATCTGCAAACATGGGATGAGATTTGCAGTCCCATTAGCTGTTGAGTAGATCTACTCTTTTTAATGGAGCACAAAACAGATCCAACATGGTCTTGACTATGACATATAACTCAACAGGAGTTATGTTTACTTCCTGCATCTGTATATGCATAAGAAGAGGAGGTTTCTACCAAAATAACTTAAAAGTGTGATCCTACAAACCCTCATTCACACAAGTATTCTCAATTACTTCCAGGAGAGCTCTTCATAAAAAGGAAATTTACCTCTATAGAGGTGGGGTCACTTTACTTTTGGGTGACTTTGCACAACTACTGGAAAATGGCCCAAGAAGTTTGTGACTTCCAGATAGTCTCCCCCTCATTGTTCCACCTACCTTATTGTTTTTCATACATTTTTTCCTTTTTTTTGTCCTTATTTCACTTTTTCTTCCCTTGTTCCTTGGTGTTCTGGCACTGCCTTCACCATGCAGTTCACAAGGTTTTGCCCACTTCAGACAGGGCTGATCAGCAGGGAAAAATGACCAGATTTTGAAAATACAAAAGGAAAAGCATGAAGCCAAATGTCAGTATGGCACAGTTTTAATTACCCAGCCACAATTGCATTGCTCCAGCCCAGAGGAAATATGACTGATGCCATGTTTGTGCTTCTGGCATACGACTGCTGTCACATCCAGTGAGGACTTATTAAATATTACAGAGGTGTTACTGAAGAAAATGATGAGCAGGATGTGGAAATGAGCAGACACAGCCCCATTGTGTGTGCTAGGAATTTCTAATCTGGGGTGGTGGGGAATGTCTGTGTGGGAAGAGCAGGAAGAAAGTGCTGTATTTTGTCATCAAAGAAACACTAAGTCAGGCTTCAGGAAAAGCCATCCTGACTATGAAGTCACATGTGATACTCTGGCCCATGTGACCCTTTGGTGCTGCTGAGTCTTCTGTGAGGATCTTCCTGGGTGCTGATCTCTGTTTTAAGAGATAGCTTAATCCCTTTACAGGTGACAGTCATTGACTGAAAAACTCAGGAAAGGTCCTGTGAGGAGCGATCAAAAAGCAGTTCTGTCCCCCTGTGTGTGACCTGCACTACCTGCGGGGTGATGGTCTCATTTTCCACCTCTCTAACCTGGCAGTGGTCCATCTTGGCCATTCCAACTCCAGAGCTGGATGTGGAGAAAACCTGAGCCTTGGCACACCCACAGCCTGTGGGAGGCTGGAATTGAAGAGCTGTAGGTCTGACCCTGTTCTTGCTGCTTAGAAACTCAACCTCCCATCTGTCAACCCCCCAGGACACACAGTGCCAGTATATCCTGCACTGGCAGGGTGGTGGCTCCCTCACCGGTGGTGTTTTGAAGAGCAGGAGCTCTCCTTTGATTTCATGAGACAGTTCAAAGTGACTGAAGATATTTGATGGGAGACCCAAGCTCCAGGAAAGGCAGGAGTTCAGGTACCTGTCTCTGCCTGGTGCCTCCTACCAGCTCATCACTCTGCTGGCTCAGCTACAGCTTTCTGGCTTCAACCTTCAGAGGTGTCCTCCTGCTGAAGGCACAAGGAATTTAGGCAGTCTGGATCATCCCAGTGTAGCAAGACACAGTATTTTTGCTGTCCCTGTGCACATATGAATCCCCTCAGCAGCTCACCCAAATGGTGCTTGCAGCCTCTGGTGTCAAACCCTTGTGAGATGCACTTTTATTTAGGGATCAGCACCAGGGACTGCTCTGGCGAGTCAGGGCCTGCCATGAAACGTGCAATTATCTCCTTGGAGAGGTGTAATTGCAGAGCCGGATTTGCTGCTGATGGAAAAACTGCCCAAAGTGTGGTGACCCCGCTGGGCCCGTGCCAGCCCCCGTCTTCCCCGTGTGTGCCCTCACATCACGGGCTCTGTCTTTAAAACAAAGACGAAGCTGACGAGCTCGGCCAGTTTTCCTGCATTAAACAATTAGAAGAGTAAACACAGAGGCTTTACATCACTTCTCTCAATACCTCCCGTCAGTGCCTTCCTCCCAAATGAGTTTTTAACAGCTGTGTTGTTTCCAAGGGCGGCGCAGCACCATTAGCAGCTTCCCCTAACAACTGCATCACCTTTAAGTAGAGCATCACAGGGCTGAGCAGCATTTCTTCCAGAGATGCAATTAGGCAGGTGATGCCTGGTCAGGTAATTGATCGAGGGCTGGTCGGCTGCTGCCCCGTATCAGCAGAACAATCGATGGTGATGATAAAAGTTTACTAAAGGAGATGGAAATAGGAGAACAGCAGGATCGGAACCGGGAGCTTGTGTGGTTTAACAGGCACTGCTCCGCTGGCTCCGGTGACAGGATTTCCCTGCCAGCTGTGCTGCGAACTCCATTTGTGAAGGCACGGGAGATGCCACTCATCACCTGTGCCTCGAGGACTCCCTAGGCAGGACTGGAATTCTGCAGCACGTCCGTAATGCAGGTTTATCTTTTTGAAGATGAATGAACAGATGGACAGCGCTGTCTCAAGGTCAAACGTGGAGTCACTGAAACCCAGAAGCCCTCGCCCCATTTTGCAGGCTCAGCCACTTGATTAAGTTACTGCACTGATTTTTTCCCTTCTTTTCCTGTTTTAATGCTATTACCGCCTGCTTAATAAACTGCACATATTAATGACCCGTTAAAACCTTCTGGAGAAGTAAAATTAATTGGGAATTTCAACCTCTTGAAACTTTAACTGAAAAACCAAAAGAAAAACATTAAAGACAGAAATTTCAGCATAAACCAAGCTCTAAAAGCCATAGCTCAGCTGCTCTCTTATTTGTAGGTGCCCCAAGGGTCTAAGTTGCTTTTGGTCTACATTTATTCCCTCTTTCTGAGTTTATATTAAACAAGATATATTCCTGTAGCCTGTGGAGAAACCCAACCAACCAACCAACCGAAAAAAATACCCAACCAAATAAAACCTCAAAACAAGCTGTGTATCAAAATATTTTATTTTGGAGGGTTTTATTCACAGCAGCACAATTGATCTGGAACTGTTCTCATCAACATATGGATGACTGAGCTGTAAAGAAACCCATGAAGTCATACTTTTGCTGTATCATCAGTCCTAATCCGTGACAGTTCACATTAAAAGAGCCTGGTGGTGGGCTGCAAAGATCTTGTAAAAGATCAAAAGATCAGAAAAAAAGGCAAAATTTATTTTGGCTAAAATCAGGTAATGCATTACACCCTCCTGTAAAGATTAAGGGCATTGGCTGAACCATTAATATCACAGTGCCCATAGTGGGAGTCTGATTTTAGATATCAAGCTTTTCTGCCAACCATAACCTGTGAGCAGGTAGCAGAAAGGGAGAACAAGAGCACAAACCTCAGCTCTGGAAAGTATTTCCTTGCATCGCAACAACTGTGTTTCTATAACATTGCGTGTGTTTAGCTGAATTTTGTTTTATTTGACTTGTTCTTGAAGGTCTTTTCCAATCATAATGATTCTATGATTCTGTGAAAAGAGATGAATCAGGCACATGGAGCATGAGGAAAAAGAGAGCTGTATTAAACCATGGCTGGAATTTGTGGCTGAGTCATGGGAACAGTTTATAGATCAGCAAGACAAATTTCAGAGGTATCAGAGACATTCATCCAAATTCTGTGTTGCCCTCTAAAAGTGTCTTGCTTGTAATCATCATAAATGGAATTATTTCTGGTCAGGAAAAAATGGGACAACCTCTTCTCATCTTACCTATCTCGTCCAATTTGTGAGATATTTGAGCCCAAGTCCTGCTTGTGATTTTCTTGTGCTTCTTGTGGGGAACCGACACAGCTTCACACCCTGAAAGGCCACGATTTCTGGGAGATTTTGGCAATGCTTTTGCAGGAACATTCCCGCAACAGAGTGAAGGACAAAGACTGGCTGGGCTTTTCCAGCTTGGGCCTGCATGTGCTGCTGGTGGCTGGCTCAGTGCTCGAGTATGGGGGCAGCCTGGGACTACTTTTCTTTCTCTTGCTTTTTGTCTCTGTTCCCCAGGGTTTTTCATGCTTATCTACATGTTTTCGAACACAGCCACTTGTCAGGCAAAGGGACTCTTGCTGCTTGCTGTGTAGTTTTTAGAGCAGTTTTTAGGGACTTTCTTTGGTGTCCCTTTTGATGACGCACGGGAAAATTACCAGTTCAAACCCCTTCCAGTGAAATGTGAGGTGAAAGGGTCAGAACCCTGCATCTTTCCAGCTCATAAATACCTCCCAACAAGCCACTTGCCGGGCTGACACCCCCTTCAGACATCAGTTGATCGTCCTTCTCCTGACTTGAGGAGCAGCCTGAGAAGGGAAGAGAGATTTCTGAAGTGAAAAGTGCCCTGTGATGAGATAGGGGAGCCAAAGAGACACACACTGCTCCTGGACTCCCAGCCTGTGGATAAGAAACTCTGGCTGACACTTATGAGTGAGTGGGGGAAAAAATGCCTTAAACCCATGTGACACTTATATAACTTCAGGCCTGGGATGTTTTTCTCACAAAGGAAGGACGAGAGTTGCCAGGGGCAGCTTTCATGATAAGAGCAAGCCAGTAACCTCTGAAAACAGAGAGTTTCCAAAAAACAAGCCTTCAGGAGAAGACAGAATGTTCCACATCAGGCTCGTGCCCCTCTTGACTGCAGCAGGGTACAGAGGCTGCTGGTGGCTCTCAAAACTGGTATAAGTCAAATAACTGAGACAAACAGGAGTTTTTGGGTGAAGCAAGGAGGACTTTTAGTGTGGATGATGCCGAAGAGTGGGAACACACAAGAAGAAGGGGAGGGAAGTGTTGGGAATGGGGTCACTTTGGAGCACAGGAGACCTGACTTTGCTGTCGATGTAGGTTCAAGGCAGTCATTTCTCTGGGAACTTCCTAAACCCAGAAATTCCTCCTTATTCTGTGCAAGTCTTTAATTTTCCTCCAAGAAACAGAGTAGGAGAGCAGAGGAGGACTGAAGAAGGTCCCATCCAACCTGAGTTTCCCTCTAACCCTATTGGGATTGTGTAAAGAAGTAGGGGCTTAAGAGAAGACATTTAATACTGCACCTTTGTAGATTCAGAATATGTGACACAGGCAGGGAAGGGAGGTGTGCAGGATGATCACCATGGGTTGAATATAGACCTGGATCCGTCAGGTCTTTTGCCAGGGCATCCTCAGAAAACTGCTGTTTTAAGGCCCATTAGCTGGTGGTGGGTGGTGAGGTAGGTGTGACATGCTGCATTCAGGAGGTGACTGCCAGGCTGAACCCAGCCTTGTCCAACCACATTTTGGGAATTTGGGACAAGTATTGACAATAGAGTTCAGACTGAGTGACAACCTTTACATGTTTGGTCCCTTGCTGGTTTTGTGAGAGCTGGAGATGCCCCTAGAGGGGTAAATCTTGATTGGCAAATCTTACCCAGGTGTCAGTGAGTTCCTGCTCTGGTGCCTGTCTCCCCTTGGAGCTTTGCCTTTCCCCTCTATCAAAGCACAAAAATCAGGACTGTCTCCCTGAATCACCACATTTGATTTCTGCATTCTTCCAATCATGTGCTGCAGCCCCCTCTGCTTCCCCAGCAGCAATGGGTGCACAGTCCCTTTGCAAGTACCCTGTATTCACCTGTCTGGCTGCTTGGGTGTTAAATCACTCTTTCTGTGCACTAGAGAGGTGTCTGGAGGCAACACAGGGACCTGCAGGAGCTGTCAGAGAGGCTGAAAAGGGATGGACCTTTGTGCTTTCAGAAAATTCAGTGTGCCCCCCACAAATACTTCTCCATATCCCTTGTACTGATATTTAACACGAGTGTGTCCCAGCATGTTCCAGGCAAAAAAGACACCCCAGGGCAAGGAGGCTCAGCAGGGTAGGTCTCATACAAGTGGTAGGTCTCACCTCACAGACACATTTCAGTCTCAGCATTAGGGTCCCATGTACATGCTCTTGTTCTGTCTTGGCTTCCCTGCCCTACCCCTATCCATGCTGCTCTGTTTGCTAATGGATACAAGGCAGCAGGAAAGCAGGAATCAGGAGTATCTGTGCAGTGACAGCTCTTCCTTTGTGAGCTGCACCTTGTCAAGGCAAAGCCACCTGACCCTGGCATGTGTGCTTGAATCACTTTCCTGCTCCTCCTCCAAACCCCCACCTGAGGTCAAGCTTTGAAAGAAAGGTCAGGTCTGTTTGAAGGCTGTCCAGAGAGGGACTGAATCACTCAATCATGAGTCACAGAAAATTAAATTGAAGCAAATGTTCATTTGACAGCATATAAGTCTGGAGAGAGTTCCAGCCAAACCACAGGATTTGTGCCAACACAGCTGGGCTTCCCCTGGCTTGGAGGAGGCTTTTGCAGCAGGTAAACAAGGGGTGGGACAGTCGTCAGAACACCAGAATTATCTTTTCTTCCCAGGGCCTGACTCGTGGCAGGAGAGGAATCTCTGTGGAGAGCCCGTATCATCACTGTGTCACCGCCTGGCAGCTCTCCTGATTAGTGACCCTGATTCTGGGCTGTTGGATTTTTTGTTATCAGCATCAGAGGTGCTGGGCACAACGATGCTGGCTGACTTGAAGAGCAGCTGAACACTCCCAGCTCTCCTAATAAATCATTAACTACTCCAGAGCCATCACTGAAGTGTGCAAGGAAATAAGCAATTACCTCCTGCCCTAGAGGAGCAGATCCTGTCCGGAACTAGAAAGTGTCTGGGGATAAAAATGCAACCAGGATAATTAAACACTCTTTTGTGTTTGTTAAATTCAGGATTATATTCATAGTTTAACTCCCCCTTCCCAAAAGTAGGGGGCAATTAACTTTGAGGCGATGTCACTGCCATTGACTGACCTTGCATGAGCACAGTTGTGACTTTTTGCACTGGCTTTGCGTGGATCTGGATGACCAGAGCAAAAGTAAGGAAAAGGAGAAATAGGATCTGTATTTCACAGAATCACAGAATCATTTTGGTTGGAAAAGACCTCTGAAATCATCAGGTCCAACCTGTGACTGATCTCCACTGTGTCAACAGGACCAAAGCCCAAAGTGCTCTGTCCAGTCATTGCTCGGACACCTCCAGGGATGGTCACTCCATCACCTCCCTGGGCAGCCCATTCCAATGCCTGTCCACCCCTTCTGTGAAGACTTTTTTTGTGATGTCCAACCTGAACCTCCCCTGGCTCAGCCCGAGGCCATGTCCTCTCATCCTGTCCCTTGTTTTTCAGGAGAAGGGCTCAACCCCCACCTGGCTGCACCCTCCTGTCAGGGAGCTGTAGAGAGCGAGAAGGTTCTCCCTGAGCCTTCTTTTCTTCAGACTAAACTTCCTCAGCTCCCTCAGCTGCTCCTCATAGGACTCACTCTCTAGACCCTTCACCAGCTCTGTTGCCCTTTTCTGGACTTGCTTCAGCCCCCAGTGTCTTTCTTGAAGTGAGTATTTGCCACAACGGGCTGAAGGTTGTGCAGCCCAGCTCAGACAAGTGAGGAAAGGCCAGAATCGAGGTTATCGCTGTGGTGCCGCAGAAGAACATCAAAAGGATGCTGAGCCCTGCACAAACTTTGAAGAGAAATCTAGCTAAAGATAGGTTTCTTACCAAAATGCAGCCATGTCAGAGCACTACATCATTGTGGCATTTGAAATGCCCTTTATTTTCAGGTTATGACTTAATGCAGACATAGGCTGACTTGTTTCATCAAAAGTAGAGTCTGCTCAGAAATTCTGAGTTCTTTCTGTCTTTAGGAGTGACCACTAAGCCTTGGGACTTTTCTTTGCCCTTTGTCAAAAGAACAGTTCTGGCCTGATACATTTTGAGTTGGATTTTTCATTCCTTTTTAATTTTTAATTGCCTCCCAGCTCAGGAAGGCAGTCAGAACATACTTTCAAATAAGATTTATTGTATTACTTGTATACCTAATCAGACAATTGCTATATTTATCTTAATCATGTATATTACTTCATTTATTTCAACACAGGTTCCCTTTGAATACCATTCCGAAGCATCGTGACAGGCCTCCAGTTAGTAAACAAGGGCTTGGAAGAACTTTAATGGGTGATATTTGTAATTAAATATTAAGTGAAACACATCCCTCTCTTCCTTAAAGATGGTAAACCCCTATCTTCTTTATATTTGTAAAGAATATATACACATATGAATATTCATAATATAATCTGCATATTTATACATCTAAATAAATATAGAGGCTTCATAAAAGCTCTGTGGATTTCTTATCCCCATGTTTTGCACATTTTCTGACTGCTTTGGACTGTCTCTAACGGTGTGATTGTTTCATTTGGGAACTGATAAATTGCTGCAAGTCAGACAGAAGACATTCTAAACTTTGGCCCAAGAGGTGAACAATATTTTAGAGGGGAGATTTTCCTGCCACTTTTCCTTGTGCAAGCTGATTTATTTGCTTCTGAGCAGGCTGCACTCACAGTATTTTCTGGCTGGAGCAGAAGTCCTGGGATTCCCATGAGGGAGACTGAACTCGACATGCTTTCAAGACAAAAATTGTTCAAGAAAATAATTTGGACAAAGCTGGGAAGAAATACTAAACAGAACTGAAATCTTTGATAATCAGCCAAGGGTAGGGGAAGTGTAAAATACCAAGGGATGAGTTGTGCTCTTTTATTCAGCATCATTTCGCTGCAAATAGCACAAGTAGCATTCCTGCAGGGCAGGCATGGTGGAGATGACTAAAATTTAAAGTGTTTAGTTTGCTTAGGCAGGAAAACAGGAAAGAACAAAGTTTCTCAGTGTAAACAGAAATTTCATGTCTGTCAGACTGATTTTGTCCCAGGCAAAAAAACTCGATCAGACAAACAGAACCTATGGGATAAAATGTGAAAGCCAGAGAAGTAAAATTTTCCAGGCTCAGCCAGTTTATTGATTTCCTTTCAGCAACACAGAGATCATTTGCCACATTACCAGCTACTACAGATTTACCTTACATTGCAAAATAACTTGATGATTGACCTGGGGCTCCGAGTAACAGCAGCAAGGCAGAGCTGAGTCTGACTTTCATTAGAAGACAAAGCCCAGCTGCTGTGGCAGAGGTGAAATATGCACAAAACCAGCTCTCCTGAAACCTAAATTCTCATCAGCTAGGGAACAAAAGACCTAAAGATAATTTGGAAAAGAAAAAAATGAAATTCACACAGTTTCAGCCAAGAGATTTTGGTTCTGCAGGGTGCTCCTCGGTGAGGATGGAGGGGTGGGATGTTGGGGGTAGCATAGGGAGCATCAGCCCTTGGAAGAGCATCAGGGCAATGCACAGTGCTAAGAGCAGCCTCAGTCATCCCAAATTTACCTGGCAATGGGCTTACACCCCCCTGGGACTCCAATTGATGCATACAGACAAAGGCTTAGCTGGTTTGTGCAGGCTGAGGATGAGGATGAAGGAAAGGGCAGTGGCAGTGGGCAGCAGTGCCATCCTCACAACACCAACATGGTCCTTGGAGGGGTTTGGGGGCATCACTGCCCCCCAGGGATGCAGCACAGAGTCATGCAAAGCATCCAGCATCCAGCACTGCTGTCACTTGTTTGTTATTGTTGTTGCCATTTCCCTCTTTTTAAAAGGCAGGGTGAGTATTTATTTTATTTTATTAGATCTCACTGAGCCTTTGTAAGGGAAGGGAAATGTATGTGGGAGGAGAGAGGGAGAGGTCCTGGCATGACTATTGCTAGAGACAGGGCTAATGGCCGAGACATTTGATAAATAATTCTGTTTAATTTCAGCCTCAGGAGCTTCTAATCAAACTGCATCACCTGTGGTTCTGCTGCTTTCTTCCAGGCCAGAGAGAGGGAAGAAAAAAAGCCGACAGAAAACCCTGACCTTTGCTACAGCCAACTGTGAATGGAGAATTTCCAAGCCTGAGTGAGCCAGGGGAAGTTGAAGGGAAGCGTGTTCTCTGTAATAGCCCTTTCCCTGGAGAGCCCAGGGCGTGGATACTGAGCCAAGGCGCCGTCTGAAGGAGTCTGGGCAGCTGCTGGGGTTGTCACGGGTGCCAAGCCAGCCAAGCACTGGAGGGGATGTGGAGACACAACTCTGCCTTGCTCAGCGGCAAAGCAAGTGGCACACGGTCCCCCAAAAAGCTCACCCCAAAGTCAAACCCCAGCTTTTGCATTTCCCTCCATCAGCTCACCAGTAACTTAAGCCTGGGGGTGAAAGGGAAAAAAAATTGCCTTGATGCTGCCGAGATTGACGCGCTGTAACATGGGTAGGGCAATAATAGCCCACCCTTGAGCTATGAGGGCTACAGAACATCTGATTTTAATAGTTACTGCTCTTTTAAACTGAAAAGCAGTGTTTTCAACTGGAAATATAATAAAAAAGGATTTTTAAAGATTTTCTTCACTGTGTTGGTTGAAACTGGCATCAACGTCCCAGAAACTGCAACTGCCTTGCTGCAATATTTTGAAAATACCTGGGACCTCAGGCTGGAAAAACAAAGCTTGGAAAGCAATGGTTGGAGAAGGCTGTAATGACCTGGAAGATGACTGATACTCATCCTCACTGAACTGGCAGTAAATCTGAAAGGGATAACTGCATTTTGATCTTGGTAGGAATTCTTTAGTCTCCAGCTCCACAAACACAGGGTTAGATTTCTACTGTGCAGACTGTACTGGGCACACACCTTTTTTAGCTCTGAGTCATCCAGGCAAGCTCTGCTCAGGTGAGGAGGGGCAAGGGAGATGTGGAGAGGTCCCAGAAGCAGATGCTGCTGCACAGCAGCCCTTGGCTCTCCTGCTCAGGCTGCACAGAATTCTTCTCTGTTCCTACTGGGAAGTGGCTCGGATGTAGCTGGGAGCAAAGCGGGATGCAAACATTATGAGTTAACCAGAAATACACATCCTTGTTTTGGGTTAAGAAAAAAAACAAAAGGGAATTCTGGAGAGGGATTTAACTCTAGAGTGATCACACAGCTTAAAAATGTCCCTGTCTGAGCCAGAGCTTCAACATTTTATAAGTCTGGACACAGTGAAGGGAATGATGTGGGGAAAGCAAATGGGATGTGTAGGAAAAGGGGACAGATTGGCAGATGTGCATCAGAGGGGCAGGAAACGCAGCAAAGGGCCAAGAGCATGCATGGCAAAGCAAATTCAGTTTTGGTTGGGGGAACATGATGTGTCCCTTTTGGGGCACTGGAAGGAAAACCAGCAGGAATTAGAGCACACAGCACGTTTTTTTCTGAGCTGAGCAAACACCAGTGGGTTCAGAGCCAGCCCTGTGGCCCAAGGCAGTGCACAGGGAATTACTGAGAAGGGGCAGATGGAGGGACACGGGTTGTGGGCACGGGAAGGGGCAGCAAAATGCAGGAACAGAGCCCTGTAGCTGCAGATGCCACTATGAAGCACCTGCAGAAGCTGAGCTGGGAACACCCATCCCATCCATGGAGAGAAGCTGGAGCAGAACCATTCCTGGTGGGTCATCTGAGTCATGCTGGGAGCCCCCCATCACGAAACTGCTGCTTAGGCCACCCTCCCAGTTAGGGAGGGCTGAAACTGGGAGGCAAAGGGTGCCTGAAGCCAAGTCTGAGGCACAGCTCTGTTTGTGGATGGGTGAAGTTTGCGCCAAACTAGCCGAGGGCTCACATCGAGTCCCGGCCCTTCAGACTCATTTTGAGGGATATTTTTTCTCTGTTTAGACCCAAGTCCAGGCCATCCCTTAAAGACAGCTCCATCCCATGCAGATCCACGGGCAGCTGTCTCCTGCAATCAGATCAGGGCAGGCAAAAGCCCATCCAAACTGTGGTGCAGGGGTTTTTGGAGAAGCCATGTGAGAGCTGGCCCTTGCCTTCAGGAACCAATCACGGGGTGAGGAACAGGGTGACTTTTATTTCAGCAAGGACAGGAACAAGAAGAGACCACACTGATCATCTGATTTGCCTTTCTGCATGGTGAGGGAAGGTCATGAGGATGTGCCCAGCGATTCCTGCAGCCATCCCTGGCTTTTTGGGTGAGGTGATGGGCACCTGCTGCAGTATTTACAATTCCCTGCCTGCTCCCCAAGTGTGTGCCTACCCATAGCCCAAGGAAATGAGAGTTGAACGCAGATTTCAGAAGACTGTTATAATAATAATAATCACACTAGAGCTGCACTGCTCGCATGGATGTGTTTGGGGGGTGGAGCACATGCTCAGGCAATGCTGACCCTGTCGTTTCCATGCCATTGATTTTTTAAAGGAAACATTCAATTAAAATCCCATTTAGTCTGGCTAAACAGAGGCCTATGTTATTCAACTGATAAAGAGAAGATAAGGCTTCAGAAGGTTCACACGTGTTACAGGACTAACTGCTGAAGTTTGTGCTAGGACGTAAATCCTCCTGGAAACCCGACTTGTTTGGGTTAAAAACTACAATATTCATCCTGACTTTTTAATTCCCTGGCGTCTCATGGACTCTGCAGCCTTGAGCTGGGCATCAGGGAGCTGCATACAGAACCTGGAGAGGTTTGGTGCCTTAATGTAGGACCAGGAAGGCTGAATGGCAGAAAGCTCCCTAGGCTGTCTTACAGGAGTGTGAAAAAATGCGCCACATCTTCAATTCTGCCCTTTGCCAAAAATTGCAGGTCTTCCAGTGGGAGTTCCA
Organism: Orthonyx spaldingii; assembly: GCA_013397795.1. NCBI lineage: Eukaryota > Metazoa > Chordata > Aves > Passeriformes > Orthonychidae > Orthonyx > Orthonyx spaldingii. The sequence continues at coordinate 140,817 of VZTJ01001733.1, read as the reverse complement.
GCACACTCAGGCTTTGTAAACTGTAATTAAGGAACTGCTGAACAGCAATTTTAAATAAGCGAGTTTTCAATGTAGCTCTTGGAAGTTGGAATTAGCCGTAATTCCTGTGTAGATTTAAGCATTTATAAAAATGTCATGCCCTCTGCGTAAGGAAGCCCTGGATCTGAGTTTTTTCAAGTGTTTGGACCTACATTATTAGAGGATCTTCAGGCTGGACTATCACAAGCCCTGACCATTTATTTTGGTGTCTGTACACAGGCTTTTAAAAAATGCAGTCCTAGTCATACCTGCATAAATTCCCCAAGAATAACCTGCTGATAAATATTCCCTGAAGGCAAAAATGCCAACTATACACAGCCTTCAATTTGAAACTGAATTTACTTTCCCTTCTTGTATGTCACACTACTTGAATTACTGAAACAATAAGGGAGCTGGATGATGATTGCAACATCTACATCCATAGTTTAGTTGCAATTAAACTTTCTGAAGCAAAGCCCCCAGTTTATTTAATGAAACCAAACACTTTGTTAACAAAAAAACAACAAAAAAAAAAGAAGAAGACTGTACAAATGCAATCGTTATAATCCATTCCAGAAGATCTAAGAAAAAGATCAATCCAGAATTCATTAAATGCCTTATGTGTCAAGATGACCTTTAAGGTTTGCTGGTAATCTACATTTTTAAATTTTTAGGCCGTTTTTTGCAGACTCTCAGAATGAACAAAGCAGCACTTATCATATTTATTGCTTGGCAAATGGGGGATTTTCTGACCATTTTGTGTCTACATATTTTATTGTGCATCACGATAACAATAATGGGCTTCAGACTACAAGAGGAATAAGGTGCCCTGGAAATGCAGGTATTGTGAGCTCTTTTTGCACAGGAGTGGAGGAGAAAGAGTTGTTTCAAAGAAAACATCAGGGATGCATCCAATCCCCTCAAAGCAGCACCTACCACATCTTCCTCATCCTTACACCCAGAGAGAAAGAATTTTTCTGTATTAACCAGAGAACTAACTTGCCCCAAAACTGGCATCATCCCCAGGGGTTCCCCAAACCTGACATCATCATCAAGGTTTCTCCTGGATGGAGTTTGGTCCCATGCCCTCTTTCCCCCGAAAGCTAAACCGTTTTGAAAACTAGTTGTGTTTTACTGAGGAGAATTGTGCACGAATCTCTGCTACACTCTGGTGTCTCCCAGGATAGCAAATTATTGTAAAATTGGGTATTTCAGGTAACTGGATTCTAGATTAAATACGGAAGCCCAAGTTAGGGAGGCAAATAAGACAGGATTGGCAGAAACAAGGCTGTTGCATGGGAAGTCACCCACACAGAGAGAGACAATGGCCATGATCCTGCCTTTGCCTGGATGAAAACTCTGGAACTACTGATACCAGTGACCAAAACGCAGGCTTATGACCTGGTAGCTCCTGTGATGTGTGACACCCAGCCCAGAGCAGGAGTTGCTGCTGGATCTCATGCCTGCTGCAAGCGGCAGAAGTCCAGTTCTTCAGGGCAGGTCCTCTCTACCCTAAGGCACATCCCATACCTGCATTTTTGGGGGTAAGAAAATCAGATTTTGCCCCTACAGCTGAGAAGCCATGAGGTAGGGCATTAAGCATGACCCAAGGCTCCTGGGCTTCTTTGAAAACCATCTCCTTCAGAATTCCCACATTCCTCATTAGTCTAATGTTTGGCCACAAGGGAAAGAGATACAATATTAATTTGCTTATGAGGAATGGGAAATGGGATGGCACAGGGAGGCTTTGCCCATGGTTTCACACAAAAGGTGGAACCGAGCAGGACACACATCCAACCTACCGCTCTTAACCACTCCCACTGTGTTTTCTCTGCAGCTGAGGCTTTTTCTGTCAGAGAGAAAGGACCTGATTGACAGCACCAAGGGGCAAGCCCTTGCTTTCCCCTGCAAAACAGGTACGGCCCTCTTGTGAAGGGACCACCTGCCAAGTCCTCAGCCCCTCTGCTCTGGCTATTAATAATCACTTCCCGCGATTTCCATGGCTTTCTGAGGCGGATACTTGACCTCTTGTACTTGTGTCCAGATCCCCACTCATATTACACAGGATATCCAGCAGCCGTGGCGGTGGGGATGGGCTGAAGCTCTCTCCTCCTTGCTGTCCCTCGCTGGAGCCCGTGGGCCGCTATCCCCACTTTCATCTCCACAGGCATCCGACGCTGATGCCTTCGTCACTGCTCTGGCAGCTCTCCACTGTCCCTGTTCAGATTTAAACACCAGGTTGCACCTGTTGGTTGAGCTGTTGATTGGGAGGAGCCCCAGCGGAAAGTGACCCCGCGTGTCCCGCTGAGCCGTCCGTCCCCGCTAATGGAAAAGCGCTAAAGCCACCAGCCTGTTCCTCCAGGCTATTTGTATCCCCGTGTTCCTGCCTTATTGACTGCCTCCTTGGAAAAGAATTCTGTTGCTTAACTGATTGTAGCACTTCTTTCTTTTTTTTTTTTTTTCCCCCTCCCTCCTCTGCCAGTCCAGCAGCCTCAGGACTCGATTTCTCACATTTATTTGGTCACTGCTGTGCAGCAGAAGGTGATTTTAGGACAGTAGGCAGCACATCCTCATTCCTCCACACCATGTGTTAGGGAACTTGATGTTGTCCCAGCACAGTGTCTCTCTTCAATGAAAAACAAGTGGGGTTTATACAACTCTGGCTTTCCAGGACAACTCTATTCACCTTCACACACTGCTTTGTACAAAGACTTGCATTTTCCCAAGTTGTTTCCTAATTTTGTGGTTTCCTATGTGTCTGTGGGTGGTCCCCAGGAACAGGGGCTTCACAGAGTGAAGGATGTGAAAGAAACATTGGCTGGGGTCCCTCATTCAAGAAGCACAATCACAGAATAAGTTGAGCTGGAAGGGACCCACGAGGATCATCGAATCCAACTCCTGGTCCTGACAGGACACCCCAAGAGTCACACTGTATGCCTGAGAGCATTGTTCGAATGCTTCTTGAGCTCTGTCAGGCTTGGTGCTGTGACCACTGTCCTGGGGAGCCTGTTCAGTGTCCAATTACCCTCTGGGTGAAGAACCTTCTTCTAATATCCAACCTAAACTTTCCCTGACATGACTTCAGACCATTCCCTCAGGTCCCTTCACTGGTCACAGAGAGCAGAGATCAGTGCCTGCCCCTCTGCTTCCCCTCGTAAGGAAGCTGCAGACCATGATGAGATCTCCCCTCAGTTTCCCCTTCTCTAGGCTGAACAAACCAGCCTGCAAGAGTCCTTCAAAACACCATATCAAACACAGCAAGCTGGGTTCTCCCTGGTGAGAATATTCATCAGCCAGCAGAACCATGAACCCTTGTGGCAGCCCAGAAGTCACTCTGGGGGGAAGTAGGGACAATGTATTTTCCTTTCTGCTGTTAAAAACTCTGAAAGTCACATATTAAACACACCCTCCTGTGTGAGCCCATATCTGGATACCTCACAACAGGCCATAAGGAGCTTTCAGAGGTCCCTCAAATGAGCCTCTTCCTATCTCCCATCAGCCAGCACCTTCTCAGGGTGGCTCAGCTCTGATAAGAGATGTCCTTATTTTCCTCGGGTTCGCAGTGTGACAAATGTATTCCTCCCAGTGCTGCCGAGGAGGGATGATACCATGTGTATGAGGCAACAAGGAGAGTGGAGAGGGAGGGCAAAACAGCCTGACAGCTGCTTCTCAAGTAGACCATCAACAACTGTCTGCTAGCAAATTTAAAATAGATCAGGGAATAGTTCTTTTTTACAACTTTCCTTCATTTTCCCACTGGCTAGAAGGCAGGCTTTTGCATCCAGCAGAATAACAGGCATTTCCATGAGCTGTTTATTTGACAGGGTATTGGAGGATGTGAATGATTAGGTCTTGGGGGGTGTTAATGGGGCCGTTTCATGCTGTGGTGATTGGTGGACTGATAGAATGGATTATGTGCCTATAATGATCATTTTTTGCTGCTGGGTGGTCACCATTTCCCATTGTAAATCTGCTTGTCAGGGCACCAAGTCATTTTTCCGTGGGTGTTCCTTATTGTTATTTAGAGGTAAAGAAATAATTTCAAAAGCACGAATTAAGCTCGGTTGCCAACAGGAAGGAGATAAAGCTGGGGAAAAAAAATAAAAAAAAAAAAAAGAAAAGCCATTGGGAATCTGTCAGCCCTCCCCACATGCAACCACGCTCCTGCGGGATGGGGGGATGCGTGGGCTGTCACCGGCCCCCACACTCTGCTTTGACGTGGAGAGCTGGGAATCAATCACTTTGATGTCTTATCTTATCCCTGAAGATAGATAGCAGTGGCTTGCTCAGTGGCTGCCGTAGTGCCACTCCAACAGACCCTTTTGAAGTGCTAGAGCAGCACTCGAGCGGCTGTCGCGAGAGCGGAAAAGCTGACACCAGCGCTGCTTTGGGACATGGCCACCGGGGACGTGGGACGCTGATGTCTTTGTGCTGGGTGGCATCTCTCATTGTCACCCATGGGCGTCACCGCGGGAGCTGGCAGTGGGTGGCTTTGTGCACATCATCCATGGGCGCCTCTGCCCTGGGCACGCTCGCAGCTCTGCCGGCTTTGGTTCCACAGAGATGCACTTGCTGAGTGTGGAGATGGTAGAAAAAGGCAGGGAGGTGTTCAGACATGTTCCTCTGATTCTTGGGGCTGAGCTGTCTCACTGGCATTTGGGTGTCCAAACTCAGCTGCTGACTCCATCCCTGGCAAATCTCTGCGGACAGCATGAACTGGGTTCCTATCAATGCCCTTAATAAGAATCTTCTTCTGCCCCTCCAGTCTCTCCCCAGAGAGGTTGTTTCTTGTTCTTTCTGGTTTACTTTTCCTACCATCCAGCAGACACAACCTCTCCTATGCTCCCACAGACCTAAAAGGCAAAAGTTTGCTCCAAATTCACATTATCCAAATTTGCAGCAACCTTTTCCCTGGCCTTTGCCAAGCAGAGTCCTACTCTGTATTTCCCCATCCCTTCGTGCTGGCTGGCACACCTCTCTGCATTTAACTTTCCCCTGCTTTGCCTTCCTCTTGCATCAGGCAGAGCAGTCAGATCGTGTTTTTGAAACCTCTCCGGTCTGTTTCTTGCTGCCTCTAATTCCCAGCTCTAACCTGCCCCACACCTTCTGCTTCTCACTCATACAATTTTTGAGCAAGCAACTTTATGTTTTCCTGTAGACACCTAGGAAATATCTATAAAGTGCCCTCATTGCCCTCCTTTGAACTTGCCTTGCTGCAAGAGAGCCCAGGATAGTAATTAAGTCGCTGATGGACGAGTATTGTGGCCATGATGCTGACAGACACCACTTCATCATTTCCCAGTAATCCATTGCACCTGTTATTAAATGTTTTCTTTCCTTCAGCCTGGTAACTCTTGTGAGGGTTTTTTATTTGGCATTTTTAGACCCTGGAAAAAAGATATACTGGACTCTCTCAAGTGCTACAGGAACTTAAGTGCCAAATAAAAGAATAGTAATTTGGAGCTGACCACTTCTATGTAGTTCAGAGCTGAGGATAAAAATCAGTTGAGTTGCTTTCAAAGTTTTATACTTTATGCATCAGTTGAATGGAATCCAAAGGCTCTTTTCTTTGTTAGGTTGGCTAGTTTGTTTGCAGTGCCAGTGTGAAAATTCCTTCCTTCTGGTGTTTTTTTTTGGTGGGTTTTTTTGGTGGGTTTTTTTAATGGGTTTTTTAATGCTTTTGTTTGGTTTTTTGGTTTGTTGTTTGTTTGCTTGTTTGTTTTTGTTGGGTTTTGTTTGTTTGTTTGTTTTTTAGGGGTTGTTGGGGGGTTTCTTCGTGGGTTTTTTTTGCAAAGAATTGAAGTCCTGAGGTTTTAATGAAAACCATTTCCTCGCCTGCCCCCCAAATCACTGCTGTGGTGCATCACAGTCCCTGTGTTACCCTGCAGATCCTGGAAACACCATACTGAGGCATGACCAAGCCCGATTTACAAAGTATAAACTACTGCCATCTGTCACCAGAAATGTCCTGAGCAGCATTTTTTTTTGCTTGCTTTAAGCAATCGGTCCAAATGGAAAGCACATAGCAATGGAGAGCAGACACTCCTTGGTTTAAAAAGAATAAAGTGCTTGGTCAAAACTCTGTCAGACAATTGCTGAATGAACTTCACAGGAGAGACCCCTTCAGTCTGACTCCCAGATAAGATTCCAGCTGCTTTTTCCAGAACTGATCCACTGGTGAGTCTTGGAGTTGACACAAGATCTTTGTACAAAGAGGAGCCATTCCTAGGTCTTGTCCTATTTCATAGAATATTTAAAGTTGGAAAAGATCTCTGAGATCATCAAGTGCAAGCATTAAACCAGCACTGCCAGACCCACCACTAAACCATGTCCCCAGGCATCACACCTGCACATTTTCTGAACATTTCCAGGGATGATGATTCCACCATTTCCCTGGCAGCCTGTTCCAATGCCTGACCACCCTTTCAGTAAAGAAAAACTTCAACACCCTCCTTCCTCACCCACAAATCCCAGCATTTCTTGCAGACCCTGGTGGATCACATTGCCCATTTATCCAGACCAGGCTTCCTTTACAAGCCTCATCTCTGGTGATTAGCAGCAACAACTGTCCAAGTGATCTGATGGATTAAATGTCTGTCTCCAGTACCCCTGCTTGCAGAATAAAGTCCAAATTATAAATCCAAAGGCAATATCTGGGTAGTGTCTCCTCAAAGCTTTCTCTGTTGGCCCAGCTACATCTCATTTTCTCGTCATCAGTCTGAGTCATTTTAAAGTGCCACATCTTCCTGACCTTAACTGAGAACTCTCATAACATTTTATTCTGGGTTTTTCAATTTTTATCCTATGGATTCTGAAAGTGAAATTGTTTAATTAAAGGAGTCCAGTTCTGCTTCAATTTATATAGCCAAATATTAGAATATAATGCTGTGAGGCAAAGTCACGCAGATCCCAGTTTTCATCTGGCAATAGTATTTGCTAGCAAATCATGGCTGAAAGTGGTTGTTCTAAGTTGTTTTAACACTGTGGAGAAAAAGTGACTTGGTGGTAGGATTCCTTCAGAGGCCTGGGCAAAACTGATTGTATTTTTTACTAAATTACTGTTTAGCAATCCAAAGATGTTCTTTGCTATTTGCTGGCATGTGAAAAGACACACTAAATGGCATTTGGGGGTTAATTTTCATGACCCTGACTCTACCTCTCAACAAGATAGATTACATTTTCAATTCTATTCCTTGGTGTATAAGAGAGAATCATTTTGTAGAAAATGAGAATTGATCCAAATCTTCACCCTAAAGTCAAAATGCAGTTTTATTGACCAGGAAGGGGGAAAAAAAAAAAAGAAAGAAAGGGAAACATTCTTTGGAGGAGTGTTCCCTGTGATATCTTCCGTGACAAAACAGCGTGAAATGTGAGCAGAGCTGCCACCTCAGTGGAGGCACCAAAGTCTGGGGAAGGACAGGCCATGCCTGGGAGACCCAGCTCCTCCTATGGGCTCATTTGTGAGCAGTTTTTTGTGCAAACTTTGAGCATTTTCTTCCCTTCCCAGGATTTGGTTTGCTGCCTCCCTGTCCTCCGTGCCTTCCCAGCCTGACCCTGCAGCTATCAGGGGCCATACATGGTGCAGATAAAAGGCCAAGGGGGTTTTCCAAAGCGTGACAGGAGCCAGGCACCTCCCTTCTGTTGGAAGGCCCTGGCAGGTGGTGTCTGTGCTGCCCTTTGGGGGTCATGGGGCAAAGGGAAGTGCTGACATTTGTGTGATGGGCACCCCACATGAGGTCCAGAGGCATCAGCAATGGGACACAGCTCACATACCCTCCTGGGGCCAGCTGGGAACAGCCTGCAAGCCAAGCAGGCTTGGGGACTTCATGCTGCTGTCCTGGCTAGGCAGAAGCACAGATTTGGCTTCTGGCCATGCCCTGGGCCAGCTGTCACTTCAGGAAACATCATTTCATTGCTCTGCTCCCACATCTCCTTGCTCAACTTTGGCTTTGCTTTGCTCATCGACACTGCTGGTCCTCCAGGAATGCTCTGGGAATCAGCCCTGGCCAGGTGTGTCTCTGGTTGGGTATTAGGTCTGATGGCATTTTATTTTGCCCTTCCCTTGAGAGATTCAGAATAGTTAAAACCAACAAAAATGCTCCTAACCTTTCCCCTGTGAGAAAAATGATGGAAAATATGAGCCTAAAGGGCGAAACAAGCCCACATTTCTCCCTTTCATAGGAAATGCAAAAAAATCTCCAGGTTTTCCTTATTGTAGGGCTGAAGAATTTTACAGCCCACTCACCACATGGCTCTGAATATTTGGGCTGACACTACCAGTGCCGAGCTGGGCACGCCGGCGTTTTGCTCTCAACATTTTGTGTGCTGGCGTGCAGCCAGGCTGGAGAATTCTCTGTAATCGTAGGAGATGGAAATTAAAAACCCGTCAGATCCCCGACCCAACAACAAAGCCTTTCTGCAGGAGGCAGAGGGCAGTGTTTGCACACACATAGTCATTAGGAGCACGAGCGGGTCAAGTTCATCCCTGGTGTTCTCCCCGTGCTTCTCTTTGGGGTGAGGGTGGTGGGGTTCTCTTTGGGGCGAGGGTGGTGGTCCACTGTGGGTTCAGTGAGATAAAGGACAGCTTGGATGTGTTTGGGGAATGTTGTGGGGGTGGTTGTAGTGCTCACCTATTCTGAAGACCTGCCACAAGTCCCCTGGAGCCCCTTGAGACTGGGGGTCACCGCTCCTCCTGTGGGACACCTGCATCAGGGAGACCCAGTGGGTTTTTTCTCAAGCTGGGGGAATTGTCCTGCACTGAGCAGTCAGAAGCTGAGTCACAAATGTTGTAGGCTTCACAGGAGGCAGCTGCTTGCAAGTTCAGGTCTTTGGTCCCGTCCCTGGAGCACTCATGGATCTGGAGGGGGGAAAAGTGGCCACTACATTATCCTGCTGGTCGCCTTTAGTAAGGCTCTCTTAATGTTAGCCGTATGCAGGCAGCTGATCCTGGAGAGGCAGGAGGGGGCCATGTGCCTGTGTACATGCCTAGGAGGCTAATTTGATCTCCTCCCTGCCTCCCCCCTCCCCGCCACCTCAAAACAAACCTACAGCGTGGCAATGTGCCTCACGGATTAGCAAGGGGAGACCGCGGCACGGCCTCGCTTCTGGGAAATGACACCGGCTAATGGCATGACAGGGCACTCACAGCCTCGGAGCCGGCCCTTTGGCAGGAGTCTGCAAGTCTGAAATCAATACCCCCTGCGCTTCCTGTGCCCCCCTGCTCCTGCTCGTCCCCTCCAGAGCCGAGCTTTCCCAGGGTCACAGCCCAGATCCGCCTCATCCGGATGCTCCCCGTGACCAAACACTGTCTAAGGCTAAATGTACTGGAAGATGGAAGGAAAACTTTTCCCAAGCGAAAACTCAGTTTGTGTGTACAAACAGGGCTGCTTTAGAAAGCCAATAAAGTTCACACTTTCCTGCTGGTAGCCTCAGGGGGAAAATACCACAACTCTGAAGTGCTGTTCCTACAGAAAGAGTTTGTGTGTGCTTATAGAAATCGCTGCAGTTTGTATCCCTTTGAACAGGGAGTGCATAAATCTTTCCAAAGCACCTCTTTGGTGTTACGTGCAAGAGGCATCTTCCCCTCTCCAGCACCAGCTGCGTTTCACATTATGGCAAAGGCAGTAAAGGGAGATTCTTCTGCCACTCGATACTAACCATCCTGTGATTAAATTCAGCCTTGCTTTAGCTTCATTGTGCCACTGGAGCTGAGTCAAGGTTTAATTTATCTCACATAGTTTACAAGGTCCCCATCAGCTTTCAGCAGAGGAGAAATGCCCTCCCTGCCCGTGGTGCACTCAAACAGCTGATTGAACATCCCAGCTCTGAGCTGAGCAGGATCTGGGAGGAGAGCACAGCAGCAGGTGGTGTGTAAAGGGATATGTGACACAGCCACACTGCTAAACCACAGGCCTGAGAAATGCAAAATTATCTCTGAGACAGCATTTCCTGCCCATCAGAGCCACGGCACTGCTGTCATTGAAGGGTGGGAATTACTGTCCCCCAATCTGAGTCAACAGCTACTGGATGCTGAGGGATCCACAGGCTGCTTCCAGGAAGGATGGGAACTGTCTGTAATCAGGCACATGGTTGGTGCCTCAGTGCTTCAGGAACCAAACAAGAGCATGTGTCTCCTCTTCCAGGCTCTCTCCTCCAGTCAGTGACTCAACCTTTCTCTATGATTTTTCCTAATTTTTTCTAAATATTTCTAGTACAAAATAAATAACATAATTAACATATTAATATATGCTATATAATTACCTATTATGTATCAAGATACAAGTATAATTAACCATACATTATTATAATGATATATTATAATTAATATGTAATTATATATATATTATACAATTAACAATACATTTAATAATAATTTTTTCCTCCCGATTTTTCCTAAACACACAGCACCAGTGCACAGGTTTCTGCTCCGGATCCAGTCCTAAAGCCAGGCTCTTCTTGCATGGTATAATTCTGATCAGCCTCACATATTCCTCTGATCAGTCTTGCAACTCAGCTCTTTTCATTGTAAAAAGCTTATTTACCACCTCCATCTCTCCTGAATAGAGAATGACCATCCCACCTTCATGGAACACAGCTGGGACCAGGTCCCAAACCTCTTAAACATCCGTGGGTCTCCACAGTGGGAGAACGATGCACTCTTAGGTTCGCCCCACATGGGATTTGTTTTGTTAAAGATTTAAAGAGTTATAGGAAAGCAATTATTTTTATGGAGTGTTTCTCTCGCAACACAGGCTGATTTTGGTCCTATCCAAAGCTCATCAGAGGTCCTGTGGCACTCCATGTCCATCCCAGCTCCCTGCACAAGCCCACTGCTGCCCTGGTGCTGGGGGATGGCTGCCTGGAGCTCCAGCCTTTTTGTTCAACAGGAACATTGCCCTTGTATGGAAAATCCTGCCATGAAAATCCAGAGTTCACAAAGAACACAGGGGAGTCCTTCAACTTTATTCAAATAAAGGGAGAGAGTCCACTGAGGCATTACCCCCATGGGGTTTTCTCTCCCAAGGTTTTGGAGGGCACAGTGTCCTTTTATCCCAAACTCGCAGCCGTGCATTGCCCTCTGCCTTTCCCCATTGCTGAGGTACCAGGAAGGTGCAGCCTTCCCGAATTGCTGGTCACATATCCCCCCTTGAACCTGCCGTTTTCCCCCAAATTTCAGAAACCCAGCCTTGTGTGTACCCATTTGTCTGTTTCAAGAGTCAAACTGTCTGGGTTCTGTAACAAACCTGAGGCTTGGAGTTGGTAGAGGTGTTTAGACCCATTTCAAAGGTCTTAACACCCACCCCCTCACCCATGGAATTGTTTGTAAAGACAGTAGCACACATCTTTCCAATCACCCTCACACCCACCCCAGACTTTGCCATCCTAATTACCTTCTTAATTTTGGAGGTTTCCACCCTGAAATCCTGTCCAAAACCTTGCCCCCTTCACACCTCCTAGGGTTTTCTGTAGGGAAAACTTCAAAAGCAGACCTGAGCCCAGTGGTCTCCTGTACAGAAATTAACTTTTACAGTGAATCCATCTCAGGATTTCTAGTTTGCCTTCATTCAGTGTTGTGGAAGCAAAGGCAGTCTCGGGTGTTAAGCATTTCACAATTTAAACTTGTTCCCTCTAGAAAATGAACTAAACCCTTTTGCCTGTGGAATTATTTTAGCAAAATTTCTATCTTTCAAAATCCCCGGAGTCCTCAGTGTGAATTCAGAGAGTGGTGATGGTTGGGAGAGACTTGTGGGGCTTGGCTGCAGGCTGGTAAAGGATTCAATGGTTTTTCATGGGGCAAATTGTTTTCCCTTTCCTGGGGAAAACTCTGGGCCAGTGGGAAGGTGGAGGCAAGTGGGAAGTGAGGATTCTGGAGGACTGTACAGGCAGGATCCAGGCAAAGAACAAGTCCCAGACTCCTCTGACAAGCCCAGGGACAAGCCCACTTCCTAGGGAAGTGCACACTTTAATTGAGTCAACATTTGTGGTCAGTCAAGCTTCCACTTCAGGGTTCAGGTGTTCTTCAAAAATTCAGCAAAACTTCAGACAAGGTAATTCTGAGATTTGTAGCACAACCTCCGTGGTGCTGGGGCTGCCTTGGTTGCTCACAGCAGCTCACACACCATTGGACACTGCTGGTCACACCTGCTGGGAGGGCTCCAGGAATGCTCAAATCACCTCAGGAAAGTACTTTGAAAAGCACAGCATTTTTGAGGGTAAGATGTTTCTTGGTCCTATTTGCTGGTGGGAAAAAAAAAAAAGGAAAGTATCTCCACTGGAATGACTTCACCCAATCTGATATTCAGAGCTGGAGATCAGCCCAGGGGAGTGCTGGGCCCCATGGCTGAGGATGTGTGGGAGCTCACAAGAGCTGCCTGCCCAGCAATGCCTCAGCAGCACTCTGGGCACCAGCCTGGCGAGAGAGCTGCTTCACCAAGGCGTGGGTTTCAGAAAAACTGGATCCCCTTCGGTTCAAGGAGGCAAACGTCCTCAGAGCTCCCGAATCCACTTTTTTAAAATTTATTTTTATTTTATTTTCCCCCCAAGAGAGGCTCCTGCTCGGCGTGGCTCTCCTTCATGGGACACTGGGCAGGGAGGGCTGTGCAGGGCTGCAGCTCAGTGAGCACTGTGATGTGACAGCTAGGGGGGAGCTGCAGCAGCCTGGTGGCAGAGCCTGGGGGCAGGACCAGGCTAAACTTCCTACGTGGCAGGAGACACCTCTGCCTACGTGCCCCGGGACTCCAGGCAACGTGCTGGCCTCAGGCACCAAGCAGCAGCAGCAGCGAGGGGGGCTATGGCATGGTGCTGCTGTGGAGATTGAAGTTTACACTGCATTTATTTCCTCACATCAGAAGCCTCTCTTGCGGGGACTTGTGTTGTGTGGTTGTTCGGTTTCGGACGGTTGGGACAGATGGTGACGAGAAATCTCTGAAGTCAGGTCTTAAAGCATGAGGTTTATTGTAGAAAGGCGTGGGTATGGGTGACCTGCTAGGAGCTGCCAGACGCAGCTCGAAGCAGGTCAGAGAAGTAAGAGAGCAAGCAAGAAAGCTGGAGAAGAGCCAGAAGAAGATAGAAAAGGTGCAGAAAAAGTGACAAAAAGTGACCGCGGTTCCCATTTACAATCCAATAAATCATCTTCTGTGCTGAATATTCTAATTTCCATTAACCAATGGGGTATAAGCTACAAATCTAATAACATTTACATACAGCCTATAAGAATCATTGCATTACCATAGGATGTTATATTTTAAACTCTAAAATCTACTTTTTGGACCCTCTGATGAGTTGGCAGGGTCTGTTCTGACCCTTGGACCTGTCTGCAAGCAGAGGGCATTGTTTAATCAAAGGGGGGATTACTTCAGTCGGCCCTGCCATTGTTTTCCAGTTGTTCAGTAACTGGGGTTTGGTAACTCAAAGCTTGTTCTCGTTTCAATCTCACCTATAGTTTCTATATTCTCAGCATCTTTTGCCAGGTAATCATATTTATAAGGCTTTCCTATTTCATCTTCCCCAACACTCTCTTAATGCACGTTCAGAGCTTGTATACAAAGGTTTTCTTCTTAGGAAGAAAAAAAATCCTGGTAGGAATCTGTGTGTTCCCACAAGCCCAGGTAGGGAACTCTTGTTTGTTTAGGAGGTGTCCAAGAGCTGTCCAAGAGCACTCTTCAGCTGCACACGTTATCACAAAAAAAAGCTTCATGGGAAGTCAGATCTGGGAAGAACATAATTCCCTCCTTATTTTTGCACAAGTTTTCAACATCTGGCTCAGTGCTCAAGCCAGGCCACATCCCCTTTGAACCGCTCTGTCTCCAAAGATGGTGTTGGAGTACCCTGGTGTGCCTGACCCCTGCGCCTCCAGGGATGCTCCACGCCAACATATGCATTGCATAGGTTGGGATATTCTCAGCCAAGACAATAGATTTAATCCTTGGTGACAGTGTGTAAATAAAACAGATTTTAACATCTGGTCTTCTGTCTTTAAAACACAATGGCACTTCGTAAATAATACAACATTGTAGCTCCCAGAAGGCACTAACAAGTACTTTATTAGGTGTCACGTCAGTGCCCCGTTTTGCAGCAACTGCCCAGAACTAGATGTGCTATAATTCAGTTACACTGTAAGTAGCTACTAATGAGGCACATTATTATAAAGAGCCAATGCCGTGCAGCTAGACCGCAGTAAATCTGGAGTAATTCCAGTGAAATCAGCGCTAAAGCATGGATATGCCCCTGTGAAATGAAAAACAAATGGTTGCTAAAAAAAAAAAAGGGGGAGAAAAGTTCTGAAGAACGACTGTGACATTTTGAGGAGGGGTTTGTGGAAAGCTCCTAATTCTTATTTTTTGCCCTTGCCTCTTCTCTTTTCCACTCCATTCTCATCTGTCACTCATGTATTGAGTATCCTGACAAGTCTACCCGATGATTAATGCTCCTGTTTTGTGGGTTTGCATAGTGCCTCCTGAGTACTTAGCAGGTCTTAGAGAGTTCAGTTCACTAAGCTCTCAGCTTGTCTGGCCCTCCCCAATGGCTTAATAATGTAAAATCATAAACCAGACTGCAACTGATTCCACTTTTCCTGTCTATTCTTTTATCAGGAACTGCTATGTGGGATCTGGAAGACAGGAGCATAATTAGATGTGTGCTGACTGGGATTTCCCTCCAACAAGCACAGTTCTGACCTCCAGCTCCACATATAAGCAGGGATTTTGGGGAGATGGATTTTCTGGGGATAATAATGCTTCCTTCTCTGTAGGATGGAGAAGTTCATAAAGCAGCTTTCTGCACATGGAAAGATTTCTATCCTCTTTCCTGAGATTGCTTACTCAAATATGCTCTTAGAGCAGAGCTGAAATTGCTATATGCTCTCACAGTACATCAAATGGGATGCAACATGGCTGCATGATGTAACCTAAAAATTACCTCACCCTCCTTAAAACCAGCCTTATTCATCCAGTTTCCAGCTGACAGATTTACTTTTAGCCCCGAAAGGCATTACCTCCCGTAGTGGACTAAGAGGCTTGTTTGTGATCTCTGCCTAATTAGCAGGGAGTGTGTTTGCAGAGCCCAGCCCCGGTGCGTGTGCCAGGACAGGTCACTCCGTGGGGCTGTGCGTGTGCTGGCTGACAGCACACCCATCACACCCATCCTGCCAGGGGGTCACAATCCAATTTGCCGCTTCCTTTCGATCCGAACAACGTCATTACCTCCCGCTAATGTGGTTAGGAGGGAGCAGGAGATGCTCTGGGATGCTGGCTGGTGGTGGTGAAGCAGCACCCGAGCACGTGTGCAAACCCCGGGTTGTGGGGGCAGTTGCAGCTTGCAGGGCACAGGGATGCTCTGTTCTGACCATAAAACTGGAATAATGCTCGAGCTGGGACACTGAAGCACCTCCTGTGCTGAGACTGCTCTGAGCAGCGTTAGACAGCAGTGTGACACCCATATAAAATTACTTTTCTGTTGTGATTTCTGCAGTTTAAGACAAACTCTGGTTCAGAAAAAAAAAAAAACCAAACCCAAAACAAAACAACAAACTATGTGAAACTTGAGCTGGGCTTCCCTAGGACTGTCCATGAGCTTGTGGTGGGCAGAGACTTCCAAGGATCCTCCAGAGTCAGGAATGGTTGGCACCCAGCTGGACTTGCAATGCTTCTGCTCTCCCATGCTGGGGCACCAAACTGACAGCACAGCTGGACAAAAACAGAGTTTTTACTTTATTAACCAGTAAAATATTAAGTGTACTTGAAACCAGCTACCCCTCCTCCTAGGGGAGCTCCTTAATCATGAAGCTGTAGAATCACACTTCTCCTTTCCTCCCAGCCTAAACCAATTATAATTTAATTATTTCAAAGACCAGCATTGCATCAGCAACAGGGAATGAAGCACACATCACTCCTTCAGCATCCCCTATGATTCCATAGCCATGGAGCCCAGGAAATTGGTTCTCACAGAATCATTAATGGCTTGGGTTAGGAGGGACCTTAAAGATCATTTAGTTCAGACCCCTTCACCACAGGAGACTCAACTCCTATTTTTGGAGGCAGAACCATAATTTAGTCTTACATAAAAAAATCAGGGTCCTCCGCTGTGGAGCTTCAGGACGAGAGCGGGGAACGGTTGAATTATGGAGAGGGCAAAGTCTGATCTTGCAAACATCTTCGAAGCACATCTGCAGCCCAAACTGCACCTGGTAGCTCCTAATTTGCCATGTGATCAGCTTGAGGAATGAACAAAGTGCTGGGATATTTGGTTCTCCCAAGATGGGTGGGTTGGGAAATGTTACTGTCAGACTTTTAAGTACCTGGAAATGTTAATTTAAAAAGACATTAGCAGCTCTGAGCTTGGAGAGCCTCCTGAGCCCTTCCTCTGCAGAACAAGGGGTTTTCACCTTGGAGCCCCAAGCAGCGTTTTGGCCATTGGGACTCTGGTGTAGAGGAAGGGATGTGCACTTTCATCTGCAAAAGAGGTGAAAAATGCTACGAGTGTGAAGTGCTTGGCCCTTTTGATGGTAGGAGCAACCAAATAATGCAGACAAGCAGAAATGCAAAAAGTGTTTTTGCTGTGTTCCGGCCACAGAGAAAGGATAAGAAATCAGATATCTGGTGCCCCAGTGCTGAGTCTGGATATAAAATCAGACTCCTTTCCCTTTGGTGCAAAGATGGACTCAATTTCCACTTATTGTATATAAGAGTTTGCTACACTTCTGTTTTAAAAGCCCCACCATGTTTTCTCACGAATCTTTGTCACGCAGCTGATTTTTACTCTTTGAATATTTTTTTTTTCCCCTCAGATACCTCATGCAAGGTCTATTTTTTACCCATTTCCTCTGGCTTGGCACAGTGAATCACTGTTCACACAATGCTGAATGAAGCCATTAATTAAATACGTGATTTTTATTAGACTGTAGACAGGCTGTACTTACAAGACGGTGCAGTAAATGACTTGTTTGTACTATTCTTTAACTTATCTCCTGCCCCTATCCAACTGCTTTGAGTGCAAACATGTCTAAATTCACAAGGTATGATGGCAAATTCTCTCTGGATTCATGCTTTTGTACACAGATCCACATTCTTAAGTAAGGAAGCCTGGAAAAGTAATTACATGGCTGCTTGTGACTCATTTGGTTACCCTGAAGTAGCTGGAGGCTTGAAAAGGGCTCTCTGTTCTCCTGCTGAGCTGTTTGCTGACTTTGCAAGGAGTTCATTGAAGTGAACAGTGGATTCCTGCTCTGGTGCTCACACGGGTCAGGCAGAAAAAGTTAAGGGTGAAAACATGCTGAGGGACACAGTGTTATGCAGGTCTGAATCACAGAATCACAGAATGGTTTGGGTTGGAAGGGACCTTAAACATCATCTCAGTCCAACTCCCTGCCATGGACAGGGACACCTTCCACTATCCCAGGCTGCTCCAAGCCCCATCCAACCTGGCCTTGGACACTTCCAGGGATGGGACATTGACATCTTCCCTGGATAACCTGTTCCAGGGCCTCAACACCCTCATTGTAAAGAATTTCTTCCTAATATCTCATATAAATCTCCCTTCTTCCAGTTTAAAGCCATTCCCCCTTGTCCCAACACTCCACGCCCTTGTCCAAAGTCCCTCTCCAGCTCTCTTGGAGCCCCTTTAGGCACTGGAAGGGGCTTTAAGGTCTCCCCAGAGCCTTCTCTTCTCCAGGCTGAACAACTCCATCTCTCTCAAGCCTTTCCTTATAGGAGAGTGCTCCAGTCCTCTGATCACCTTCATGTCCCTCTCCTGGACCATACAGATGAGCTGTTCAGCATCCCTTCTTTCCCTTAAGCAGGGGCAAGTTGGCAGATTTTTGGCAAAGCTCTGGTTAATATTAAATCCTATTCCTCTGCAGGGTCTGCTCATGCCCAGCCACCTCTCCTGTGAGCTCTGCACTGCCAATGTCCCATAACAAACACGGACCTCAGCAGTAGCTTGGGGCACCCTGTGTTTTATCTACTTTTGTAAAAATTCATTTATGGTGACACCTCAAAGGGTCTGTGCAGCAGGTGAAAAACGGGTGGAAGTAGGCTAAGAAATATATCACTTTGCAGTCAATCTTTCTGTGACAGAACAGATTAAAAGCAACTATGCAAGAAAATAGCATCAAAAATCCCAGGAAAAAAATAATATAGAGCCTTACAAAGATAAGAAATATGGTGTTTTGGGGAAAAAAGAAGCTTCCCTTCTGTTTCTCAGACAAACACTCTTTTGTAGTGAGGATGTGTGCTATTTTCTTATGGCTTTTAAATTGGTTCCTTGATTTGTTTCTTTATCTGCTCCCCGAGACTTTCCTGATTAGTTGAGATTTCTGCACTCACTAGTTGATTAAATAATGAATACATTTGTTTGATTTGCAGTTGCTTACTTAATTAAAATTTCTTTTCAGTGTCCCAATTTCCATTATGATTTCAATTTTGCATTTAATCACTGTGTTGTTCTTTGCTGCCACCTCTCTTAATAGAGGTCTACTCTCCTGTCAGCCTTATTGCAAAGCCTGGCTCAGCTGCTCACGGGCAGACAGAAAACTCCATTTGTGCAGTTGATTTAGACAGGAACTTGAAACCTGGAGGGAGAGGGGGGAGGTTGAATTTGCACGAATATCCAAAGAATATAGATGTGGTTTAGTCTAGGAAATTAATGAAAACTATTTCTATCATTGTCTGGCTGAGGAGCATCAAATTTGCCTGTGGAGACAGATCAGATTTTATATTTAACATCCTATAGGCCAAGGCTAAAGGAAGGTTTCTTCATCACAAACTGGAGACAGAATGGCCATCAGTATTGGCCAGTGGTTTGTAACAGTGGGAGAGTGTGTCCTTCACCAGAAAATGTGTGATGAGGCATGAGCTCAATGTTTCAGTGTCAATCCGTTTGAGGATACTGCATTTTCTTGCCTTTTTTATTCTCCCTTCTCTCTATTCTCACTTTCCCCCTCATGTGGATTGGCTCTTTCTTCTATATTTGCTTTCTTACAGCCGACACGAAATTTCTATGTCCTGAACTTGTTTCTCAGTCTGAACCTTTTTCTATCCTCTGGTGGGATCACACATGAAATGGTTAATGTTGTGCCATCACCCATTTTTAATGCCAATACCACAATCAGATTAATAAGAGAGTGAGGGAAATCCCACTTTTGATGGTGGTGGAGGCTGCAGATATGGGCACATTCCTCTGCATCAGTTCACAGCCGAAGGGGACCCTGAGTCAGGAATGTAGCATTGGTATTTCAAAAGAAAAGGCATCTGTCATCCCATGTACAGCAAGCTCAGCATTTTTTTTAAACAGCCAGGCAAGGCAGAAACACTGCATGACAAACTCCTCCCCAGGCACATGATAAAGCTCTTACGCTGGGGCTCTTGGAGAATAAAATATTTATTATATATTTTGCCATCTGCACAAGTATTGCAGTAAGAGTCATCAAAATGTTCAGCTGGAAAAACTGACCAGAGGTGAAGAGGGTGCAACACAGAGAGGTTCAAGGAGACAGGCACTGAGGACAATGGATACTTTGGGAAGCTGGGAGGAGGGGATGCCCAGGGTTAATGGCTTAAATCCTTATCCACCCAGGAAATCCCTTTAACTCCACTGAAGTGAATATATGTCAGCTTAGAAAACACAAGAACATCTGGTTTATGTATTTGCAGAAGTAGGATTGGTTAAGGACTCAAATTTTGCTGTGCTTCCACGTCTGCAGCTTTTAGTTCAGCAAGAAGTACAAATGTATCCTGTAAAGCTGCCCACAAATAACAATGAGTCTTCTGGAGTTAGGGATTATTTTTGCTAACAGCAAGAGCAGTAGGAACAGATCTTGTAATCTTGACAACTGTGAGCGATAAGTCTATGAAAAACGTGCCTTTTCATAGAAAGTAGAAACCAACTATTCATAAAAAAACAGAGCTGAAAGAAACCTTGAAAATTTATCTTTCCTGAGTGTAGGAATTCTGGGAGCCAGACTCAGAGCAAAAGCCTCCCTTCCCCCAGAAGTTGTCGAGTTTTTAGAGTAAGACACAGAATCCATCACCTGTTTGAGGAGGGACTAAAGTGTTCTGAGGGAAGCAACCTCATGAAGGTGTTTTCAGAAGGTATGTACTAGACCTCAAAAATAAATACATGACATGAAGTGCATCAATCCAGTGTAAACACGTATGGTTCCTCATCCTGGACATTTCAATAGCTCTCTTGCTCAAGGAGCAGCCACCCAAAGCTTTCCTGCTCTGGTCTGTGATTTGGGTCTATCCCAGTCACCAGCTGCAATGACTGTGAAAGAGGCTCACATGCAAGTAAACATCTTACTGCTGAAAACACCTATTTATGACTAATTTATCTGCTTTTCTTATAGATCATGGAGTTTGGGAGTTGGAAGAGTGCATGGGTTTGGAAGCACAATCCACCTTGTCCTTTAAAGCTGGTCAGATGAATCATGTCCCCAAAGTGAGTGTTTTTCTGCACTGACTGCAACAAGAGCTAACCCTGATGAGATGCAGGAGCCTGAATGGCAAATGCCTGAAGCTGAAGGATATTAATCTTGCATGTCATGTGTCTCTGTATTTTTTCTGTTCTCTGCGTTGATGGACCAGACAATATACACCCAGGTCTTATCACTGGGAGGAAGATTTATACATGTGCAGCGGGGAAAGCAGGAGCAAAGACTGCTCACAGAAACTGGACAAGAGGTTATCTCCTGTCTCAGTTGGTCATTCCAGGCAGCATTTCCTTTAATATAACTTCTCACAAGGTTAGGTGCAAAAAGGTCCATTTGCAGTCTCTGATGAGATGCCTCACAAAGGACAATTCATCCCCTCTTAAATTAGATATCTCAGATAAGTGGGATGAATCAGACTCTGGAGGAATTTATCCCTCTCCACCAACTATTTATTAGGTTCAATTAATAACGTACTTTGAGAGTTTAGCGTTTGCTGAGCAGTAGCAATAGCAGCGAACTTGCTCTTGGCATTTAAATCTTTAACTTAAGCTGCTGATAGGCACCTGCTTAAAACTGCCTCCATAAATTTGAGAGCTGAAATAAAATGGAAGAAAACGAGTCTGATGCAGGATTTTACTGTTTTTCTTAATTCTCTAGCCATTCACCAATCTTCCCATGCAGCTCATACTGGTTTAACTTGTGGATTAACCACCTCTAAAAAGATAAATCCCATTTTGCCAATAAAAGACTTGTCCCACTATAAAACATGCCTGTGGAGCTGTTGAACATCTCTTGATGCCAACATCCCAGGGGAAGATTTTTGCCTTGGTATTAATCACACTTTGAAGCACCGTCAGCCTTAACGTTTCAAATTCAATTAGCTCTTCCTCACGCAGTTCATAATTCAGATGGTTTTGTTGTAAATCAACCACAACATAATAACCTGAGCCACTTTTAAGCACTCAGTGGACAAGTGTGTGTTCAGTCCTTCAATAAGTATTGATAGCAGGTTCAAGTCATAGAACAAAGATTCAATTATACCCAGGACTAGCAACGTCTCGAGTGTTTCTGATCAAGGAATTCATTACAGAGCGAGCACTGGAGAAGTTCATAATTGAATCACTTAAATGAAAAGGGGATGCTGTCATCCTCTAGGCTGATGAGTGAAGATAAAACGGGGATTTTGGCGTGGCAGCACCCCTGTATTGCATGGAAGGACCACAGTCCAAACCTCACTGAAGGCACAACCCATTGACACAAGTGTTCGAGTCAACCTGGAATTAGGGGAAGTATTGGGGAATGTGGTGATGTTTGACAAATGCCTGACTGATATAATTTGGACCCTTGATTGTTCAGATTGTCTTGAAACCTGCTTGGTAAAGCTTGGCTTGGTCCTTGCACAGCACAACGATGAAGAGCGGCTCTGGGAGGAAGCTGATGGCTTCTGGTGATGCTTTGTGAGGGGGTGGACGGAGAAAATGAAGCATTTTCATCGAGAGGCTGTTACAGAGTTCCACAGGCTGAGACGTGGAGCAATATGGAAGGAAAGCCCAAATGCTGTGAAGCAGAGAGAAAACAGCTCGTGGCAAGAACAGACATCTAGGAAGTGCTTGAAAATTACGTGTGACTGAGCATTAACATCCTTTAAATGAACATTTGGGCTTATGTTTACCCACGAAGGTTAACAATAAAGGAAACAGAGACAAGCATTCTAACGAGCTCTCATTCCCTGAGGCATGTGTTGCCCTTTTTTCAGGTAACAGCACCCTTTCCAGTGCTAATGATTTTATTCTGTGTCACAAGGCAGATTTTCTTTTGCCATTTGCCCTCCACCTATTCACGACAGATGGTGCGATGTGCAGTTTTGGGAGCTACTCTAGGGTGCATGAACTGATATGCATTAGGCTCACAAATTCAATTGTGTCTTACCTGTCTGACCGAGGAATCCATCTACTAGAAGAAGGAAAGAGCCAGAGAAAGGCAGCAGCTTATGTTTGTTTATTGTGGTTTTCTTGGGGAGGGCAAAAAAAAAAAAAAAAGTAGTTTTGCTTTTCTGCCAGAACTTTAAATCTCATTTCAACAGAATATGTCGGGAGCTTAAGGTCATCCTCTTATGAAAGCAGAGGCAGAGGGTCTGGGAAGTTTCAAGCTGAAATAAAGGTTTCTGGTCTAGATAGATTCAAGGCATGTAGCAAGATGCTTTGCTCTCCTGGATTTAGGCCCAAAGCCTGCAAATTCTGAAGTATTTAACTTAACTCACATGAGTAGATCAGCTGAAGCCTGTGTATACATTTCCGGGAGACAGGATAAGCATGTGCATGAATAGCAATAAATCAGGTAAAAATCAATGTTTTCCACCCTCTTCAGAGGGCTGTGGCTGCTTGTTCAGTCATGATAATGGTAATTCTAGTTGGTGCCCATCCTCCCCAGTTTTACCTCTGTTGTAGGAGGCATGACTGAGGCTCAGGGCAATTTTTGTTGACCCACACCCGAACTAGAGACTGATTAAAGCAACATTGTGGGGCTCAGTATAAAGTGATCATTAAAAGAGGCAAATACAGTAAAATAAGATTATTAATCACAGGAACAGGGTTTCCCAGGTGCAATAGTTTTTTTCCCCCAGATCATACAGGGCTGTATCGACAACAAGTTCACAGTGTTTATGCCTTGGACAGAGCTGTGCTCCTGGGAGATTATTCCTTTTCTCTTGCTGGACTGGAAGAAGAGTGTGTAAGGACAGTGTCAAGATGAGGAGGGTCCCTAAAGAGCAGACTGGAACAACTTGAGCCATCACCCATGTTTGGTACAGGGCTAAGCCAGACCATTTTGCCAAAGCAGGGAGCCAGGTGAGGACAGTCTGACCTCTTAGGCCAGCAAAATACTTGACCAAAAAATATTTTTCGCACTGGGTCAAGAGAAATTGCATTATTGCTGTATACACCCACAATAATACTGCAAACAATTTATGGGGGTCAGACCTAGAGCATCTGTTGATCAGCTCACAAATTCCCTTTTAGGACAAATCTCCGCTGTAAGCGAAAGTTTGTAAAACAACTCTGACACAGCAGCCTGGGTGGAAGAAAGCTCATAAATTGATGTACATATGAAAATACTTAACATTACTGGCTGTTTTCAATGAGCAATGAGACCTGGCAAGGAAAAATAGGTCAGCAGTGTGGTAATACTTATTTGTCTATTTAAGCCATAGCTCTCACTGGTTTTTGACCCCATTCACCCCTTCCTAGCTGTCCAAATTTGTGGTCTGTTAAGATTTCTGACAGCTGTAACTCAGATACTCACATGTTCCCCTACTACCTTCTCTGTTCACAGAATATGAGTTGGAAGTGATCCATCAGGACCACGGAGTCCAACTCCTGGCCATGCACCCCAAAAATCCCACCATGTTCCTGACAGCATTGTCCAAATACTTCTTGCACTCTGCCAGGCTTGGTGCTGTGACCACTGCCCTGGTTTCCAGTTCCCAATTACCCTCTGTGTGCAAACCATTTTCTTGATATTTAAGCTAAACTTCCTAAACTCAGATTTGGGCCATTTCCTCGAGTCCTGTCACAGGTCACAAGACTGAAGAGTTCAGCTGGATCTTTGCAATGTGTCCCCTACACCAGCTTTGGCAGACCCTGCTTTGTAGGTGCTTGACATCAGCAAATACTGGGTCAAAAGTGTGCATGGAAGGTTCACCCGCAGAAGGAACAGTGTTAAGTGGGAATGCAGTGGAAACATAAAAGGTAAAAAGCCCTGAACCAAGGCCTTGCAATCTTAAGTTGCACTGTTTATGAGGTCACTTCTTCACTGTGACCCAATGTGGAGGTAGAGATTAAATTCTGGGATGTTCTTTTCTGCAGTGTAAAATATTGAGCAAAAGAAAAAAGTCACCTTGGTCCTCCTGCTACCTCTCCCCTCTGCCTTGCAACAGGTTTCTCAACATGTCCTACCCAGACACTCATTCCTCTATGGAACACAGGGATATGACAATGAAGGAAAAATTCTAATAAACATTTTCTTAAGGAAAAAATGGCAAAAGTCATTAAAATAGCATCACTTTAGATGGAATTTTCAAATTAAGCTTCAATTTTTTGTTTAATTTTCCTTGACAGCCAAACAAGAAAGATTTCTTTTTCTCCTAATCTCCCCCAGTTCTGGGAACAGAGACACCATTCCAAAGGCACCCTTTTTTCCCAGTTTTCAAAATTATGTTTGTTGCCAGCATTTAAAAAAAAAAAAAAGAGAAATGTCTGCTAAATAAAAATTTCCTGTGGAGACTTTTGGCCAAAAGCCAGAGGGGAACTACCAGTTATCCTTTCAAATGGTTCTGTGCCAGAGCAATCAGCATAAGGGATGTGGACCATGCCCCAGCTTTTGAGGACATTAAACAACCTGAAGATATTGGAGTGTGACTTTGTTTAAAGCTTTCTGCTGGGGTATCATTTTCCCTGGTGGTTACTGGTGTTCCTGTGGCTCAAACCCATGGTGATGTCAAGATCTGCCCATGTCCATCCCAGTTATCAGGAAAGTAATGCAAAAGCAGAGTTAAGCCCAGGATTTCATGGAAAAGGACTGAGTATGAGGTTTAATATATCAGTCACAACTGTGTAAAGAATTGAGATTGTGTGGAACAGAAATTTGTCACAAGACAGAGAGGCACCACAGTGATGTCCAGATGATTTCTCTCTCCCTGACCTTTTGAGAGAGCTTTGTGCCCTACTCTAGAGACCAGACCACACACATTAATACTTTCCTGATCAACACTTGCATTGAGGTCACTCTGCACAGCATTTCTTCAATTTCCTTCTCAAATCTGTGTCAAAATGAATGGAAAGATTTAGCACACCTTGAAGGTCCCTTTGAACGTGACTGAGCTTGCACTTGGACCATGCCTTCCTCAGTGCTAGTGCAGGATGCAGCCTTCCCCCAAATCCCAATCCATTATGGTGAAGAGGGTGACACTACCAAAAATTCACCAGAGGAAATGCAATAGTGAAATAATAAATATTCTGACCTTTTCTGTCTTCGCTGATCTGATGTGACAGCAGAGGTCTAAGGCAGACAACATTTTCCATCTTCCCCCGTCCTTTGGTGTTTTGTTGTTCTTACTGTCTTTACTTTGGGAGCATAAAGCTCTTTACTTGCTTTCACCCACAGAAAAAAACCTGTTGGAATTAGGTGCTGGAATTTGAGCTGGGGAGGTAAAACTTGGCCTTTTAGCAGATGTGGCTCCACACTGCAGGATAATGGGGACCAGGGGCTGAGTTGAGGTACAGCCCTTTTCATCCACTTCACATGGAGTGGTGCCAGAGAGACCCTGGTTCACAGGGAGAGGGGTGAGCACAAGAGAGCCAGGGCCAGTGCCAATTCTGAGAAAGTGGCCTCTCTACAACATCTCTTTTTCCTTGTTGCACATGTTAACCCATTCACTTATCACATGGTCTTGTGGGAACAGGCCAGTAATTCAAGCCATATTTGTTCTAATTGCCTCTGGCTTTCCTCACCATTTGGCACATGTACAAGAGGACGAGAGAAAAGCTTTTATAGGAATAAAATTCTGTAAAGAATCACTCATATACAAAACAGGCCACATATTCATGGTGGGATGAGAAATTTGTTTTGACCATGGGTTGTTTTGTGCTATAAACTTATTATTATGCATCCCAGGAACGGGTGGAAAACCTTTTTGCTTCTCAAAGTCTCTCCTTTGCTGTGGTACATCAATCTTACCTACAGCTTCTTGATCTTGGTACTTATAAAGGAGATTAGACAGTGCATTTGCCACAAGTGAAATGACAACAAAACTGACCACACTTTCCTGGATGCTGGCACCAGGTTTGGGTGTTGACTTCTCCCAGGCATGGCATGTTCCAGAGCTGATCTCATGCCCTGCACCAGCCTTTGGGCATCACCTACCCAGCACAAAAGACGATTATCTAACCAAACTACCCAGTTCCTGAAGAACTTTCATGGGGAAGGTCTGGAGGGTGGCAAATCACAGGGAGAACAAGCTCCCACGCCAACTGCTCCAGCCGTCTCGGCATGGGGAGGTTTGGGGCTGGAGCCAAGTCCTCGCAGGCACACAGTCCTTTCGCCACTCCAAGGCACGAGCAGATTGGGAAGCACAGCCCTTTCCCAGCCCCTTATATGGAACAGATTTCAGTAAAGGAGATAATCCGGCCCGAAGGGGTTATGCAGATAATACCCAGCAGGCACGACGGAGACACGCTCTGTGAAATCCCTTATATGGCAGAGCTGAATAGGCTCAGATCTCCCAGATATCTGGTGCATAAGGCAGCCCTGTCAGGGGTCATTCAGCAGGCAGAAAGCCCCGGTGCAGTGACAGAGCTCATCTTCCAGCCACTCCCTTTAAAAGCTGATCCCAGAGCAGTGCAGCCTCGTTGCCTTCTGCAACCACCTTTTGGAGGGGATTCATCTCATTTCAATTAATGAGAATTTCAGTTTCTACCATAGAGGCACCTTCAGAAATGCTGCTCACCCTAAGCTCCCACTGAGGTCTCTGTAGAGACAGAGGCACTTCCAGCATTATTTTTCTGCCCTGGATGGAGCCAGACCATAGAGACCATAGAGCGTTTTCTCCTCCCTGGCTGTACCAGTTGGTGCCCCCGCCAGATCCAGACATTCTCACTCAGACAAACAAACCCGTCAGCATGTGAAACCTGGAACAGCTTTAGATACCTTTTTCCCACCCCCACTTCAAAAATAATTACTCAATCATTTCTTTTCTTTTGTTTTAATAAGTGCGTTCTTTCATCTTCAAATAGATGAAAAGCACTTTGTGTAGGTACTCCAGAACAAACTGACATGTTGTTAAGGTGGTTCATGAAGGTTGTTTGTATCTATAAAACCAAGTTTCTTGAAAGATTTTTTAATAAATATGAACTATTCTTTCCAAGGCAAGAACTTGTAAATTTGTGACAAAATTCCAGTCTTGTCAGACTCAACGTAAAACAGCTATTTTGCATTTGAAAGCAAAAAAACCCCAAAGTGTCTGGTTGCTACATTTTCTGACATACATCTCTTTTTGAACTTTATTATAGTTACTATGCAGCTGAAGATCAACTCTAGATATATCCAGATTCATAAAGCCCATGGTGCTCCATCAAAGGATGATATTCACAAGCCAGATGCAGAAGGCCCAGTGCCAATTTCTCAGCAGGGAAATTCTTGTCTACCTAGGAGGTGAATGCACCTCTCTCCATGATCCCTGTTCCTTCATCAATATAACCTCTACCTTGTTGCTCAACATGAAGTACGTCAGAGGACTCTGTGGAAGGATGTCTTAGCAACTGGCAATTTTTGGAGTGGAATCAGGACTTGTGTGGCCAGTTTTGCAAAAAAACAGGTGACAGAATATCAGGCTGACATGTTGTTGAACCCAAGTTTCTTCTGGCACTGGAGACAGTCTTCCCTTGAGCCTCTGAAAAACTTATGCTATCGTGAAATATTCAATATGTTTTTCCTATTTAATTGATAACTATCAGTATGGTGCTCTTTGTAAAATGAAAAATCTGAAGTTTCTGAAATTCCCAGGCTGAAATTTTCTCCTGGAGAGTGTCCTGTAATAGAAAAGGAGCCAATCCCTTGCATCTCTGCTCCATAGGGGAGAGTAGGAGGGAATTTGGGTACTGACCTGTTCCCGTCTGAAATTTCTGAAAGGGAAAAAATGCTGAAAAGTTTCAGAACAGCTTCATAAGTGGTTTGCCTTATTCCTCACCTAACTGCATCATTTTCTGCTCACAAAATGTGTGGTTTGCACATGCTTGTAGGAGTAGGGTCTACCCTGCTGCAGCTCCCGTTCCTTGAGCTGTTTATTCGTCCTTGCTTGTTGCTCTGCCATGGCTGCCTAGCAACTCCGTGGCATGAACAAGCTCCATTTCATTTAGGTGTTAAATAATCTGAAGTGCAGTGGTTTTTTTAACTTGTGCAAACATCAGAGGACTTAATAACAGCAGCAGCCAAACACAGCACCGGCGTAATGGTGATGATGTCCTAATACAAAGGGGCAAACTGGTATTTGGTGGTTTTGAAACTGTGGCTTGAGAGGTTTTTTAAAAAGCACATGTCTGTGAAAATGAGGAATTATTTTATAAACCTTGCCTTGGTAAATGTGGATGGATAAAAGAGTGATCCATTCACTGCACACATTCCAGGTGTGCTCTTCTAGGGATTCATGAACTACCTGAATATCTGCAAATGTTTAAGTTTGGCAGATGCCAAGTTTCTCCTTACTCTTGTGTCCCATTCCTGTGTGGCAGGGAAGAGCCAAGACTGGTAGATGCTTGTGATCGAAAAAGAATGCAAAAGCCAAAATGGCTCCAAAATAAAGCTCACAGAGTTTTATTAACAAACTACACACTCAGCATGGAAATTGGGAAGTTTTGCCCTACCCTCTAATAATAAGAGGAATAAAAGTATAAGAGAAAAGAAGCAAGAAAGAGAAAGGGAGATCAGACAGGAGAGGAAATGAGATCACAAGTCCTGGTTCCAGCCCCAGTCCAGCCAACAGGGTGTGCAGGGTCCTGGGGGCATGCCCAGGTTTTGTGGGGGTACCTTTTTACCCCAGGCACACTTACTTTACAGGTAAGCTTTCCCTGCCCTGGGATTAAATTCTCACTTCTCATACAAATGCAAATACAGATCATTCCCCTGGATCCTTCTGGAAATGTGTCAGAGGGTTTTGATGGTCTTTGATGGCCTTGATGAGCCTCTACTTTTCTTTCCCACTCCTTGGTCCCATTCCTGTGCTTGTGCCATTCTGTGTTGTGTGGTCTCCATGGACCAGCAAAGGGAAGTTGGTCCCAAGGGAAGTTCTGTCCTATCTCCACACAGGCCCCTTCTCCAGCTCTCAGTGTTTGAGACAAGTCAGTGCATTCACTCCTTGTCCCCCAGCCTTCTACACTTAAACCAGCAACTCTTACTGCAAAATATTTGGCTTCAACTTGTTAAAATCTGAGATTGTAAATTTTACTTTGTGAGCAGAATAAAAATTGTCTTTGCAGGGGGGAACGATAAAGAAAATATGCAACATTGCTCCTGCACAGGAAGTGCTTGTGCTGTAGAGTCCTACTTGGGATGGGCAGAATCTGTAAGGTAGAGATGAGGGACAGGAATGAATGAAAATGGTATAGAAAGACTAAATCCACTGTGGGGCATGAGCATTTCATGCTCCTGGATGGTTTGGTAACACTGATGTTTCAGATGGTGCAGGGAAAGAGTCAAGACTGAACTTTTCTGTAATATTTTGTGATGAAGATAGAAAACTCTCATCCTGTGA
This sequence comes from Orthonyx spaldingii, assembly GCA_013397795.1. Classification (NCBI taxonomy): domain Eukaryota; kingdom Metazoa; phylum Chordata; class Aves; order Passeriformes; family Orthonychidae; genus Orthonyx; species Orthonyx spaldingii. The sequence goes on along the minus strand of VZTJ01001733.1, from coordinate 111,073 downwards.
GGCTCGTGGGTGGCTGCTTCTGCTCCCACTGAGAAGAGCAACAATTTGCTTGAAGGTCACAGATGTGCCAGGCAGTGGGAATGCAGGCTAAGGTGGATGCTATCCTGGGACCTAATCAGCTCAATTCAGCTTGAAATTAATGAAGTTGCTACAGCAACCTGAGACGGTGACTGTGTTCAGGTGGCTTGTAATGGGCAAGTTATTTCAGAGGTGTGGAGAACCAGGAGTGCTTGGGAGAAATGCCAGTTCCCAGTGTCATGGTTCAACCCCAGTGGGCAGCTCAGCCCCACGCAGCTCCTCGCTCACAGTGGGATGGGGAGAGGTGAAAGGGAAAAAGCTCATGGGTTGAAGTAAAAGCAGTTCAACTGGTAAAGCCAAAGCAATAAGATAAACCCATCCCCTGTTTTCCACTGGAAGACAGGTATTCAGCCATCCCCAGGAAAGCAGGGCTTCGTCATGAGTGATTGTGGCTTGGGAAGACAAACACCATAACCCTGAACTTCCTCCCTTTCTCCTTCTTCCCCAGCTTTTACTGCTGAGCAAGATATTATATGGTGTGGGATATTCCTTTATGGACAGTTAGGATCAGTTGTCCCAGTTGTGCCTCATTCCAAGTTCTCACTCACCCCTGGATTTGCTGGTGGGACAGTGGGAGAAGCAGGGAAGGCCATGATGCTGTGTGATCACTGCTCAACAATAATTAAAAATCATCCCAGTGTTATCAGTACTGTTTTGGTTACAAATCCAAAACATGGCACTGTATGAGATATTGTGAAGTAATTTTACCTCAGCCAAAATCTGCATCCACTGTTTGGACACAAGCTGGATGTAGCACATCAAAGTGACTCCCCCTCAAGAAATGCACAATTATTAACAGAGCTGTTCACTTTTCCAATGAATTTGCAGTGGACTTACACTGATGGGAAAACAAAGCCAAAACAAAGCACAGCATGGCTTTGAGTTAGAAGAAATATGAAAATGAATTTTTATTTAATATTCTACTTCTCCCTCTAAATTTTCTCCTTTGGCAATACAGAGCAAAATTTCACATAGATCTATTGGAAATCAACAGCAAAACCAAGTACATCTGTATCATTTCATAGTAAAGCATTTAAACAGTCCTTCCAGAGGCAGACTCTACCTCAGAGCAGTGGTGCAGATCTCAGCCTCTGCTCATCGTGGAATGCGAAAAAGCAAACATTTTACAAGTCAGCATCTGTGTGAGAGATGTATTTTCCACAGCAGTTTTTAGATTACTCACATAAATGTTTTTCTCGAAAAACAGGTCCCTCTGAAAACCTACTCTGCACATGGAGGTGCCAAACTCCTTGTTAATCCTTTTTCCTTGTAAGTATATTGGCAGAGAATGAAAGTCCATTGAGACTCAATTTAATATTTACAAATCCCTATTTATCTATAAAAACCCTTCCATCTCTTTCTCCATTGCTCTATCACTGTGTGCTTGTCTGCTCCTTGCACAATATGTCATGGTGGAATATGACTTAGTCTGGGAGAACCTGCTGCTCTGGCTTGTTGCAGAGCCTCTACAACAGTTTTTATTACTTTCAAAGTGTGTTAGAACAGTGCATTGTCTCAGTTAAGCTTCTGTTTCTCCAAAGGAAATTCATTCAGCTTTAACACATTTCCAGCCAAATGGAAACATGGATTGTGTAGCTTGTGCAGGCCTCGTGTGGGGATAGTCCTTGCATTTCCTTTCCACTTGCTACTGAAACAACAGCAACATCTGCGGGCCAGCCCTCCCCTTTTATCAGAGGCAAAGTTAACTTGTCCCTCATGTGTTTTGGATTCCAGTCTAAATCCGGACACTGGGAGTTTTGTAGTTGATGGTGACCTTGAAATAGGACATGTGGGTGTATCTGAGCACACCTGGCTGTAGGATCTGAGCAGCTGAAGGGCCTTCAGCAAAGAGAAATGTTAATCACAGCCACCCCGGTCTATTTTACTTCCATTTGTCTCACCCAGCAAGTCCCCGTTTCTTTTGTCTAAGAGATCTTTTTGTTCTGGTTTGTATCCTAATAAAATCTAAATCAGAGATTTGAAACCCCATCAGGGCTGTTTTGGGGTGATTTCAGTTCAGTGACAAGATGCAGGTGTTGACTTCACCCCTGCCTTGGGCTCCCGTTGCAAGTGCAGAAACTCCACTGAACATTTTCAGGCTGTACTGATAAGGCCTGTTGCAGTATATTTTGCTGTTGGGCAGGCAGGACAGGGGCTGCCACTCAGGTGGTGTGTTTTTCTGAATAATGTTGCTCAGAAATGAGAAAATGGGCAGCAAAATTCGTACAGGGAGCAAGGCAGAGGTGGGGACCATGTCTGTGTGCAGCCATGAGTTCTGGTTGGCAATGTCCTTCCTGCCTGGCTCCAACCAGAAACTCTTCCCGTTAATTCTACCCCCTTTTCTGTGTTCTCTAACAGCCCACACATTATCTGTAAAACAAAAAGGATGCTTTTTTCCTGCGATGTTTTGTCTCCTCCTCAAATTCCTGCTGCAAGTTGGGACTCTGAACCTTTCTGCAGTGAAAGCTGGTGATATCAGAGGCAGAGGACTGTGACCTTTAAGTGTGAAAAAGTCACAGGAGGAGATAAGTTAGAAGAAAGTTCCTGCATGAAATAATTCAGTGACAAGGTGTTTTGAGGGACAAAATAACCACCAATGTATAGTCTGTAATTTCACAGCTGAGGGGAAACCCTAAATGATCTCCAAATAAAATGATAAAGTAAAAAAATGACTTAAAGACTCAAAGATTTATTTTGCTGTCTGAACCCTGTGCTCTCCCAGTGTACACAGGGATATAGGGGCCTGAAATAATACTGAATTAGAAGCAATGATGGTACTGCAATATTTGAAAGGCCTGTTCTATGGAAAAGTGAAAATACAGAAGGAGAGAGTACAGATTGTATACTGCAACAATATGTTGTAAACGAGACTGAATTAATTTGTTTAGTTGTTGCATTTTGCCTATGCTAAAAGCAGTGCATTATCTCTCCAAATTTCACTAACGCTGAAGAAACACGTGGACCTGCACATGATCAGGTCTCTAGTGAGCCAGAAGACTACGACAGTCCTGGGGATAACTTTGGATTTGGAATTCTATCAGCTCTTTTGGCTACATCCTCTGTCCAGACTTCAGAGCCAGATTCTTCACGCTGGCAACCTGGATCAAAGGCAGAGGGAATGTTTCAAATTTACATGGGCTTAGGTGGGAGGAAGATCAGAAAGAACTCGTGACATGGCCGGTGATAGGGCACAAGGAAACGGAATGAAGCTGTGCCAGGGTAAGTCCAGTCTGGACATTAGGACAAGGTTCTTCACTGAGAGGGTGGTCAGCCACTGGAACAGGCTCCCCAGGGAAGCAGTCACAGCACCAAGCCTGCCAGAGTTCACAGAATGGTGCTCTCAGTCATGGGGTTAATTTTAGGTAGTCCTGCAAGGAGCAGGGAGTTGGAATTAGTGATCCTTTGAAGTCCCTTCCAACTTGTGATATTCCGTGATTTTAGAAGCCCATCAAAATGGAACTGTAGCTGGACAAAGAGAGAAGGTAGTGCTGACAGACCACCACGAAGGGGAATGGTGTCCCCAGGTTCTGGGAGTTATTTTAGAAGGTGCAGAGTTAGGAAGCACATCAGTGAGGATTTAGCAATGTCCTCATTACAATGGTGAAGGGTGAGGTTTGATTTAAACACAAAATCAAAAGCAGGAAGATGCTCTTGTGTTTAGATGAGGAAATGGGAAGCAGAAAATCAGTGCTGAGCTCCTGCCTTCTCTCAGGTTTCGTGGCTAAACCTTTTTCAGAAAGCCGTGAGGAGAAAATGAAAAATGGAAAATACTTTGCTTGGTCATGTGCTGGAGGCCCATTACATGTCTGGGTGAGAACCATCACAGAGAAGGTTTTCCAGAACAGGCAGATTTCTCTCCGAATGCTGTGTCTTGGCCTCGCTCCTGGTGTGTTAAAACAGAACTGTTGTCTGGAGGTGCTAACAGGAAACTGCTCTTTTTTGGCAGATCAGTGTCGCGTAACAGAAACACAAAAATACCTGTGCTGTGCCAAGCCAGAGCTCGGTCTCGCCCGGTTTCCCACTGTCACCCTGAGCAAGGGCAGGGTGAGCAGACAGGAGCAGAACCCTGTGACACCCCAGGGAGGTCTCTGTGCTTGGCAATCCCTGGAGGACCTTTCATCCATTGCTTTGCACTGTCACATTTTGAAACCACCCAAAACTGCCAAAATATCTACAGCATCCAAGCTCCAAAGCTGCAGTGCACAGACAGTGCAGAATATCTCATTTTATGTCTATCCCACATTGCATTTGCTGGTTTATTTTACACCCCTCTAGTCCTTGGATCTGAGGAGCCAGAGTCTCCTTCTCTATTCATTTTTTCCAGACCAGTCATGATTTTATACCCTTCTATCACATCCTCCTTCACTTTATCTGCTCTGCAGGCAGAAGAGTCCCCTCTGTATAATCCATCCCCACATGAGAGTTGTTTCATACCTTTGATCCTGCCTGTCACTCTTCTCTGCACCAGCTCAGCAGCATCTTTTGGGCAGGGGGGAGATGGGACCCTGGTGAAGAACCACTCCACATTTATGGAGCAGCATTGTTGGTATCTCTCCCAGTAATGCCTAAAAGTTGTTTTGCTGCTCAAGACCACCCACTGAGCTGACATTTCCATAGAATACCTGTTTCACCTCCGGGATTTCTTTCCTGTGTTGCAGCTATTTCTCCAAAATAGCGGCTTTTTGCCCACCTCTGTCTGAAATTGGCTGTGTGGTGGTGGCACAGGCCACATTCCCAGCTCAGCTGGGAAGAGGATTAGAGGCTTCAAAACTGCAAAGCACACGAACAAAGCCATACACGTGGGAGAAAATCAATGTCTGTGTTTGCTCTGGATACAAAAAGCACGTAAATCACTGATTAAAACCACTGCTGCTTACAGACATCAGGAGCATGGATGAAAAGAAAGCAAAAAACTCCACGTAGATCTTTACTCCAGAGCTGGATCTGTGTAGGTGGGAACTAGACATGATGGGCCCTGGTTGCTGCTCCCCTGGCAAAAAATCTTGGGGCATTTATTGTTATTTTTAGCTTGTTTGATGAGGAAGACTTCCAGAAATAGTGCCTAACTCCAGAGTCTTCACAGGGTTTCTCTAGTGCAACTAGTGCCTGGAATTCAAACTGTAGGGGGAAGCCCCAGTGCCAAACATGTTTCACCACCCTGCAGACTGTGCAGGATTGAAAAACACTGACTTCTGAGAGAAAATGCTTTCCCTTCCCATAAGGAAGAAACCTCCTGGACTGTCAGCAGTTGGTAGCTGGAGCAGCTGAAGTCTTCTCTGAGTTTTTGCAACCTCTGGAAGAATTATAAAATTCTTAAGTTATGTAAATAAATCTCCTTGTTATATGTTGCTTGAACTTAATTGGGTGATGAAAATATTGTAAGTTTGTGCTTCTACAGCATCTTTCAAGCAAAGATATCAGAAGTGCTTCATAAACATTCACTAATTAAGCCATTAAACCACACAACACCCCACTGAGTATGGAAGGATTTATAGGGAAGTATACAGTAAGGAGATTAAGTTCTACTCCTTGTAGTTTGAGGGGGTTTTTTTGACTGAAAAATGGAAAAATAAATCCAGAAACTATTTTTCTATAGAAATGACTTAAACATCTAATATATTGGGATAATGTCAGCAAATCAGAGACAGGCAGGTTGTGGGTGGGTAGTCTTGGGACCTCATCAGTGAACACCACACTGGGAGGTTTCTCAAGGTTTTCCCCACCCTGCACATTGAAGGAAAATAGGCACAGCTTGATGTCAATCCCCTCAACTTTAAAACAGCCCCTGCCCACCAGCACTGCAAAGTGCCTGTGCTTTGAAAAGCACAGGTGCCCACACTTGAAGGCCTCTGGCACCTTTCCCACATCCATCACATTAAACAGATCTGTGCTGGAGCAATATATATATCTATATCTATATATCTATATCTATATCTATCTATATTTATGTATACTTATAAGCTGATGATGCATATATTCACCCCTAAGTTGGATCTGACACCCTGGACGAGAGAAGAAGGAAGGATGGGGCTGTCACCTCCCAGCTACCAACTCCAGGAGGATGAGGAGCGCTCCAGGATTGGGGAGGGGACAGATCCCACACTTTCCCACAGGATGCCACAAGAGCAGCAGTGCTGGGTATCAGCAGCCACCACTGTGTCAGCAGACCAGGCTGAACAGCTCTCTCTGAGCTTTTGGGTTCTCAGCCACTTCGGTATCACCCCACGGCACAAAAGCTGTTGGGTATCGCCTCCGCCTGTCATCTGCTCTGAGCCAGGGTGTCGGGGCTGATGGCCGGGGGACTTCGGAAAGTTTTTCAGCTGTCAGATAAACAGCAGCAAATGTTCTCAGGACAACACATTCTGGAGCCCCAATCTTATCAGGGCACTTAGGACGCAGCCTGTATACACGTTTCAGGCCAGACAGTCAGAGCGCACAAACAGCTATGAAGAACTCGTTGGAGGCTGCAGGTTTTTCTTGCTGCTTCTTTCTTTGTTTTGCCATCCTGCTCTAACAGGGAATGCTCTGCAGGGCTGTCAGGAGAGTGCTGAATAAAGCCAGCTTTGCAGAGATTGATGCCAGACCTCGTATCGCTGAGTGCTTTTACAGCAAAAAGGCTCACCCAGTTGTCTCACGGGGGTGGTGGTGCAGAAAAGCAACCCAGGTCATCCACTCAGATTGTGAGGGGGGAATGTGAGACAGTTTTGAGTCCTGTGCTTCCTGCACACAGCTTGCAGGGAGCACTGCATGGCATTTAGGGAAGGAGTTTGTGGAACTGCTGGTGTGCAGCCCCCGCTCACTTTGCATTGCCCAGACAAGGGTAAACCAGGCTGGCAGTGCAAGTGTGGCCATGGGGCTTCTCTTATGGTTTGACCCAGCTTTGTCAAAGCGAGCTCAAACCTGCCTGCACTGTATATTATAAACTTAGCCTCAGTCCTCGCTGTACATTCATGAGTGTTTGTGTAGTTTGTAAAAAATCATCCCACTGCTCTGACTCGGAGAGCTCAAAAACATGAGAGACAGAAATAAGCTCTTATTAAAAAAAAGAAATGTTTCAACAAGTCTCTTCTCACGGCTTTGGTTTGAGTACAGTCAGGGAGTTAAAACTGAAATATGGGCATTACAATTTGGGGTTGGGAGAATCAATGTGTTTCACACCTACGTGTATGGTGTTACCTAAAACTCCTCCTCCTCCTTCCTGTCTCTGCCTGGAGTCTTCGCTGCTGCTCAGTTCCTGCTGGCAGGCAGATCCCTGTGATCTTCCTCCACCAAAACAAGCTCCCCCGCTGAATTCCTCGCGGCCAAGGGCTGTGATGGATGTGAGCCCACGCATCAGCTCCAAATTCACGTTAAAGTCAGATGTGAACTCCAGGTGAACTCCCACATATGGTGAGAGAGATGCAGCCTGACTCCAGATTCCAGTTTCCTACACTCTCTTCTGCAGTTTGGACAGGACAGATCTGTTTAATTATTCCCCCACCTCCTCTGCTGGTTCAAAACAGAGCCGTGGTCAAGATCAGCCTGAGCAAGGAATATTGTTGGCCTTTGACATGTTGCCAACAACCAAACTTAGTCATTGAAAGGGGAAAAAATTGAGTCTAAGACTACTTGTTTGCAAGCAGAAGGGACAAGATTGCAAGGGGTAAAGGGTTCATCTTCCCACTGCTCCCCAAACTTTCCTCCCAGCATTGTTCCCACTAAAGACAGATGTAATTTTTGGTGCATGTTTGTAACTGTGGTGCTGCCAACACTTCCTCTGAGCCTGCTTTGCTGCTGTGTGCAACCAGTGCCAAGCTCTTCTTGGGGCATCTGTGATGTGGTAAAGGGGCCAGTGGCTGAATGAAGGCTGAAAAATGAATGGTCTGAAGAGTCATCAGAGCTATAACATTGCACTTTAGGGTGATTTTTGTGTTATTCTGCTTGATTCGGAGTTGGACTTGATGGCACAGTTCCTCCAGGAGTGCTGTGCTGTTTCTGGGTATCAAAGGTATTGCTGGGGATGTGTCTCTGCAACCACAAAACCAAGCATAAAACATCACTAATTTTATTATCAGCTCTTGGTTTAGCCATGATTTTCTCGGTTTTTTTCCTTCATCACTTATATTAAGGCATTTTAAAATTTCCATGTCCTTTTATCCTAACTGAAGCAATCTCCATTCCTACCAGCCACTACAAGCTAATAATCAGGTTCTGCCAAAACCTGCTCCTCAGTACCTAACATGAGGTTAGGTATGGGTAGAAAAGGACATAACACAACTCACTTTTCCTTACACTTGCCCGTTCTCTTCCCAGCATACCTGTTTAAACCTATATTGTCATCTTACATGAACCAGTCTAATCCAGGTCTATTTTTAGCCCTCCTGTCTCCCACTTGTCACACTTCTCTCTCCATCATCTACCCTCTCTTCTGCCTGTTGAATGTTTGCAGAAATCCATACATGCCAGGAAGTCTTCAAAGTCACAAGGGCTCTCTCTTGCCATTGCCAAGGACACTCAGGGGGTCTTGTGGTCCACAGCCTCCTCTGGCTGGGGGTGGGAGGGCTATGGGATGTTGCTGAGGAAAATGGGGTTGTTTAGCCTGGAGAAAAGGAGGCTCAGGGGGGACTTAATCATGCCCTACAACTACCTGAAAGGAGTTGTAGTGAGATGGTTGTGAGTCTCTTCCCTCTCCCAGTTACAAGTGAGAGGACAAGAGGAAATGGCCTCAAGTTGCACGAAGGGAGGTTAGGATTTTTTCACAGAAAGAGTTGTAAAGTATTGGAGCAGGATGCCCAGGGGAGTGCTGAAGTCACCATCCCTGGAGAGTGTTCAAAAATGTGTGGATATAGCATTTGGGGACATGGTTTAGTGGCGAACTTGATGGTTGGACTTGATGGTCTTAAAGGTCATTTCCTACGTTAACAATTCTGATATTCTATGATTCTAAGAGGTTACAGTCTCCTTTCATCACCAGAGAGATGAATATGCTCTTGCAGTGGGCTTTTCACAATGTTTTCTATTGCTTATTTTTGATTTTTGGTTTACCAAGAATCTTGCACCGGGATCAGAGAGCTGAACACCCACACTGAAGTTTTTTTATAAGGTCACTTGACATCTTCATTCCAAGTCTCTGGTATTATCTTGTATGAGAGTGCACTTAAGATAAACATCTGTCCGAGGCTTATGTGGGGGCAGATTATGTTCACAGAGAGCAAGAGAAGCATACAGGGATTTAAAACTTTCCCTTCTGTTAAAAATTTGTTTAAACTTTACATAATCTGGAAAAGCAGAATGACAAACTTAATTCAACATCCAATGAATTTGTTTAAAAAATTTCTTCCTGGGGTATGAGCCGACCTTTTCCCAAATAACAGAATGCCAGTGGCTTCTGTCACAGGCCCTCCTGAAAATGCCAGTTAGGTGTTCTTCTGCCATCTCTCCCCACAACTCCTACAGGAGCTGGTTTTCTCAAGGCCTGACTGTTCTTATCCTTACAAAAACCTTGAAAGGCGCAGAGATTAAATCATTCCTACTTTACCTGTCGGGAACTGAGACCTGGAAGAATAAATCTCGAATTTTGAAGCCCTTATGGAGCAATTTAGCTGGGCAGATAACAAACTCTGGGCATGAAGTAAAAGGTGTGGACCCTCCTGTCTTTGGACACGAGCACATGGACAAGCTGTCCTTGTGGTGACCATGGTGAATTGTCACTTCAAGGACACGGAACAGACGTTGAGTCTGTGACTCTGTCTGTGGCTTCTCTACGAGCACCACAGGGTGCACAGAGCCAGGGCGACTCTCCTCTGCCAAGGGACCCGATCTGAACTATTGCTCCAGGCTGTCTTGAAGTTAATGGAGAGAAATAGGTGTCTCAGGAGAGTGATCCATCTTCTCCTAACATGGCTATCCATAGGGAATTGCTCTCTGAAATTGCCTGTTTCTACTGACTTCCAGTGGAGCTGAGAGATTCTGTCTCCGAGTGAAACACCAGTTTTAGGTGAGAGACTCAGAGGGAAGAACTGACCCAGATTCTGCCAGTGACAACCAGCCTCTGGAGCAACCTTTCCCATGGCTTTGTAATACCCAGGGTGCATCACCCCATACCTCAAAGGGGCTGGTAAAATTTGAATATTCTGGAAAGCAACTCTATGGCTAAATCAAATTATATTCCACAGGAGAAACACCAAGCAGACCCACAAAAGTTTTACCTGCCTTCCAGAGGGTTTTCTCCTACCATTGCACCTTGTTGCCAAGCAAGCTGGCAGAGTTAGAGGGAAAACTGTCCCATATGAAATATTTTGGGTTTACATTTACATGAATCTCAATCACAAATAAACCACCAAAGGAGAAGAGACTACATTGCAGTGACATAACCCATGGGCTGTGAGCGTCCCTGAAGGCAAGCATGCAACTATTCAGCCTTAAAAACAGCAGTAAAGAGAAACAAGATCCATGTCTGAATTTTCTAAATCCTTTAAATTAAGGTTCTCTACAACTTAATTTTTTGAAGGCAGTTAAGGACTTCCCAGCAGGAATTGTAACAACAGGGTAAAAACTTCCGTCTTAGAAACACTGCCATAAACTTTAATTGTAGGATTAAATAAAATCAAATGTCCCATACTTCATGAGTACAGTTCCACTCACTGTTCTGCATCCAGGAATGAGTATTACATTGGCAAAACTCATTTCACCCAGTTCCTGTTTAGCAATCCTGTATATCACAAACACAGTCAAAGCAAGAGGTGGCCTCACGCAGAGGGGCTTTCCTTGCATAGTTGACCCTTCCCTCAGGAAATGCCAGCTGGAGAGTGGACAGCTGTGTGCAGCTGCTGCATGGAGCACCAGCTCTTGGCTGGCTGTGTCTGCAAGAGGGATGTCACAGGGGCAGCTGCAGGTGAGCTGCTGGCTCAGTCTGTGGCACCCCCACACCGAGAGCAGTGTCCAGGCACTGAGAGCATCTCTGGGCTGGAAAGGCTCGTTCTCCCCCACTCAGGGGTGAGAGGAGCAGTGCAGCTGGGAGCTGGGGACACATCCCTGGGGCTGGAGAAGGGTGGATGGGCAGAGCTGCCAGCCCAAGCAGGAGTGAACCCTCCCTTTGCAGCTGTCAGCTAGTGAGGCTCCTCCAGACCAAGTGGCACTGACAGATACCATGCCCTCATCTCCTCAGCAGCCAGTGAGTGTTTGTAATACTTGCTCATGCTAATTAAGATCAAAACCACTGTTCCCATAATTATGGATTCTTCAAGATGCAATTCTCATGTTTTTTGAGGTGGTCCAAATTCTGGACACCCTATTCTGTACCCAAGCATTTAAATGGTGCTCTGAAGACAGGATATGGAGAGGGCACCCAAGAAGTTTTTGCCTCTGTCTACTTTTCTATTACCAGCGTGGAAAAGGTTGTTATAATAGTCCCAAACAGCAGCTACTTTGAGTACACATTGCTGTCCAAGTAATATTATTCTACAGTATAGCTCTCTCCTGTGCTGTAATTTCTGTTCTCTTAATTATTCTTAGCTGAAAAATAAACATACACTTGAAATGAGCCAGCCAGAACACCCTCTCTGAGGTGAGAGTCCAAATACTAGAAAAAGCAACCAGTGGTCATTAGAGGAATGACATGAATGGGGTGGGAAATGCTTCAGCTTTTTGTGATTGGAGTACAAGGAAGGTTTCTAGCTGGAGACAGCCTGCCTTGCACCTTTGCAGGCATGCAGTGAGATTTCTCCCACTGAGTGGCTAACAGCTTCTCCATGTCTGCTGGGCAGGACACCTTCCCTAACCCCGCGACCTTTCATCCTGCCAAACACAACAAATACGGGTCAATGGCTTTTGGAGAGAGGGAAAAACTCCAGAGCAATCCTCTACTGACGCTGAAATAATTCCAGTGCATGAAAAGTGAGAGCAGCTGGGGCTGCTTCCACATCCACAAGCAATGCGGCTCGCTCGTTGCCAGCAATCCTTAATCCCCTTTGAACTCCTGACTTTACATATGGGATGGTTGCTCCATGGAGTAATATCTGTGTATTACTGCCCATTCACTGCAAGTATTTTACAAGGCGATACAGGGACGAGAAATGTATTCTCAGGAGGCCCAGGCACAAAGGTTACTGGATGCAAATCATATTTGCGTTGGCGCTGGCACATGTTTGCAAAACCGGGAGCGGGGTATCGAGTGTTAAAATGGGAAAAATTCCCTCTGCATCCTGTGAAAATGCTGGCAGCCCAAGGGCAGAGAGTGCCCACGGGTGTGGTAATGCTGCACTGGCGCTGCTTGCTAAGCAAAGTAATCATTTCAGACACCAAATAAAGGGATAAAACTATTTCAGTGAGCAAAAAGGGTTCTCTCCTAATCTGGGGAGAGGTAATGAGAACCTTTCAGTCTGTGTGAGAGCCACACTCTGTCAGAGCTTACTCTTAAATTTACTTATGTTGCTGTAGCCTGTGTTCTCCTTAAAGCCCTGGCTTTGGGAGTGTAGTGATGAATTGTTTAAAACAATGTTATTAGGAAGGATTTTTCAAAAAGCAGGTATTTTGTCTTATAGGGGAGAAAATTCCTGTCATGCTGCAGCCTGAAAATGTGACCTGAAGACGTTGAAAAGTCAGAAACAAAAGAAAAAAAAACCAATAGTGAGTTTGAACATTTTCTTCTTTTTTCTTTTTTTTTTTTCACTGTTTCCTTGTCCCACCCTGCTGTGAGGGGCAGGAAAGGAGAAGAAAGGGGGAGCCAGTCAAGATTTAGGAACGTTTCTATTTGTGATTCCAGAAGGCGAGAGGATTGTGATCCCATGGAATGGATGCTCCCTTGGACTGAAGTCACTCACTGCTGGACAGAAGGGTATCCCTAAACATATGGATTATTCCAAAGTTAAGAATAATTTTGGTTTTCCCCAAAAATATATTTACTGGATTTTTTTTTTCCTTTTCAAAAAGTTGGTTTGATTTGGTTTGGTTTCTGGAGTTTGTTTTGTTTGGTTTAGCTGTGTTTTGTTTTAACAACAAGATTTGGTTTCCTTACAAGACTGAAACTTGTTAATCACAAACAAACACTTCTCAGAACAGATGGCTTCACTGCAGAGTCAATTTCTCAGTGAAAAGGGATTTTGACGGACAGACAGCGCTCAGCTCTTCTTTTTCCCCAATTTTCCTCTTTTGTTCAAGGGCACTGGCATGAGGGATACATGGTCAGAAATGTGCCAGCCATGTGAGCTCCATCCCAAGGCAAACCTTGAATACGACTTGGTGGAAGCTGATTTTGGTCCAGTGAAAGTGTGCATAGCAAAATGAATCCTCATGCTTTAGGCTGCCAGTGCTTGCAGGGGTGCTGAGCTGCAGGGTCTCCATCAGGACCCATAACCAGTCCTTGCCAGGTGATGTCTCCATGAGCCTTCCTTCACACCTGCTTGCAGTGGTCTGCAGTTTGGACTGCAGAAGGAAGGTCCTTGATCAACAGTTTTCTTGTGGAAAGACATTTGCCCAGTTTATTTGCTTTTTATAGAATCATCACAGACTCACAGGATGGTTTGTGCTGGAAGGGACCTTGAAGATCATCTATATCCAACATTCTACTTCCACTAGATCAGCTTGCTACAAGCCTCACCCAAACTATCCTTGAACACTTCCAGCGATGGGGAATCCTCAGGTTCCTTCTCTGTGTTTGGATCAGCCTGAAGAACAATACCAAGGCTGAGTTTTCCAGCCCTACCCTGTCAAGTCTGTCTTAGCGAAAAGACTGGAAAGAAAGAGGGAAGTCTATTGTTGCCCAAATCTGCTGCAGAAAGCAAATCCTCAATCAAGTTTGAAGAAGGGTTTGGGGAGATGAGACCCTGTCTGGAAGCCACTTGTCCTGTCAGCTGAGCAATTTATCACTGTCAAAATCTTCCCACAGCCCTGTTGCTAATGGCTCTTGAATCAGGAGCATGCATCATTAACATGCAGGAGGCCTGGCCCTAGATCCCACCAAGGAGCAGCTCCACACCCACATCTCATAGAGGCATTTGCTTTAACAAGACTTTTGGGGCTTGTGGGGACAGGTCTGTGTCCTGCAGCCCTCCCACTGCAGCAGAATTTTGACTGGAATGGAGATGATCCTTGGACCCAGAGGCAGAACAATCTTTGCCTTCAGCTGCATGTGTAGAAATCCAAACGTAGGACACTTTCCTGAATTTCTACCCACAAATCTGGGCCCTTTACATAAAAAAAGTGGCAGAGCCTTGGAAGAAGCAACCTGAAAGACTTGGAAAAATTTTACTGGTGGATGACAGATGACAGGAATTTCATTAGCCAGGTAGCAAGGATATGCCAGAAGAACATAATCTTTGTGCTGCAAAACAGATTTAGAAATACTGTTTTGCTCTGAACTTCACTCCCTCACATTTTTCCCAAATAATATAAAAATATTAGGTTTACAAAGGAACAAGGTAGGTTTCCTGTAAGGCATCAGCTCCTGTCCTCATTTTCTATTCAGTCATGGTGTCAGTCACTGAGCATAATCTGAAGGCAGGTATGATCCCAACAGCAAGAAAAATTATGATTTTTTTTTTCCAAGTCCGTTTCTGAAGCTTACAATCCATGCTGAGGCTAGAAGCAAATTAAAATGTGAATTTATCATTCAGATCCAGGGATATTCCTTCAGCTCAAAACAAGTTAAATATCGTGGGGGTGCAATAACAGGATCCAAAGCCAAGAGCAGTGAAACTGTAACTCATTAACATCATTATTCACTAACAGCTTATCTGATGGCCTTGCAGAGCAGGTCACACACAGAGTAGAAGGATTTCTTTGATTAATGAAACATGCTAAAAACTGAAAAGATGCTGGAACTGCCAGGGCAAAGGTAATCTGAGGCTGCCTCACACTGTGATACACCCCAGGGATACTCACGGCTGTGAAACAGAGGGTTGCTTTCTGTCCTTGTAAGAGCACGTGTATGTCTAACCATAGGACAGGCAGGAAAAAGCATTAATGAATAACATACATGGAGAAGGGACTCACTTGGAAGACAGCAACGTGGAATCATCAAATGGTTTGGGTTGAAAGAGACCTTAAAGACCATCTCGTTCCAATCCCTCTGCCATGGGCTGGGACACCTTTCCCTAGATCAGGTTGCTCCACACCCCATCCAGCCTGGACTTAGACACTTCCAGGGATGGGGCAGCCACAGCTTCTCTGGGCAACCTGTTCCAATATCTCACCATTCACAAAATTAAAAAACAGCAAAAATTCTTCCTCTTATCTAACCTAAACCATAGGCACAGGCTTCAAGCTGGAGGGCAAGTAACGTGTTTGGGCATCTCCTGCTCCATGGGTTCTCTGACAGGGCTGATATTTAATTGTGGCCTGTGTGGTGTGGTAGCTGTTCACAGTCATTCCTAATGTGCTGGGCTGGAAGGGCAGGGAGAAGCTGTCAGTGGTGGTGTGCAGCAGCATAACCCAGCTCCCTGGCTGCCAGCCAGTGTGGATAATGCACATTTACCCAGGGAAAATTATATATGGATAATACACATTTACTCAGGGTGTTCCTCTGACAGACCCCAGAGAAACGTCCCAGAGCATTTGTGCACTGTAGTTTGCACCACCTCCACTTTACACAGGTGCTGCCACCTCCCTCTGGAGGACAAAACTCCAGGTGTCTCACACTGTGCGGTGAAGTTCTCCTCCCCTCCAGCATCCACTCACGTGACCCTTGTTTGAAGGCGTGGACTCCAGCCAGAGCATGGATGAGTTTCCCTAGAACTATGGATTTACTGCTTGAACTGTTGGTGTGCCACACCCTGTTCCTGCTGCTGTTCACAGACACTGGTGTAAAAGGACTAAAATTTGCCTCTTTGATGAATTTCAGCTGGAAACTTTAGCAGGTTGTAGGTCACAACACATCTTGTCTGTGGGGATTGCTCCTGCACAGGGAAAAATCCCTCTTGCCCAGCATCCCTGGGGAGCACCAAATCTCTAAGACACCAGCAGGTCCCTCCTCCTCTCAGAAGTCCAACGGTTGGACGTTGACAGCTGTGCCCTGTCTGTGATAAGGGTGATGCTCACAAGAGCACGAGGAAGAGCTGCAGCAGAGGCCAAGCCCAAGTTCAGCAGGGATACAACCCAGGAGCTGATGGCCACCTCAAATCTCAATGTCTTCTGCTCAAAGCAGGGCATGCTTCTTTCTCCCTGCCTTTTCCACAGCAGCAGGTGCCCAGACCCACATTTGGTGTCCTCAAAACACAGCTGAGAAAAGCTGGTGCTGGTGTTGTTGTGGTGCTGCCATGCTGATAAGAGATCATGAATTTGCAGAGTACCCCCAGCACGACAGCAGCACATGCAGCCCATCCCAGCGACACTCCCCAGCCACCCAGAGAGTCAACAGAATTGTTAATCCTGAGGTATGAGCGATCTGAGAGGGAAACTGGAGGAGACACAGGCTGCTGCTTGGACAGAATTGTCCAATGGGGGGTGTCTCCCATTCCCATCCTCAACATAAAACTCAAATACAGGAGCTGTGGGGGCTCTACATGCAGCAAATTTGGGAGGAGTGGCTACAAACACAGTACTTGCTGCTCAGGCAGGTCTGAGAGGTTTCCTGAAGCAAAGGACTGATCCAGGGAGGTGGAATGTCCAGAGAATGTCCAGACGTGCCCAGACCCAAAGGTTAGGGAAGGCAGATTTGGATGTTGATCATGGTTGGCATCCTGACCACAGGTCTTGCGATACCTTCAGCTGTTCCCAGACATTGCCTGCAGTTCCAAAAGCAACTAAAATGCCAGCATCAAAATTCCCAACCTCTCCTCCAACATCCCCAGCTTCATTTGTACATGTCAGTGACTGCACTAGACACCACCACCAAGTTTTGAATTCTTCTTCAACACATTTTCCTTTCAAGGAGCTGATACACGTGAAGATGTCAGATGTCTTTTCCCACAGGTCATGCTACTGAAACATTGCTGAAACAACCTCCTCCTGGAGCCACCCCAGCAGGTGCCCTGTTAAGTAGTATCATGTTCCAGAGCTGAGACAGATGGGGGCCAGGCCAGCAGACAATATTCAAATTAACAGATTTGATCTTCAGCCGATCTTCAGGACACCCCTAATAGCCCATGGTGCAAAGCTCTGTGATTGCTGTAGCCTTTGCTGCAATTCAAAATATTCCCAGGGTACTCCTCAGGTAAAGCCTAGCACTTTAGGAGATGCCTGCACAGTGTGGCTCCACCACAGCTTTCACTTTCCCCAGGTGTGACATCTATTTGACAATTTATTTTATGAAAAGCCTCAATCATTTCAAAATAACTAGGCTTTTTTTTTTTTTTTTTTTTCCTTTTCTATGGATAATTAAACTTTGCTCCATTCAAAGGCTTTCAAAGAACAGCTGGCAGAAAATAAACCCTCAAATTCCAAGAAAAGAAGGAAAGGTTGCTCTTACAGAGTAATCTAAATTACCCACACTTCAAAAGCAGAGCACAAAGGAGGCATTTAAATAAGGATCCTTTGTTCTGTGGTTGCTGTTACTGGACAGTGCTGCAAAGCCCTTTTTTAACTCAATATAAACAACCTTTTAAAATCCAAAAAAGTCTTTGAAAGGTCATCAGATTAGGATTTGAGAAAAATTGTAGCCAGATTACATTGAAAGTTACTATACAAGCCAGAGGGAATGTTTCATGGATTTGGCTGTATTTGCTTTTATGATCCTCACTCTTCATTTCTGGCTTGCAGTCAGTCACGAAGGGTTTGCTGCTCCTTCCAGGCTTCTGCAAAGAAACAAACGGGAAGGGCTTCCCCTCCAGCACAGTGCCTTAGGATACCTTGCCATCCTGCTGTGTAAAAGGCAGCAGCACCATTTTCAGCCAATTCCTACATATTTTAAAGCCCTGATGGTGTTCACATCAAGCTGGAGGAACAGGAGGAGGATTATACACAGGTTTTTGTTTGTAGAAAGGATCCTCCAGCCTCTGAGCCTCTCCATAGCTGTGTCGCCCACATGACTCATTAGTGCAGGTAAGGAGCATGGGATGGATGTACAGTCACACAGCCCAGCTTGATTTGATTAGAGACTCTTTTAATTAAATTTTATCATTGAAGCTGTAGCAGGAGCATGCTTAGATAAAAATATAATGAAGATTTCCTTGGCATCAAAGAAGAAAGGTGTGACTTCAGCTTAATTACTTTGACCAGCAGAGGTGGAACTTGGTTGTATCTGAGAACTGGCACAGATTTAAGGCTGCAAACAAAGGCATTCTCTGTACACTCTGTGGGTGTCCTGCAGCCTTTACTGGCATGGTGGCTGTGCAGTTTGATGGCAGCTGAGATACAGCTCTTAGGACATTTTTGCTGTTTACGTGAAACAATTGATTAGACCTACAATTACACTGTGATAATTGTTAAGAAGAGAGGCCTCTGCTGTAGGCAGGCAGGTAATAGGATATACTTTAGTATTAAGTTCCCTTGAAATTCTCAAACCAAGAGGCAAGTTTAGGAGATACCCAAATCTTGCTCAAATGGAGCTGGGAAATTTGAATCTCGTGGATCCTGGATGGCCAAAGTCTTTTATCTCTCTGTTGGAGGGCACTGTTGCAGAAAAGGAGGTGTTGATGAATTTCCCCCTTTCCTGGTTTTCCTTCCAGAAAGGGGACACTTCTCTGATTTGTGAGTCATTGCACTCTTGGAAGAAATGTCTAATTTGCCTGCTCATTGCCAAACACATTCCAAGCTCATCATTTTCTACCAGGAGGCAAAGAGAATGGCCATTAAACCCAGCAGTGAAAGAAGAAAATCACATGCACAATTTGCTGCCTGTGCCTCTCCCTTAGGACTCCAGAGTTTTAATGCAGTTTGGTGTATCCCAGCCAGTGGTGCTTGGCTGCTTTTAATTAAAAAAAAAATTAAAGGATTTATGTTCGGATTAAATGGGATAATTATTGATTGATCTCTGCCTTCTAAATTGAAAAGCATTTGGATTAATCAGCTTTTAAATAGGAAATCACTTGGCTCTGGACAGGAAGCCAACTTCAGGCCCTGTACTCTAGCAGGGCTTTATTTTGCCCTCTTCCTTCAAACCCGCTGGGGAGTATTTTCCTTTCTTTGCCTCTTGTTTCATACCCAGAAGAAAACTGCTTTCATTGAGACAGGCACAAGTGTTAAGATCATCCTGCCTTGCACTACCTGCAGAGAACACCTGTCAGGCTCTGCAATATCCTGATGGAGCTGACCAGGAGTTTTGACCCCTTCTGAGACCCTTGTGCTGGGAGCTGGGCCAGCCACCTCCCCGACAGGTCCAGTCAGCACTGGGCTATTCCATGATGGAGGGAGCAGGTTTGTACCAGCAGTGACGTGGGTAGAACTGGCTTGCAGGCCAAGCAAAGCAGACACCCAAACAGCCAGCTCAGCAGTCAGGAGAGGCTGGTAAATAAAACAGTGTAAAGCTTGTTCTTGCTCAGTTCTGGGACTGTGTCTATCACCCCATCTGTAAAAGCAGTTGGAAACCAGGTTAAGCAGGTGAGGAAGGTGGTAGGGCAATGTGAACTAAAAATAACAATGGCACACTCAAAATAATAATACTCACCATTCCCAGCTGCAGAAGAAGGCTGCTGACCTAAGCACTGTGAGTTCAGGTTCCTACATTTATTCTGGGGCAGAAATTGTGTGGCTCTGTGACCCTCATCTATACTTGGAGTATTCTACCTGCATGAAAACAGAAGTCTTGTTAACTCACTGGAAATCCCAAATGGAGAATTTGAAAGAAAAGATTTGCTATTCTGGGGACTTCCAACAGGATTTTTCAGCCTCTGGATTAAAAGGCTAGGACTAGGGTTAAAATTAAATAAAGTTTCCAGTTCCAATTAGTCATATTTCCAACATTAGAACTTAGAAGTAGATTTTAGCTTTACCTTTTGTGAATGAGGAGAGCAATGTCCACAGCAGAGTCTTTGTTTTCTAATTTATCTAGTGCTGGGAAATTTTCCTATTTTATTTTTAAGTTTTTACGTTTTCCTATTTTATTTAAAAGCTTCTCCCTTCAAAATGCCCTTTTAAAGATTCCCCATCAGGATGGAGCAGGATACCCATCCAGAGAAACTATGTTTTTCTAGGAAGCTTTTCTGCTGAAGTACACCAGTCTCTGGGACGCTGGTCCAGCAGTGACTCATGCAGACCTCCCCCACAGCTCACCCACCAGAGGTAGGTGACCTGGCAGCAGATTACACCCCTCTGCAGATGGAAGGCAATTCAGACTTGAAAGGATGATTCGAGTTCCTCACACGGTAGTCAGCTCCATAATAATAGGAACAAAAGACATTTCTTAGATGAGTGGAAGCCTCTCCTCCACAGACAACCTAACTTGGAGAGCAGAGCACCCACATTGTGTCAGTCTCACTCTCCCTGAAATTATCACCACCCTGGCCACAACCCCTGAATGACCCCTCCTGCACAGCTTCCTTAGGAAGAGCACACTCAGAGCTCAGCCTTGTTCACAAACATGTCAGGAACTACATGTTTGGATTATGGGAGACCTTCTTCCTCCCTACAAAGCCCTGAAGGGAGGTTGTAGCTGGGTGGAGGTTGGTCTCTTCTTCCAGGTAAGAAGGGATAGGGTAAGAAGAAAAGGCATCATGTTGTACCAGGGGAGGTTTAGGTTGGATACTAGGAAAAACTTCTTTGTCAAAAAGGTTGTCGAGCACTGGAACAGGCTTCCCAGGGAAGTGGTAGAATCACCATCTCTGGAGGAATTTCAAAGCTCTGTAGATGTGGCACTTAGGGGTATGGATCAGTGATGGACTTGGAAATGCTGGGTTAATGATTGGACTCGATGTTCTTGGAGATCCAGCATAAATGATTCTATGGTTAGGTAATGATGATATAAAAATGGATGAAGCGTTGTTTGAACTGCAAAGGCACTTGTCTCATCTCAGTTAGTATCTCCAGCTGGTGCATTTTCTAGAGTGGCCTGGTCCTCAGACTGGCTTCACACGCCTTGGGGTGAGAGGTCCCACAGGAGGCCTTCTAATGGACATCAGGGAAAGAATGATGAGCTCCACCAAATGTTGGCCAACCCAGTGGGGCCACTGAAGCCTCCCTGCCCCATGCTCTGGGCCTGTTTTTGGAGATGAGCACAAGGAAGAACAGCTTTTTCCTACCTGTGTATGCAGACATACAGGTGCAAGTTATTTTCAGTATTTTCTGCTTATCCCAGGCCTACAAGATGGTGGAAAACAAAGGGAGATCGATTGCCCTTTTAAGAAGAGGTTAAGCAAAAATTTTGAGGCACAATAACCTGAATCGATTAGAAAAGATGAGATAGTGCTTTTATGTCTAAGATTCATTACATTAGAAATACGTGAGAGCCAGTGACATAAAAACCCAGAGGGTGGACATCCTGCTTTGAATGCAGGCAGGGAAGAGCAAAACTCACTCCTCTTCTTGCCCTTTTCCCAAAGCAAACAAGTGGAACAAGACTAAAGAAAGGGAATTGTAAGAGTGCAGAACCATCACCAGCTGCTTAAGTTTAATCTTGCTCAAGATCTTTTCAGCAAACTACACTGCGCCATTGCCCATGGTGAAAATTAAACCCACCCTCAGATCTGTCAGTCAAAACTAACAGTCCTGACTTTAGCATCTGATAACACCACACTGCTGTTTTCCCCAAACCCACCTGGTGTGGGATCAATGAGAATACAGAGCTGTATTTTTTCCCGAGGATTACAGCAAAACATTAAGAGGCAATGGCATAACTTGTGGCAAAATTACATATAAAAGGAAAAAAGATCCCCAGAAGAGTGATGCAGCCTGGCACAGGGTCCCGGGGAGCCTGTGCCATCCCTGTCCTTGCTGAGATTTAAAACTGAGTAGACAGGGCTCTGACCCACCTGATTTAACATCAAACATGTGAAGTGAACCCTGCTTGAGCAGGGCATTGGACCCTCAGAGGTCCTGAATGGTTTTATGATTTCATGGCATATTACTGACTTACCCTGCAGAACTCAGTTAAAAATCACAAAATTTACTTTTGCTGCAGGCAATCTTTCAGGTACCTTCAGTCCATGCTTTACATGCTTGCAAGGTAGGGACTAAGGGCTCTAAATTTTATCTGGTAGTCCCTGGGCAGTGTGGGAAGCACAGGAGACCCAATGTGTGTGCAGGAGCTGATATCACCAGGGAAACCCTCAGCTCACTGCTCTCTGGGGTTTCCCATGCCAGGCATAGTGCACTGTGTTACCTGCAAGATAGGAAAAAGCATTAACAGAAAAATTGCTTCCCTGGTCAGTAGAAAAGGATATTTGGGCAGGAGAGAATAGAAAGACTAAATTTCTGGGTGATGCTCGTGCATTTAGCAGATGGTTTGTGCATTTGTTTGTGGTAGGACACTGCCTCATGCCTGAGGAGGCTCTAAGGCAGCAGAATTGTCTCTCCACAAGGCTGTAGCATCAATAACCTCTTGCCAGCTCTTTGCAGGCAGAAACTGGGGCAGGCAGCAGCCACCAACAGCTCTCCTGCCCACATCACCGTGACCTGCTTAAGCAACTGCCTCTGGAATCTAGGCCAGCCCTGGTACAGGATGACTGCACAAAGGTAACCTTCACCCATCTCCTACGAGCCTCACCATGCATTTCTTTCTTCTCCTACCCTATCACTTTTCCATGACCTCAAACTCCCCCTGAGTACTGTCAGAGTTTTGAATGATTTATTCCAGCAATGGCAAAAGCCCTGCAGAATCCAACCCCTTCTCCTCAGTAGCTGTTGCTGTCTGGGACAGCTCAGGTCACCAGAGGGTGCTGCAGGTGCCCTCCAAGAGCCACCGTGGCAGTTGGACACCAAAGGTTCTCTTCTCCCCTGGCTCCTTGTTCCTGGGCAGTGACCTGTGTAGTTTCAGGCAGATTGGCCTTTTATCCTGTGCACTCCCCCTTCCCGTGATGGTGGGCTGTGTAAAACCACCTTTCTTTACAGTCTCAGGCTTGAAGCATCCTGGAGAGAGACTGTATGTGAAATCCTGAGATTTTGTTTGCGCTCCTTCCCAAAGTCACCTGACAGCTGTGGGTGCAGGGGCAGGAGGTTCTGTGAGGTTCAGTGGTTGACATGGTTACACATTAAGAGGGTTTTCCACCACCCCAGAAAGGAAAGGAGAGGCTGTGTGTGTATCTGTGCACGTGCGTTGTGCACAAGCACACACAGAACCACTTAAACCCAGTGCATCAGTTCCATGGAGCAGCAGAAAAGTCTGTCTGGACCTTTTGACTTCTTGTGCCTCAAGCTGTTGTTGTAATGGATTATCCCCACAGTTTCTGAGGCATCCTTGAATTTAGTCTTATATGTTTCTGTGTTGTTTGGTTTCAGCCAAGTTAATCCTGGCTGTCACTTGAGTACCGTTAATGATGTTCTACTCAGAGATTTGCAGTTGTGCATAATGGGGCTGGAGTCCCTCCCTGTGCTCCTCACGCTGCTTTCAGAGATCTTCTGTTGGGTGCACAGGAGTCACCGAGCATTTTGCAAAGGAGTGTCTGAAAATGAATGCTGCAGTCCTAAATGAGCTGCTGTATAATCCTTCTATCTGCCTCAGACTGTCTCAGATTAATTCTATTTGCCAGTCACTTTCTCCTTTCTCTAAAAAAGGGACTTATTTTTAGCCTCTCATCAAATTTGACACAGTGGAGTTTCCCTCGTGCGTATTCTCGCTGTCACCATTTCTAAGTGGTTTTTTTTTTAAACTCTTCTTAAGTTCTTGTAGCCCAGGACTTGGAAATTAAGATTTATAATATTTGCAAGGAACATAACTCCCAAATTCCACCAGGGAAAAAACCCACCAGTGTAAGTTTGTAGAGTCACAGAAAGACTCTTATAAAAAACAAGCTCCACGGTGGAGCCAGTGGCTGTCTCCTGCCCGTGGCTTTAACATGCCCTGGACTTGCCAATTGTGGTTATATAATCCTGGCTGTGGAGCAGATGCTGCTGTGTTCGGGCTGGGAGATTATAGCTGGCATGCACAACTAATGGGAGCTTTCTGACAAATGCAGCCACCCCTGTCAGGCAGGGGATTGCAGCGAGGCAGCCGCTCCGAGTGGCTCTTCCTTGCAATCCAGTGCAGCTGAAATGGAGACAGGGACCTGCAGTGGGAACAGGCAGCCTTAAAAGCAACAACAACAACAAAAAAACCCAGATAATTCAGCAAATCCTGCTCAACCCGTGTGTGGCTGTGACTGACCGACTGTAGCAGTTGTCAGGCACGGGGGTCTCGTTTTGGGGGAGATGATCTACTGCACCCAGGATGGTCAGTGTGTTCCTGTGGCTGAGTGTCTCATTGAGCATTTCTTCGTGTTCCTTTGTGATTCACCACATGTTTGGCCTATCGAATGTCTCACCACCTTTTCCAGTGCCGTGACTTGGCGCTGGGGCATGTGCAGCGGGATGCCACCGCGGGGATGGGACAGCAGGTCCTTATCAGCGTACTGGGGACAGCGCCAAGAGAGGCGTGCACGCCTCAGTATCAAAAGGCTGTCTTAACAACCCCAATCTGCTCTGACTCCCATCCAGGAAATCTCATGAGCCCTCCTTGGGTGAGCTTTTTCCCGGCAGGAAGATGGGAGGGAAGCAGAAGGAGAATCTCCAGTTGCTGCTCACAATGGTGCTGCTCCCTTCCCCATCCTTGAGAGATTTTCTGTGTCTGACTGATCAATGCCAGTCCCTGCCATCCCCAGGGGGCTGCAAACGCAGCCTCCCAAGTGTCCTGCAGTTTGACAGACACAGCCATTGCTGTCTGCTGACTCCCAGCACATCCCTCCAAAACGCTGGGCTGCTACATCACGTTAAAGTGATGGATGAGGAAGAGCTGTACCAAGTGGATTCAAACCTCTCCTTGTTAGTGCTTAAAGGTTGCTTCACATCTGGATCCCATTAAAAAAACCTACCCAGTTTGGTTGCTAAATAAAGCTCATCCAGGCATAAGACTAAATGCACAAACATTTCTAGTAACACTGGTATTGTCTGGTTTGAGATCTGTGCCACCTGTGGTGACCTGATGTTACCTTTACAGAAAAGGCTAAGCCATGCAAGGGACAGGATCTGACTGGATCCCTTTCCTCATTAAGTAAAATAATCAGCAATAATCAAAATCTCCTACTCATCCCCATTTGGCCTTTTCCAGCCTCACAACTTCTGATTTTTTTTAATATCTGGCAAAACCAGTTTTTTGGTATTGCTACTTGCACTTGGGACAGGCAGGGAGATGAGAGGGAGTGTTGCATTCTCATGGCTTACACCATGGGACATCCCATCTCTCCATATGGAGCTGTGGGAGAATTCCCAATTCACCTCATTCATTTCCTAAATCCCCACTAAGAAGGGGCATTTCTGAGAAGGGAGGAAAAAGGAGATCTGAAAGCTGTTCAAGTGCCTTAGATTTCATAGAATCATAGCAACATAGAGTCCTTTGGGTTGATCTTAAAGATCATCTTGTTCCAACTCTCCTTCCACTCAACCAGACTGATCAAAACCACACCTAACCCAGTTTCAACACTTCCAAGGATGGACCATCCACCACTTCTTTGGGCAAAATTTGCCTAATGATGTCCCTTGGGAAGGTCTACCCAGTAGATTCTTCCTACTTTCCAGTCTCATCTGAGGAACCACGTCTCTACTCACAGTCCTGAACAATGACAGGTCAGATGTGTTGGAGCCTCAGCCAAGGGAGGATTGGACCTTGATGTGCTGCAGACACGTGTTACCTGCTAATTAACACTGTAATTATTCTCTTTTTTCACCCTTCCACCACATCTGTGCACACACACTCCATCCATTCACCCAGTTCACAGAGGGTAGAGAAAGCTGACGGATTCGTCAAAGGTCTCCTCTGCATTGTAACCCTTTGGTTGCACTTCAGGACATTTGGGGGCTGGGTACCAGCAGTACCTGCATTCATTTTAATCCTGCTGACTTCCAGCAATCAGGAGATGAACATGGTGCAACATGTCCCCAACCCAGCAGATGATTCAGTGCACAGAGGGCTCTGCCTCACACCTGTGGTTACATTGCCATCAGCACCTGAGCTGTGTAATACCCATTTCCCAAAGGCATGTCTAGCAGTGGTGTCACCAGAATAAAATCTTGGTCTCTAGCCGCTGTCCAAACCACAAAGCCTCCCTTCTCCTCGTACCCAGCAGCTGCATTGCTTCCCAGAAGTGACCACGCTTTAGCAATGGCTGTCGCAATGTAAATATTTTCTAACCCACCAGAAACACGTGGGCAGGCCCTCCTTAGGGGTTTGTGTCCTTAAAGTGAGAGATGCAAGTGTGGAGCTGGGTGGTCACACGGCGTTTGTTTGTTCTTAGGGAGCGCAAGAGCAGGCGATCAAGTATCTGTTGTTTAAGAGCAGCTGTCAGCTGAATCCCACCACAGATGGTTCAGTAGTCACCTAATCAAGGATATTAGAAGTGCTGAACCACAGGAGGAAGAGCAGTGGCCTTTTCATGAACCTGATTGCAGCAGAGGAGTGGCAGCTCCATGGTGCCATGGTGGTGCTGGCACTGGGCAGTCTAAGCCACGTGTCTGCAGCCCATCTCCTGTGCTCCTGTGGGAAAGCAACAAGAGATGGGATTGCAAGACATCATGACTCCAAAGGCTGAGTCCCACAGAGCCAGCAATAGCCAGAGAGGCAATATTTCACTGTGTGGTTGGAAGCAGGCTGTGCAAGTCATTATAGTGATTTTTGACATGACCATTGCCACTAAAATCATCTAGGACTGTGGTAATTTTCTTGGCTGTTCTGGGGAAAACAAACACGGCAGAGGAGCCAAAAAATGTTATGGCAGATCAAGCAGGCTTCAGGTAAGAGCTTTTAGTTGCTGCTGCACAGCAGGATATTTCTTAACCTCTTTTTGAAATATGCATGAAGCTGGATGTAGTTCAATTGCCAATAGCATATTAAGAATATATACATTGAAGAGATATTAGATGACCTTGGTTCTTTACAGCATCAGCCACCTGGGGCAAAGGCTGGTTTTGCTGAAGGCCAGGTCTGGGCTTGATATGGATTTTTAGAGGAGCAGGCTGGATCTGGGCAGAGCTGAGGCAGCTTTTCTGCCTCTGCAATCACAGTGCTGTCCTGCAGCAGCTCCCAGCTCTGCTCACTGCTGCATTAACAATGGAGGGGCACTTTCATGTGCTGCAAAAACCCCAGTGGGCAAAGGAGACTTCCACCTCCAGGACATGGTACAGCTTCAGAGTGCTACAAGAGCAGAATTAAATTCTGTCTGCAGTGCCAGAGACATCTGGTGTGAGCTGGGTGTCCAAACTTGACCAAAGATTGAAATACTTTTAATCTAAATCTTAATGAAACAAAAGGCAGATAAAGGAACAGCATATTCAGAGAGAAAACTGAGGAGCACAAATGCTTGAGCATAATTTTTCAATACGGTGTCTTCAGCCAAAGCTGCCCTTAATAAATATACACGTAGTTTTGGTTCAGTCAAAATATTTAACATAAAGTTGCCCGAAAGATCTGAATTTGGGACTTTGTTCAACTATTGAAAGCAAACCATCTGTTGGCTGCACTACTCTTACCGAAAGTTAGGGAAAATCCTGGCAGAGAATTAACCAGTGACAAGCTGGAGACCTCCATGCCTGGGGGAGGGAAAGGGCTGAGGAGCTATGGTGTTTCTTGAGAGCACCTTGGCATGGCTGATACTCTTGGACTGCCACATGTTCTCCCATGAAGCATCTCATGGCCCTCCGAGCCTCAAACACCAGCCATGGGCAACAGGACAGACTGAATCTGCCCCGAGGCTGGAGGACATCCACTGCCTCTGCTCTTTGGAAAGCATCTTGAGAGGAAAAGGAGAATCCTCGACTTGTTTCCCCCTCTCAGAGACACAAGCATGCAATCTTTACAGAGACCCCAAGTGTCAGCAGAACGCTCACTCCTGGAACTCGCCCGCTGCTTCTCGTGCTGATCTGTGGCAGAAATTACATTTGCTCTACATAAAAGCCTTTGTTTGCTCACAGCTGAGTGATCACCAGCTCTTAATGTGCTATGACAAGGACGACTGGGTGTTGAACCTCTTGGTCCTGCTGCAAGATCACTTTTAGCCTGCAGTGCAGTTTGAGCCTTGCTGCTGAGTGTGGCAGGAGACATACCAAGATTTCTTAGATGCCTCTTTGCTCGGCACAGAGGGACAGCTGCTGCTGGGAGAGCTGCCCAGAGCACCCTTTGTGGCTCAGCAGCAGTCATGCTGCACATGGGGAGAGGAAGAAAGTGGATTTACTGCTGAGTCAGATGCATTTGTCTCACTCTGGCCTTGTGTCCTGGGATGATGTTGCTGTAACGCAGCAAAGTGAGTTGTCTCTAGCACAAGGAACATCACTGATAAAGTAAAGAGATTCAATAAGCAGGAATCATTGACAACACCAAACTGCACCCCCATCTTGTGTCATTGGCTGCTTGGGATGGCGTTCAGGCCCAGCAGGTTTTCTCCCCAGGAGTGGTGACAGCAGTAGCCAGATTGTGCTTTGCATTCTCTGTGGTCATCTTCTTGCAAGCCAGCAGACATTTGAACTCCACCAGCATTAGATTTTGTGGTTACTTTGTAATGCAAGTGTAATCGAGCCCTTCTGTGGCTTTGGCTTTGTTAATGTTGCACTCATTTTTAGAGTATGAAGCAGCCTATCTTCTCCATCCACAGAAAATGAAGAACATGTTTTGGCTCAGAAAAATGTCCTCAAAAGCCCAGGATGGAGACAAGGAGTCCTCCCCAGGTGAATCACTTTCAGAAGTTGCTCCTGAAACCACGTATTTCCATGTATGCACACACATGAATGCAGAGCTTTGTTTTTCTGGTTTTATTTTTTAAAATATTATGAGTTTGGTTAGCCTTAGGGAAAATAAAAATCAGCAGACATCCTTTCCCCAAAATCCCCAGTTCCTAGGAGCCTACCAAGGAGAACTCTCAAACCAGCGTCTATGACACTTTTTGGAGGCTTGACAAACCAGCCAGGTTTCTCACTGGGACTGAACAGATGGAGAAGCAGCCTGTCCTAGGGAACTTCCCGGGCTTCTCCCCAGCTGGAAGAGCCCTTTGTCAAAGCGATTATTCCTGTGCCACTGAACAAGACGTGACCAAGCACAGATTTCAGTGCTGCCACACCTTCATCCAGACTCTGGGTGCTCTGAGCACTGCAGCACTTGCTCTCTGTGTTCTTCCAGGTCATGTTAACAGCTTTGTGTTGTCCCCAGGTCATCCTATGCCACCTGTATTTCATTCCTCTGTACCCTCATACCCTTCCCAATTTCTGATTGTCTCTCATCACCAGCTGCCTGTTCTACCAACATTTCTTTTCCCAGCAGCCATCTCCCCTCTAGGAAGGTTTGGAGGCTTTGGAAGACACTGGTCTAGCAGCACACCCTGATAGATGAACAGGAAAGATCCCTGGGACTGCTCTGATTTAGGTCAGTCTCCCAGACATGATTTCAGGGTTCAGACTAAGGACTGCTTCAGCTAAGCAGGTTGGAAGGTGAGACCCCATGCAGGGAGACCAGAGTTTAGTGCTGCCACCATATTTAACCTCTGGGCAAGCAAAGAACCTGTGACTGAATTTGGTACCCAGCAGGAATGTAACCTATATGAGCTGGAAACACAGCCCAAGATGTGGCCCATGCAGATTAACAGGCCTGACTGGCTCACTGCTCCAAAACTACGGATGGCTGAGGTTAACAGAGGGCATCTTTTATTTTGGCTCACCTAAACACTAAAGACAGAGTGAAAAACCCAAACCCAATATTTGGAAGTTAATGTATATCCTTACAAAGAGGACAATTAGCAGAAAACTAGTGTTTGGAACCAGTGTAGGGCATCTCAAGCATTTTGGAGGCGAGAGGGAAAGCAGCATGTCTCAGGCTGGATGTGATGTACTGCCTTGTGCCCAGGTTTATAGACAGAGCTGCACGCCAGGGAATGCTTTGCTCACATTGAAGCGACCACCTTCTCATCTCTTTTGTCAGCAACATGACGCCCTGAAGGAAATCTGAGCCTTGCAGACAGACCTGTCTGACCCCATCAACCTGGGAGGTAGATGAGTGTTTGGAATGGAAACTTTCATCCTAGCTCTTCCATAGACCAATAAGACAGAGCACCAAGGTGCAAACATCGGAGTGACTCACAGCAAGCTGAGCTGAAATAGAGATGATATTGAAGCATTAATAACAGCATCTTCACAGCGTTAGGAAAACCAGCTCTGGTGATGGCAAGGCAGGGGAGAAAACAGACTTAGAGGGTAAAGAAGCTGTTCATGGGCCTGATGGAGAGCAGGAATTCTCCCTCCTTTAATAAAGGGATTTATTTGTTGAGTAAGTGATAACATCAAGCTGACACCCCTGGAGGGAGAGCATCCCAATTTAGGATAGCGTCACGAGTATGTTTTGCCAGTCACTATGAAGGTATTTACATGCATTTAATCCACACAGTCAGCTGGTGTGAGAGTCAAAGCTCTCAAATTAGAGCTGGGTAAGGACCTTAAGCTTCAGGCTTCAGGGATTTGGACACAGCTCTGAGACCAGAACTGTGACACTTGCAACCATCAACTGCCTACACCAAGAATGGGGAGGATTAGAGAAGCTCAGATTGATAATTGCAAACATCATCAGATAAAAAGATTCCTGCAGGATCATGTTTCATCTCATTCTTTACTCTGGGAAGGTCCTTTTAACTTCATTTGGAGTTTACTTCAGGACAGAATCCTGAGGAAGACATGCCCTGGTTGCCTACATGCAGGTAACAATACGGTTTTACTGAAAATCGCCCCCACCACTTCTGAGCACTTGAACTAAATTCCTTTCAGAGGAAACTAAGGAGGAGAGTCCAGTTTGAGCAGGAAAGAGTGTGCTTTGTCCACCCTTCCCAATACAAGTTGCAACTCTGAACTGACTTGAGAGGTGTAAAGCAGCAAGTCACCCCTCCCTGTGTCTCATGCAACCTTATAAAGCAACAGCCATACCAGCCCTGTTAGATTTGGACAGGGGCCACATTTACCACCTTCTGGAGCCTGGGCAGTTCTTCACCTTCCCCCTGTCAGTGTCCAGGAGTGTTTCTATGCCAAACACTCCAAGAATGTGGAGGCTGACTAATCTTCAGGCTGATCTTCCCATCCTTCCCAGGGAGGCTGAGGTGAGAGGGAATCACAGCTGCTGGGTAGCAG
Source organism: Orthonyx spaldingii (assembly GCA_013397795.1). Taxonomy (NCBI): domain Eukaryota; kingdom Metazoa; phylum Chordata; class Aves; order Passeriformes; family Orthonychidae; genus Orthonyx; species Orthonyx spaldingii. Next base: position 79,867 of record VZTJ01001733.1, on the reverse strand, counting down.
GCTCACGCTCTGGCCCCCAAAGCTGTCAAGTCCTCAAAACCCTACCCAAAAGTAACCTTTGCAGCCTTTGTGGGTTTAAGGTCCCTGGCATGTGCATACCATATGTGTAAGGCAAGACCTTCTCACGGTGCAACAGTGGAGTGAAACTGGGGTTTTATGCTTGGTGGTCACACCTGACCTGTGGACACCTGACCAGGCATTCCTGTTTTCAAGGGGACAATGTACCTTGTCAGGCTCAGAATAGGGTCAGAAACATGATTTCAGCCAAGCATTTCCCTTTCTGGTTAACTACTACAACTTTGGAGCAAAAGGAAGATGTCCTCCCCAAAGCCTTGAAAGCCTCCATGAGTGAGAAGTTAGATGTTCTCTGGCCTCCGTTTTCTTCTCAGAGGACAGCAGGATAATTCACTCAGTCCAGCCCTATTGCAAATGCCATTGCAAGGAGCTGCTTTATTGCTAGGCAGCCACTCCTGGCAAAAGAAATTTCACCATGGTTTGAATGGCAAAAATCTTTGGCCTTAAACTATTTTTTTTTTCCTTTGGTTTTTTTTGTTTGTTTTTTTGTTTTTTTTTTTTTTTTTTTTTTTTTTGCATCCTATACTAACATCCAGCAGTGCAGTGTGCCCTGCTATAAGGAAAGAAGAGAAACAGCCTGGCTTGTAATTGCTCACAGGAGTAGCATTCACTGAGGTTGAATATTACAGGGTTCCAGAAGAGCTTTTCTCTGATGATGAGGAGAAAGATGACTTGAGTTCAAGTCCTCCAACACAGCCCTGAGTTTTTTAAAACAAATAACAAAAGAGGATCTTATTTCCACGGATATATTTTGTAGCCCACCACATTTTCTCTTTTGACTTACGGTGTTACAATGCTTTGTGATGCACTTTCTGGGAGGTGAATCCAACCAACTGGAGCCCCACTGAGAGGAGCACACCGAGATTGCTGCCCTCTGCACCTCCTCGTTGCCTGGAGAGGACAGTGCAATGAAACCCTGGGGCTGAAGAGCTTGCCCAGCTCAAGCCTGCAGCATTTCTGTGGAGATAAATGATTCCTGGAGCGGCAGGCCCGCAGATAAGCAGTTATCTGTGCTGTGCACGCACGGAGGTGTCCGTCGTGGCACTGCACACAGCCCTGAGTGCTCACGGGCTGCATCACTGCTGATGCTACCCAGGTGACTGTCACCTACTGTGAGAGATTTATGCCAATGCCATCACCACTGAGCTTACCCCCTTCACCTGCCCGCCACACTATTCAGCAGCTGCTCCTACCGAAGCAAATCAAGGTTCTCGTAAACTTCTAATCCCCACCTTGCTTCTCCTGCTATTTCTCAATTCCTCCAACTTTTTCTGAGAAGCACTTCACAGCTGTATGGCCATGGAGAGAGGTACAGGGTTGATCTTACCTCTAAGGTAAGCACAACTATCCTCCCCACTCCTCCTGGAAAACAAAAAGTAAAATACCTTCTGTCTCAAGTATCTTCCCATTGGATAGCAAAGTAAATCCCAACAAAGCTCAGGGCACCAGAAATAACAACATCTGTTTTTTTGTGTTTTATTCCATGGAGTTGGTGGTCCTTGGTGGCAAAGCAAATGCAAATTAATTGTTCCCTCTGCAAAGTGAGGCATTTATATGCCTGCCCTCTCTGTGAAAATATTTTATCCTTCCTTAAGACCTGAGCTCTTTTTACAACCATTCCTGCTTGCCAAAGTCTCTGAGCTGATTATTTTTGCAAAACTCATAAGAATTCATTTATCTTTGAGATTTCCATCCCTTAACCAAATCAGACCGAAACAGGCCAGGGGGAGAGACACAGTCAGAGGTGCATGGATCCTGTGACCATAATTGTTACATAGTGGTAGCCAGGCAGGTTCTGAGAGGCACCTGCCCCCCTTTGAGGGCTGATATCTTCCCTGCCTGGGTAAGGAGCTCTCTTCTCCTACTGCACAGGAGAAGCAGCTGTCTTTGCCCTATTTCAATTGTCTTTACCCCATTTCAACTACAGGCTTTAGACAAGACCCTGCACGTCTGCGGCACAGCACTGCTAAAGCACTTGGCACAGCTACAAATCCCTTCCTGCAACATCCAGAGCAACCCACCTCAAACCACAGCATCCCACTTCCACACAAGCTCAGGAGGACCTTCTCTTCTGCCTGAAAGATTTTCCAGCAAAACTGCCAGCAAATCCAGACTCCAACAAACCCAGCCAAGCACCAGAGCATCCCTTCAGTCCCGTCTTAAGAGAAAGGATTTTGATTAAAGCTCCCACTGGCTCTTTCTCTGCCTTGTCTGGCCTGTGAGGTAAGACAAGGACAGGTGGAGGTGATGTCCACTCCTATTTAAGGTTTAGCATGGCTGTGGCTGCAAGTTGTGGTCCACAGTCTTAAGAGAGCAAAAAAAGGAATATCAAACTCCTTCAAGATCAACAAAACAAGATAAAAGCTCTTTAGATCAGCCTGCAAGATTTCCACATCTGCTGGGAGCAGGTCCAGGGCAGCACCTGCAGGGATGCTGCAGATCCTGCAAAGTAAGGGTGTGGACAGATCTGAAATGTGAAAACACTTGGTTTTGTCTAGAAAAGAGCCCGCATAAAGGAGACAGCTTTGGGCTTAGGCTCAACTTTTCCCTGTGCCTGGACTGCAATTGCACAGATATTTTCTACAGAGTTAGGCCTGCATGATGCAGTGAGCTTTTCTCCTTCTCAGGCACCATCAACACAAACCACCCTCCTGGTTTCCTTCTAGTAGGACTTTGTTGGTCCTCAAAAAAGCCAGAAATTCCTTTGCACTCCAAGATGTCCACAAGGGCTGTGAAGACGATTAGGGGCATGGAACACCTCGGCTATGAGGGAGGCTGAGAGTGTTGGGGTTGTTCAGCCTGGAGAAGAGAAGGCTCCTGGGCCTTTAAGTCTTCTCAGAGCGTAAAGGGGACCTATAAGGAAGATGGGGATAAATGTTTTAGGGGAGTTCTCTCGTGATAGGTCAAGGAGGAATGGTTTTAAACTAAAAGATAGGAGATTCAGACTAGATATAAGGAATGAATATTTTACAATGAGGGTGGTGAGGCACTGGAATTGCCAAGAGGAGCTGTGGATGTCCCATCCCTGGACGTGTCCAAGGCCATGTTGAAAGGGGCTCTGAGGATCCAGTGGAAGGTGACCCTGCTCACTGCAGGGCAGTTGGATTGGATGACTTTTAAAGGTCCTTTCCACCGCAAACTCTTCCATGATTCACTGAGTCTATGTCACCAAGACTGACACCAAGGCCTGAACTGTCCTGTATTGCATTGACTCCAGGTTTGTATTGTCTGTAGAAATTCTTATCACGAACACAGCTTGTCCCTGAGCTAAAAATGAAAATTACTTAATTTTTGCTTGGTCTGCAGGTTTGGGAAGAGAATTAAGATAAACTTGTGCAACTGGAACAGTCTATATGAAAAAACCCAAAGTGTTAAAAACCTGGTTTCCCTATGGGAGTTGCTAAATTCACTTTAGCTTTAAAGAAATTGAGATTTCACAGAAGCCACAGAAGTTTTAAAGTAGAGCTACATAGTTCAAGTTACCTTTACACTTCTTTTAGAACCATGCATGGTTTCATCATAATTCTTCAGCCTTTTGTCTTTTTCTCTAGAAGACCCAGCTTTTTTGACTAACATAGCTGTGAGAAAAACAGAAAGCTTGAAAATGTGGCCAGATCATATAGACTTGGAGGTTTTGGGTATTAAAAATAAATTAATAGTAGTAATAATAATAATAATGAGAAGAAGAAAAAAAGAGAATTTTTTGAATTAAAATCTCACTATTTAAGCCACTTTACTGATGTTTGAGCACTGGATGCTGGTTTCTGAGACTGTGCAGCTATTTTCTAGGGGAAAAAAACCTCTGATGCTCTGACCCTGGTGGGACTCACAACCCAATGCGAAGCAATGAGATTCCAGGGAAAAACAACTGCAGCAGCGGTCTCAGAAACTCTGCCATGGCAAAAGCACGTGGGCCAGGAGCTGCCCAAAGCCCTGTTTGTCAGCTGGCTAAAATAGCTCAGGCGGAGGTGCTGACAAACTCATGCCCGCGCCGCAGCCCAACACCTCCAGCCCTCGTGGGGTTATCGGTGACGTTTGACTCCGAAGCATTTTTTCGCTGGCTGCCAATAGCTATTCCCTGAGGACTATTTGCTTTCACATGCTTTCCCTTTGACACGGCTGCTATTTCTTTGCAATATGTAAACACTCAGAAGGATTTCCATGTTTGTTCTTCGCCCGGCACGGATGGTCTTTCACTGCTCGCCGGGAGAATTGACATGAAGGAGCAGCCGCTCCGCGGGCGTCCGGCGCTTTCTCTCCACGTGCTGTGCTCCCGTCTGTTTTCTCCAGTTTTAAATCCAGTTCTGCTCCAGTCTCCACACCCCTGGTACACAGCAGGAAAATGCATTCCTGGTGCCAGAAACACGACACTGCCATCCTGCATGGGCGTCCTTTAGAGCCCAGCAGAGTCTTTGCACTGCAAAGTATTTATTCTTTATTTCTCCCCTTTATACAGCAATGTTTTATGGCTATAAAAATTCTCTTTCAATCTCAAGGAAATTACTAATATGTGACTTTTCCTAAGAAAACGGACCAGGTTGCTTGTGCTGCTGTTAACTCTCTCTCTCTTAACACCGACTTTTTTCCAAAGCGATCTTGGTATTTAATATGATAATTGGCATCAAAAGTAAAAAGGAACAGAAAGCACTAAAAAAAAAAATCTCAAAATGAATCTAAAAATTGCAGGCCCTGATTCCAACCTCATGGATTGCACCTAGGCTTGATTTAATAGATTGCTGCTTTGTAAAATCAGCTTAATTTTACTTATTAATGTAGTTAAACTAAAAGAGGGTGGATTTAAATTGGATATTAGGAAGAAATTATTCATTGTGAGAGTGGTGAGACACTGGAACAGGTTTCCCAGAGAAGTTACTGCTGCCCTGTCCTGGAAGTGTTCAAGACCAGGGTGGATGGGGCTTGGAGCAACCTGGTCCAGTGGAAGGTGTCCCTGCCCATGGCAGGGGGGTTTTGGAACTAGATGATCTTTCAGGCCCATTCCAATTCATATAATTCTATGATAAAAAAAAAAAAAAGTATAAAAATCCATACTTTCTGAGGAACCAGTCCTCTGGGTTCCTTGCTAGGGCTGGAAAATAAGAAATCCAATTACCCAATCTTGGGGTTTTAAAAAATTTCATCCTGAAAATTAGAAAATCTGAAAGCCTTTAGAAACTTTCCCAAGATCTGCATGAAAATAAGGAGAGTCCTGCAACCCAAAGCAGCTCTTAGCATAGAGATGGGAACATATCTATGGCAGTTAGGCAATTCTGGTAAAAATCTAGATGTGAAAATCTCCATAGTGGGGATAATGACACCGAACTTCCTTCACATGGGAATTTTGACCACAAATTCTAACCAGGAATTTCCTTAACTAACTGACATGTTAACCTGACATGTCTCCACAGAGAATTCTCATTTCAGCAAACTGCTTCTTCTAACCAAAATTACCTTCCTGAATTTCAGACAGATTCATTCTACACACATTGACTCAGAAGTCAAATTAGTATATATGACACGTTTTAGCAAATGCTTATTAAAAAAAAAAGTCTTTTCCACAAGTCAGACTACCCCAGGTTAATATGAAACATAATTATAAACTGATTTTATTAAACTAATTAAAAGATCTGACTGGATTTTTTCATTGCAGTTCAAACTAGTTTTCCTCCTCCAGCTAATTCTACTGAGCAGAATGGGTTGAAATATCAATGTTGGGTTCATCCTATAAATGATTCTGTTTGTAGAAAGACTTTCGAATCTGCTTTGAATTCATCTGATGTAGCCAGAAATTCTCCACTGATTTCAAGAAGCTTTGAATCAAGCCTTTAATGCTCTGTAGGTTTCCTTCCAATGCAAGACGAAGTGGAAGGGTTTTCATCAACAAGCCTTTTAGCAAAAGTCATGATGTATTTTCCAAACAAATATGTAGAAAAAACGTCAGAGAAATAATAACGTAAATGTTGATAACATAACAAACAAACAAAAAAAAAAGGCAGAGGAAATATTTGTTATCCTTATTTATTTAATAAAGAAACATAATAAACTTGAATTTTTCCAGGTACAAACAGCTTAATATGTCCTATGATATTGGCTGATATTTTCCTTGCTCTTTTTGAGTAGCTTGAGTGATTCATGTGGTAGCCTTTATTGAACAAATCAACAGAAAAAATGGTAGCAACTCACCATGCTTATAGACAGTGTGGGCCAACTATTGAGTTAGTGTCTTAAACTAAATCACTGCACTGGGAGGTTGTATCATGGCTCGATTCGGATCAGCATCTCCAGTTACAAAGATCTACAAGTGAGGTTACTTGACATTTTTGAGGGGAGTTCTCCATTCCATATAAAGATACCATTCCCTCTTCATCCCTAAAGAAATGAGCCACAGAACAATAGAAAACCCAATAGAAAACCAACTTTCCAGTTACAAAGGTTTTTGGAAGCAATTTACAATTCAGTTTTAGAAAGTTGCACTGTAAACATCTAGAGTTAAGACCCTCTTTCAGATATTTTTGCATTACATTTTTTTCAGAGGTTTTGGGTAAAAGAACCATTTGCAATTGCTTCAGTACTACAGGGTCTCACAGCAATGACACTAAAATGGTCAACTCAGGGGTGAAATGACCAAAAGAAGGGCTCTTCCCTAATATAATCAATGACCAGCTAATTGTCTCTTTACATTCCGTTCCTTACTGGGCCTGACTCTCAATAAGGACAGAGTTGAATATTTTCTAATAATTTCTATACAATAGCATAACCAACAACTCACTCCTAAGTGCAGGCTGGCATTTTCCTTGGGTTTCAAGCAGTTTATGTCACATGAAATCATGTGAGAAATGCTCCTTTTCCTTGGTATTTTTCCCTTTTTTTTTAACTTATTTTTTTATTCTAAAGCTTTGAAAGGAAAATAATTTTGCTAGTTGTCAGCCAGTAAATGCTTGTTCAGCAAGTAATGAATGTACTATTTTCTAATTAAACAGTTTCATTATAGGCAGCAGCTTGTTGCTAATGATCAATAAATCCCATTGAGGAGAAAACATTTTAATCAGTAAGTTGTGTCCTCTGAGTGTCAGCCACTCTATAAACTCACAAGATACATATATATGTATAGATATACGTATGTGTGTGTATATATATATATGCATATAAATATAAAAATCGCATACTCTTTCTGGGTGATATGTACAGTCAGAATAACATTACAGCATAAATACACAGGGAATCTGTATAAAGTTTCTCTAATTTGAGAAGCCTTGAGCAATTCTGGTTTTTTTAGGGGGAGGTGAGGGGTGGGGAGTGGGGGAAGGAATAAAGAATGTTTTCACTTCAAGGAACGAAGAGTAGTCCCCTTAAGTTAGAATCTAATTACATACAAGATTTAAAGGCAACAAAATGCCCAGAGGAACAGCCCTATGTTATACACCATAGACATGGGGTTAAAAGGGCAAGAGAGCATGATTATAATAATACTTATATAGTACGGTTCATTCCCTTATAGCACTTTGCAATCAGAAAGTCTTACAACACCCCTGTGAGGTAGGTAAGTATTATTATTCCCATTTTACAGATGGGTAAACTGAGGCACAGGTAGGTTAAATTATTTGCCTAAAAATCATGTAGTAACAATCAGGAATAGACCCCAGGAATCCTGATGGCAAATCCTCTGAATTAACCAATAGACCACTCTCAAGTGAATGCCTGAGACACCTCTCAATGAATGGAGAGAATATTAGCCCATATTTACACAGATACATTGTCATCCTTTTGACATGTCGTACATATTCTGACTCGTTTAGAGGACAGATAACAATGGCCATCGATAAACTTGACTGTAACGTTGCTTTAATTCTTGTTGCCAATCCTATGTGGTTTTTTGACCCCTTTACAACCTGGGATGTAACTAAATGTTAATGACAATACACCTTAAATACATTCTTGATATCTTTGCTTCTCCAAGGTGAAAAAGCACAATTACTCTTCCTTAAAGTGCAATGGCTCATTACAGAAATCTCAAGATTTTCCATGAAGTCCAGCCAAACCCAAGTACAATCAGTCTGAAGGTGAAAAAGAAAGAACTTGTCTGTAATGATGGACATGTCTCTATATTCCGTAAATAGTTTCTCACATTCTATCGAGGCTGAAAGATAATAAATAATAACCTATGTTAGCACGTAAAACCTCTAAAACTTTTCTACAGCCACACATCCACCTTTCACCCCATTGTCGTTTCTTTGGCCTGAAGCTGAAGGACACATCAACTGTAAATATTACTTTGCCTACAGGAATGAGGATATATCTATTATCTAGAAGACTTTTTTATTAGTTCCTGTATTTCTTGTCCTTCCCCAGAAATCTAACTGTACCATCTGAGAAAATGAAAGATGCAACTTGAGTAAAAAGGATTCAAACTCTCAAAATTTATGTACAGATTTAGAGGCAATTCCCCTCCCACCTTCTTGATCACGCTGTCGCAGCCATTCTGCACGGCCCAGTTGGCATTGCTTTATTATTATTAATAGTATTAGTAATCACTTTTTTTTAAGTAATATTGATGCACAGAGTTCCAAATAAGGCTGCTTACCTCAGTGTTCCTGGGGAAAATGTAACCTGTCCCACTACCTTAACAGAAACTTTGCCAGCCTAGATGGTGCTTTGGAGCACTACACACAAACGTGATGCGCTACTTCTATGGCGAGTTTGAGTGCGGATTTCAAAGCAGATTCTTGAAACATACTAAAAAATTAGTGCTTTTATTAACAGTTTTACAAACAGAATCCATTACTGTCTAGTTTCCTGAAGGACAGAACAAGCCATTTCTCTCATTATTTTGACATCATTTGCTTCTCTGTTTGTTTCGGTTTTATTTTGTGTGTGTATTTCTGCTGATGTGCAGTTGCAAGTCCCAAGAGGGAGGGCTTAGTGTAATCAACAGTTTAAATGTTGCTAATTTGATACTTCAATTTGCAACAACTTTCCTCTTCAAGTGATGGGGATCCTGCAAGCTCCTATTACCTTGACTCAGAGTTCATCATCAAGAGTGTAAGGATCATTAAACTCCATGGAAAAAGAGACTTTTTTTTTTTTAAGTAAAAAAATATCAAATATAATAAATTTATGAAAGACCATTCACAACATATACAGTAAGTGTTACATTTTGCTACAGCAGCTGTGATTTTTTTTTCTTTTTAGAATGCAAGGTCATACATCGCCATAAGTAAACACACTAATATGAGTAAGACCTTAAATGAATGTATACAGCCAGGCTTTATCTGTGGATAGATATACACTGTGTTTACTGTTTTACAGTCTAGCCTATTCTTATTCACACCACTGATATAACAGCTGTGACCCTGCAGAGAATCCTCCTGTGCATATATAAATATAAATATCGAGCCAAGTCAAAAAGAGCAGGGTCAAAGGTTATATGACTTATTAGACTCCTGTAGTTAAGGGTAAAAACTCCATTGTTTCTTTTGCAACTAATTTTTAATAAGAAGGCTGCTTCAATCGTTGTGTAGTTACAGCATTACATTCTGTAAACAATGTTTTAAAGCATTCTAAACAAACATTTAAACAATTGATTCTTTATCCTTGTCGGGTGAGAGAAGACAATCTATAGCCTCATCGCTTTTGCTGAGGTCCGTTATCTTCAGCTGGAGGTTTTCACTCGTGCCTCTGGTGACGCTGTCGTAGGATGGAGGGAAAGAGGTGGAGGACAGAGTTTCTGATTTGTCTATTGGCCTGCCGTAGTTTTCGTTCATCATGAAGGCAATGAGACCCTCCTTCTCAGGCGCATCGTCCTCCAGGATGCTGCTTTCCAAAGTTCTGTGCCGGTACAAGTAGGATGCCTGCTTCATGGAGCGCCGGAACAAATGTCTCCTGTAGGCCCTCTGTATGATGATGGCGGAGACCTCTTCTTGTTTCCGTCTGAGAGTAGTTGTAATCGGCTCGTAAGAGATCTTAGATGGATTCGCTGCCATGAACTTTTCTTCCATCTGTATTTTAAGGGCATCCATCTCTCCGGATTCTCCTAGCACCCTTTTTGTAAAAGCAAACAAAATATCCAAGCAATGGATCCTGTCTCCGCTGACCATGGGCAGGTCCATCGCTATGAGTTTGATTTTGTTTGGTTTCGCTATGCGCAAAGGTTCTGACAGAGCGTCTGCAAAGTCTGAAAGTGCAGAATACTCAATAAACTGAGTGGCTTCGGGGTCAAACTTCTCCCAGATTTCATAGAACATATCAAAATCATCCTCGCTTAGAGGCTCTGTACTTTCCTCAGTGGCTACACTGAAGTTCTCTAAAATAATGGCTATATACATGTTTACAACAATGAGAAATGATATAATGATATAAGTAACAAAGAATAAAATCCCTACTGCAGGGCTCCCGCAGTCTCCCTTTGAACCATTTGCATTGGGAAGGTTTGGGTCGCAATACGGTGGTCCAGTGTTTAAAATAGGGTTGAGAAGACCATCCCAGCCAGCTGATGTGGTGATTTGGAAGAGACAGAGCATGCTGTTAGCAAAGGTTTGGAAGTTGAACATGTCATCAATCCCATGCTCCTTCTTCACATAGGCAAAGTTAGCCATGCCAAAAATGGCATAAATGAACATGACCAGAAACAGCAAGAGGCCAATGTTGAACAGAGCAGGTAGGGACATCATTAAGGCAAACAGGAGAGTTCGAATTCCTTTGGCTCCCCGGATGAGTCTCAGGATCCGGCCAATCCGAGCCAAACGAATGACTCTGAAGAGTGTGGGAGAGAAGAAGTATTTCTGGATGATGTCAGAGAGTACAGTGCCTTGGAAAGAAAAGAGACAGACAGCAAGTTAGTACAAGGGAAATAATCCCAGGCTTTTCTTTAAAGCAATCAGTCAGGATTATGGAGAAAATAAATGGAAAGTAACCCTGATTGGAAGGCCCATAATAAAGGGAAAGGCATTGTCAGTCTTTTCATGCCCACTTAATCTATAAACACTTGTGAGACTATAAGCAAAGAATGGTAGTGGCAGTTTTATTAAGGGAAAGATTTCCTGTTGGTGATAAGAAACCAAGATCAACTCAAGACACAGATAAGTGCAGCTTTTGGCTATGATCCACCTGAGAAATTTATCTTGAATGCAGATGTTCAGAATGTGTCTGACATGACATTTTTGTCTGTAAAATGGTGAGTCAGAAATGCTGGTGTGCTGGGCCTGTGTTTTTTGAGCCACCACCAGAACAGTGCAGGTTTTCCTGCGTATCCACTTGGTTGGTTGTTTGCTTATCAATTTTTCCATTTTCCCTGATGGGCTGGGAGGGAACTAAGGGCTAAGGCTGTACTAGCAAGAAGACGAGCTTGCACCCTTGTACTAAACTCTTCCTGCAGGAGCAGTACACTTGGTCCAGAAAGTTTGTCTGCACTGAGCCTTGCTGAGCTCCTGTCTCCCACAGGAAAAGGGCTCTCTGGGATGGCCCAAGACAGATCTGGTTAACTGTGTGCTAGGGGCATATCCAGAGCATCTGACCTCAAGGTTCTCATGGCAGCTGCGTGTCAGTGACATTCCCTGGGGGCCCAAACCTGTGAAATCCAGGCTGTTCAATGCCCCCAAAGCACAGGAGGTTCTCTGAGCACCAGAGATCTACATTAGGATCTTGCAGGTTCCCCAGTCCACTACAGAGTGTTCAGAGCTGCAGGAGCATTGGGCAATGAGTTGTCTCTGTTTTCCCAACATGACACGTTCTCATCCATCTATTCCCTCCCTCAAAATGGAAACTCTTTTTCAAAAGAGTTGAATTTCTGAGCTCCTTTTTCTCACTGGGTCAGTTGTTATTTTACTTCCAACTTTAATGAAAACTCTTTTGGTAGGATTTCAGATTTGTTTGACCTGCACTTCTGTAGCATCTAATACACATCTCTGTTTGGGGCTGCAGAACAGCAAATGGTACAAAGTGTCAATAAAACTGCATCTTTCTGTTTCACACCTTGGCTATATGAGGGTGTGGAGCTCTAGTGACAGCAAGGCTGAGAAAAGTCAGACTCACTGCACTGCCCAAACCTGACCTGAAGGACTGTTTTAAACTTTTGTAATAAAAAGCAAATAGCAAAGCAATAACAATCCACACGTGCCATTTTCATGTGGCTGTTTTACTTTTCTGTCATTGGCTGTTATGCAGAACTGATGTTAAGTGCATGTGGTGGCCAGTTCACATTTTATCACCGTGAACCATTAAGTGTATGGCTTGATAAATCTCACAGTTTTGCTGATCACACCAGTTATTGTTAGGCAGTGTTATGTTAGACAACAATTCCATATTAAAATGGTGTTTAGGATTTAATTCTCTGAGTTGAAAGTTTATATTATTGCACAAACCCTTTACCTCTGTCGATTACTTTTACGTCTGCCTTCCTAACACTGGAGTCTGGGTGAAAATCCAGGGTCACCTACCTACGATCGACAGAATCACGACCACAAAGTCAAATATGTTCCAGCCGTTGGTGAAGTAGTAGTGCCGCAGAGCCAGCATTTTGAAGATGCACTCCCCGGTGAAGATGGCAACAAAAAGCATGTTGATTTTATGGAGGATGTTCACTTTCTCTTGACTTTGGTCATCCGTTTCCACCATCATGGTAACCATGTTAAGGCAGATGAGGATCATGATGGAGACGTCAAAGGCTTGCTTTGAGACGACATCGAAAATAAAACCTTGGTATTTGTTCTGGGGGAAAGGATAAGGTTTAGTTAGGAAATTAGAACCATGTAAAAATGACGATGTAATTGTCTCCTGATTGATCAGAAAGTAGAGGAAAACAGACAGTACACTGAATCTGATTGAAACTTCATAAACTTAAAGATGATGATGAATATATTTGTTGATAGAGTTTTCAAACCCTTTTACTCCTAATGCTTCTTAAATTACTGTAAATAAGACACTGGAAGGTGGCCATGAATTTATTCAGTGCAGGCAGGTGGCCACTGGCATATATAAGTGGCACATGTAAATTGGAATGTTAGTCAATGCTGCAGAACAGTGGGAATTTTGTACCACAGGTCACTGGACTTGAAAATATTGTGCAAAATCAAAACATATAATTACTGAGTGCCTTTCATCTGGGAGCAATAAACCTTCCTACGCTGGATAGTTGAATTGTGCATATTCTATGAAATAAACATTTGGCTATTACACAAAGTTCACCTGAATTATGCTGTTCTTACCAGTGGCCTTGGGATTGGCTTTTGAGGTTTCTTAGATCCCAGCTTTTTCATTGCATTGTAATACTTTTTCTGTTCTTCTGTCATGAAGATGTCCTGGCCACCTAAGTATAGGATGAGAACACCACTTATTATTTTTGATGAAGACAGCTCCCCTCTGCTCCCCCTCCAAAGTTCAAGGCTGAATTCTCTTCTACTTAATTTCTCTTTTAATGTAGCTTTCATCAGGTTGGACTGCTCAGAGGGTCAGTGGTGTTTGTGCACAGAGGGCACCAGGCCAGTCTGTGTCCATGTGTCCAACTTTGTGCCAGAGATCCCCTCTGCCTGGAGCTGCTTTACTGCATTCTGTGGGGAATAGGGTCCCTCACCCTCTGTTTTCAGAATGCTCATGCTCTGGGGACATGAGGGGCTGCTACAGCTGTGCCTTTGTAAAAATCCTGCACGGTGGTTTCTGAAGTTGCTCTGTCACTGCTGATCTCAAGGCTACTATGACAAAACCATTTCTGGTAATTCTGTTCCTTGGCTTGGTCCTGCAGCAGTCACAAGATCATGTGTAGCATATGCACTACTTATCTTTTTCTTTTGTTGGTTAAAATTGTCAATGATGACACCAATGAAGAGGTTCAATGTGAAGAAAGACCCGAAGATGATGAAAATCACAAAGTAAAGGTACATGTATAAATTACATTCCCATTCAGGCTGCTCCTCGCACTGCAAAGGGAAAAGGGAAAAGGGAAAATGTGAAAATGATGCCATCTCTGCACACATCAAAATATTGATGCAGTCAAAACAAAACTGTCCATTGGAAATAAAAATTATGAAACATGAGAACAATACTGTAACTCCCATGAGCAGAGTCAGCTCTCCTCGGTCTCTGAAGTTCACTACTGGCATCTGCGATGCCACGGTCATTTCAGCAACACTTCACTGTCACAGAGACCACACTGCTCCAGAAAGTGCAACTCCAGAATAGATCCTATACAATGTTCTTAGTCTGAACCCAGAAAAGGAAAAGAATCAATTTTCTGATTATTCTAACACCTATATGAACTAATGGTACTTATAATAAAACAGAAGTGTGATTGCAGTATAATTAAATGCTACTGAAAAACACTGTATTTTTAAGCACATTTGTTTTTAATAAAGGGTGGAAATGAATAAGGTCTTTTGCTGAAGAACTGAGCAACAGAGACTGATAACCTCAAGTTACCTCTATCGTGTTTGGTAACAGTGCTCAGGTTTGCCCCATAAGCTACAGATATCTGAACAAGGTGCCAGAAACTTGCATTCCCTAAATGCCATATTTTCTCATGGCTAACCCATGAGTTTTATTCAGCAGCAGGGAGGATACCTGTGCACATGTAATACCAGAATAAATCAGCATCATGAGCTATGTTATGCAAAGGTACTTCTCCGCCCCTATGGTGCCATGAAGTTTTTCCACCCCTTATTTCTTCCCTTAAAGCTTGACTTTTGCCCTAAATTCAACCTGTCAAATTCCTAGTACCAGACAGCTGCCTCACAAATTGACTGTAAGTGTAAATCTGTTCCTCTAAAATAATTTTAAAAGGGAGAGAATACAATAGATCTTTCAATAAAAAGATAAACTACACATGCAGCAAGGGAAATACTTTTTTGGTTTGTTTGTTTCTAAGGAAAACTGAAAGCTGGACAGGATGCAGGTAAGAGCTGAGCTGTAACCAGTCACCAGCACATCTCAAGTCAGAGCTGGAAGCTCACACCACCCTCTTTCTCTGCCAGGAGCTTCTCCACACTCCTTCAGTGGAGTTACAGACTGCAGAAAAAAACACCTGCTCAAGGTGAAGGTGTAGGGAGGGTTAAGGATCTGTGTCACAGGGCAATTCGATTGAAACCCAGCACTTTTAGAGACGTGTTACCATCAGAAATTGGAAAATATGGCAGTAAACAGAGAGAGGGGAAGAAATAGAGAGGACAATTTAGGTCTTTGGTAGACTCAGACTCTGGAGGTGCTTCTCTGTGCTGGGAGTTCAACAGTAGGAATAGAGAAATCAGTTGTGTGGGAATAAGAGCTACATTTATTTTAATCTCAGGACCTTAATGCTTCAGTACAGCTACAATGAGGGTCTGCAACTGTACCAGCCAGAGTAAGACAGGGACTGGAAACCTGCATGTATTTTATTTTGTTGTGTTTGTTGTCAAGTATCATCAGTGCTGCAAAAGGCAATGGAAAAGGAAATTATCCATTTCCTTGCAGAGACTTACCTCTCTGGAATCCACTGCTGCATACATAATATCCATCCAGCCTTTGAACGTGGCCTGAAAAAAATCCCACATAACACACAAGCATATTAAACAAGTACATCCTGAAATGATATCATCTCTCTGATGAGCTTTCAAAATGCAATGTTGAGCATGTGCTGCACAATTAATACATTGCCTGCCTTGTGAAGCAACATGTATCCTTGAGTTTATGCTCATTTAGATATTTAAATTCATTCCAGAAAGGTTTTCTCCTGATTTTCTGCACTTGTAAGGATAAAATAGAGGTTTTTAGAACAGATTTTAAGAAGGAGAGAAAACATGACAATTAAATCTTTGGAAGTTTTTTTGACCTTAAAAATTTCAAGTAATGAACAGATATGGCTACACGTAACTTTAAAGAATGTTGTCCTGCACAAGCTTTGGACCATGTGAGATGGATCCCATCCACATCCTGCTGAAGCTTGGAGTCTGCCCTCTTCTAAACCAGGGCAAATCACGACCATGTTAAAGCCCAGGGAGCTGCACAAATCACAGTTGACTTGAAAGAAGCAAAGGCAATCAACACCTGCTGTGAGCCTGGCCCTGGATACTCAATCTGCTTTACTGTTCAGTTTTTCTTTTATTAAACTTTATGAAGTCAAGAGGGTTTTTTGGGTTTGGTTTGGTTTTTTTTGTTTGTTTGTTTGTTTTAATAATTGTTTAAAGAAGGAAAGATTCCACAGAAGTCAGTGTCTCTTAGTGGAACCTTCAATGCAGAAAGGGCAGTGACAGCACTTCTAGGAGAAGCACATGGAAGTGATTTTTACTATTCTGTGGCAAACCCATGACTCTTTGATCTCAATGCATGACTCTTGTTAGACACAGCCTGATGCCAAGCACACCTGGCATCAGGGCTGACTCTGCCCCAAGCCCCACTGCCTCTATATGGCTTCTCTAGGGTTGTTCCTCATTTGACTTCTGACCCATTTAGACTTACTCTGAATCTAAGTCAGTGTGGGCTGACTCAGATAATGAGGTGTTTTTAGATTTGTTCATTTAACCAGATTTACATCAGCATGAAAGACCCATACCCAATACTTTTTTATATCCTGCTGACACCTAAGTTGAATTTTGCCCTATTGTGTAGGCATATAATTCCAGATAATGCAAGTAGGAATTTGGCCAGAGGTTACCAAGAAAAACCCAGGTAGCTGGGCTGAGGTGAGTCCATTCAGTGGTTTCAGAACTCTCTATTATTATATTAAGTCCTGGAGGTAACACTGCCTTCCCAATTCCATCTGAATGCTACTGAGCCAAAGGAAAATGTACAAGAGATTTATCATATTTCTCATGAAAGTGTCCATAAAATAATGTTTGGAATGTTGCACCTATTTTTATCTCTACAGCTTGAAAGAGATTAGCCCACTCCCCCAAATCAGAAGCCTTTGGAAAATCTCTTCCATGGTGCTGTGTGTTAAAAACCACTTTAGATGAAAAGTATCTACAGGAACAATCAGCAGTTTTATTAGAACAAATAATTATTTGAACCTGTCTGCTGATACTCCTTAAATATTCTAATATTTTCCTTTTTTTGCCGTTCTCTTTCTAATTTGATGAAAGATTTTCTGTTGCCATTAGAGCTTTCAGCTCAAAGTGCTGTTCAGGAAGAGTGACAGGGATGAAACAAGAAATTCTTTCCCTGTGGCACAAACGATATGATCTTAGCCTGTACTTTTCTCCCACTTGGGAGGAAATCTCTTCTCTTGAGCAGCACTTTTACCCCTCAGTGTGTACCACAGGCATGAGAGACTCTACTGCAAGGCACAGTGGTTTATAGTGATAAAGGATGATGAAGTGATCTGACAAAAATAAATATTAAGAGAATGAAGGGCTGTGATTTTCTGTTTCCCCCAGTTGTCCAGAAGCAAGAGAATGAAGAATCCGTGGGGCATCTGGAAAGCTTCCCTGGACACTTCAGCTGCAGAGGGAAAAAGATACTGAGAATGAAAGAAATATAACACTGAGAAAAGGAATTATTTATCTGGAATTAGTAACCACTTACACTCTGGATAAGGAAGTGACAAAATCTTCATGGGAGTGTTTGTGATATTATCCTGCCTGGAAGCTGTCCAGAGAAACACCATTTTCTACTGAAACCGTCATGTGATGAGATTATCTGCCGATAAACTCATCCTGGGATGGGATTACATTTCGTTATTTCACTGGTGGTTAGAGCTGCAATGCAGCAAATTAGTGGGGAGAAGGGTAGGTGGGATGGCACTGACTGCCCTCAAACCAAGTGGTGTCTTAAAGTAAAGCAAGTCTTTAAATCTGTGAAATTTTGGGGGCTGGTTTTTCTTTTTCTTTTTCTTCTTTTTCTTTTTCTTTTTCTTTTTCTTTTTCTTTTTCTTTTTCTTTTTCTTTTTCTTTTTCTTTTTCTTTTTCTTTTTCTTTAAAAGAAAATTATTCAATAAAAATATCTGCTTGTCATGGCTGAAACACTGGTCTTCACATTGCTGAAATTCTTCCTTAGGCATTATTGTTGATAAGAGAAATTTCTGAGAGCTAAGCCAGAGATTTTTTTACACATTTAGCATCTGCAGTGGCAGTAAAATCAGGCATTGCAGTTTACAGCAGTGCAAGAGATCGTGTAACTCAGTAACCTTAGACACACAGCACGGCCTCATGACCATTTTGTGTCTGATTTATGGGCTCAGTCAGGACTTCAAACCTGGCATGAGGGATTGCTTTAACTCTGCAGCTCCTGCTCGCTGTGCTGGCCCAGGAGTGCTTCTGTTATCTCCCCATTCCTTATCTCGAGCCCCAAAGTGACAAAGAGTTAATAGGACAATGATAAGTAGGACATAGCCAATCTAAGTCCATTCTGTCTAAGAAGAACTTTTCCAAACAAGCCAGATGCTGCATGAAGGATCACTTGTTTTCTGGGTATTCTT
The DNA here is from genome assembly GCA_013397795.1 of Orthonyx spaldingii. NCBI lineage: Eukaryota > Metazoa > Chordata > Aves > Passeriformes > Orthonychidae > Orthonyx > Orthonyx spaldingii. The sequence continues at coordinate 61,422 of VZTJ01001733.1, read as the reverse complement.
CAAGAGATGGCTGAAATTTCAAAATACAGTTCAAAAAAATATGTGGAGGTGATCACAGGATGGAAGGCAAAGGTTCTGCCAGGGAAATGAAAAACTCCTACTGAAAATTTAAGATATTTCTTTGATCGGCTCAAATACAGATTTATAGAACAGAGGTGCTGTGATACTTTAAGCAAATTGGGAATATAGGAAAAGTATTACTGAAGCACTGGCTTGTAGTAAGACCTCTTTGCCTGAGAGATAAGGGTTTTAGAAGTGTTAAATCACCAGGAAAGTGAATCATCCTTCTTGTAAGTCAAAAAGTTGTGATAATAAAGATCTTTGCCTGCCCATTCCTCTTGCTTGTAGAGTGAGCAGATTAGTTAGCCCTGATATTTTATTAACCTATTTTGGGACAGCATGTTTGTTAGTTGGAGAAGCTTGACATTTGACATCACATGAATGTTTTCTCAGACTCATTAACTTAAAGTGGCATCTTCAGGACAACACGATGGATCCCAATCAAAGTAGGAAAAGAGCAGAAGATATTTGGTGCAAATTTCATGCAGTTCTCAACTATATTTTCAGAAAGCTTGCCTCTGGATAGAAGTACGCCCTAAAGTTTCCACAGTAGCAGCTTTCATTTCTTTCAAATACGCTGCTGAAGAAGACAGAAGATCAGGCAGATTTGTTTGATGCATTTCCATTTGGATTTGCAGACATTCAGGCATTCCAAAGGAACTTCAGAATCACTCAGAGTTGGGCTGTGGCAGCTGAAAATGTCAGCAGTCAAGAGGCAAGCCGCACTTAAAACGCTCAAGTTTTGGATCCTGGAGGGTTGTAACCCAAATGCTTATCTCCTCCTTGCCCTGCTGTGCACAGGATGCACGGAGGTGTCTGTCTGTCTAGCAGAGCTGGGCTGTCAGCTGAGCCCCTGCATTTCCCACGGGGGTTTGCTCATGAAATGTGACCCCTCATGGAGAATACTTGGTAAGGGGCACCAGTAACCGACACCCCTGGCAAAGGACATACAGATGTTTGGGCCCCTTCTCTGTGTGTGTCACCTTTTCACTTTACTGCCTGTGGCTAGCAAGAACAGAAGAGCTTCAGGTGCAGGATTAAAGCCAAAATCAACCCCCTAATGGAATCTGGCTCCTGCTCTTCCTCTGTGAAGAAGGAGCTGCCATAGAAGCTAAGCTTATGTCCTGCTAAAATCAGTTTGTCCAGCCTGACCAGGCCCTACTTTTATAACATTTCTTTTGTACTACTGCAGCTAGAAAATCTAATTCTCTCCTCTCCAATACAGGATCACAGGTTTGAAAAAAACCTTCAGGGTCATCAAGTCCATTTTCAGCTGGAAAAGAGCAGCACCAGGCTGTCCCTTCAAATGTGTGCTGAGATCCACCTTACAACCAGTTATCTTTCTTCTGCCACCACTGATCCCAACCGAAGTGACTAGAAAAAACTGTTTCAGGATATTCCTTAGGAAATTCCAACATAGGAAAAGTTGCAGATTTTCAGGAAGTTGCAGCTTGAGTCTTATAAAACAAATGGTGAAGGAATAACTACCTACTATTCTGATGGAGTTTTTTCACCAAAAAAAGTAGGCATTTGTTATGTAATCAGAGGAATTAAGAAACTTCAGGTAAGGCACAATATTTTAAACCTGGAAATTCTTGCACAGCTAGATTGGATGTTTAAATGAAAGACAAAGAAAACACTATACAGAACAGAAAATCTAATTAAACACGTTCAAAGTGAAATAATCTACACTGCACGGCTGAGCTGAATATCATAATTACATGCAAAAGATAAAAGCTCTTGCTCTCAGCAAGTTTATGTCATGGAAAGAACCAAAAGTGGTTGTGCCCATTCCAATGTTTCTGCTTTCCAGAGGGTGTGAAAGCAAACACTCAAAAGAGAAGATCTCAGACTCAAGTGTTTGTGTACCAGGAACAGCACACATCAGAACAAGGATTTCTACAAGAAAGGAAAATTGCTTCATGGAGCTGTTCCATGCATCTGTGGCAGAGAAAACCAGATCTGGGAAAACCAAACTTGCTTCCTGGGATGGAGAAGGGCTGGCAGATCCGACGGGGACCTGTGGGAGGCTCACACCCCTTTGGAGGGAGCCCAGGGCAATACCCTGCTGCATTGCAAAGGGTGGATTCTGTATGTGACAAATGAATTGAGCTCCCTGCACACAATTTTTTATCCCAGAATTGAGGAATGCTGTCAAAGACGTTTCAAGACAGAAACCTCCCTGTCTAAAGATGTAGCAAGGAGTTTATTTAACTCTGTACACAAAAAAATGCAAGGCAGCAAACACTCCAAGTGCACATCCAGCCCCTGTCACCATTTGGCCTCAGAGCAAATTAGGAACAATGGAAATAAGCATCATTAGCCACTACTTTATGTGAAGGGCCCATGGAATTGAAACACAAAGCAGTCTGTCTAAAGTGTCTCAGAAATCCAGCAGCAGACCCTGGACAAGATGGAGTCTCCTGTGGCTCTATCCATGAGGTCGTCCTGTGTCAAAACACAGTGAATCTCAGTGCATACAACCCATTTATCCATATTTTACTTTTGCTGCTGAAAAAAGTTGTAGGAATGGCTTCCTTCTGCCTTTATAGCTCAAATATTTCCATCCTCTTTGAACCTCAACAGTCCGTTTTCTGCTACGCTCTTGCCACCTTCCCAGAGAGGCTGGGCCGGGGGCAGTGACAGCAACCCGATCACCACCATGACCCATAGTTAGGTTCAGTCTGACTCATTATTTTAGCAGGTGAACACAAGGTGAAGAACCAGAATAAGAGACACCAGTGTCCTTCTCAAAAATGAAAAGTGAGCAGAGGGCCATGAATTAAGACTACAGCTTTATGCGGTAACTTCAGCTGGGAAACTGAAGGCACTACAACTTCATTTCTTTCCCAGCAGGATACAGTGAAATCCCAGACTGCTCAGGAGAGCCAGTGCACTCTGTCTGCATGGACAATCCTTCCTGTACCATAGATTCCTTTTCTGGAAATGCACTTTGCTCTGGATTACAATATTGACAAAATGGACTTTAATTCACCTCAACAGTCCAATTACCTCCCAGAACACTCTATTAGTGATGCAGCAAAAACTCAAAATAAACCTGGAAACTGCCATACTATCTCCAAACCAAGTTAATATGCAAAACATGATTTGTTTACGCCTGAAGAAAGGCATTGTCCTGGTGGGTAAGGCCGAAAAACCCAGAAAAGGCCAGAGGTTAACCTGAGCTTTTAAACTGATGGTTTCAATGACAACAAGCAACATTTGCCCATTGGTTTCTGGTGGTCACACTTACCACTTGTAGCAGAGCCAGGTACCCAGCACCAACATTATCGAAGTTAACTTTAACTTTTGTCCAGTAAAACGTGCCTGACACGTTGTAAAGTATACAGTCACTCATGTTGTTAATAATTTTAGAGTCCAAAGGCATATCTCCTTCTGTCTTATTAATGCACTTCCCAAACTTCCCAGCAAAGAGGTTCACTCCCATGATGCTGAAGATGAGCCAGAAGATGAGGCAGACGAGCAGAACATTCATGATGGAAGGGATGGCCCCCACAAGGGCATTGACCACCACCTTGGGGGAAACAGGAAAGGGAAGACAGAATTAATATCAGCACTTGTGCAGACACTTCGTTAACAAGCTGCTGTGTACCCTTGATTAATGACTCTGAACCCTCACACGGTGACAGGTGGATAAGCACTGGCACTACCGAAGGAGCCAGACCACGTCCAAAGGCTTCACACATCACTATTCCTTCCCTTTGGTAATCAAAGAACGAATCTGTTGGCATCCCACCCAAGGGATGATGTTTTTTCATGAGAAATCTCTGAATTCAGAAGTCATCTTGACGTCTCAAACCTTTCTGGATAGTGCACTTCAGTCAAACTATCACAATAATAAGATTAATTGGAAATGGCTGGGGTGCACTACAGTGACTCAAAATAGAAAAAAAATATTTCTGAAATCGTTGACTCCACGCAGGCCTCTGTAGCCAGTGGGTTGTGAACTATAGCTCTGATAAATTCTGCTTAATTAAATAATAACAGATTGAGACGTACTGTACTGAGGCAGCTTCCCCTATTTGATCAGTATGCATGATTAAAACAGTGAAATCATTCTAATTTAACAAAAAAATTCTTTTTTTTTTTTTTTTTCCTGTGTCATGCTGTAAAATTCCTACACATTAACCCAGGCAGGGCTGTAAACCCCTGTGAATTTGTCTCCATCCCTCTCTCATGCTTTGGGGATTAAAATCTGGTGGGTGGCCACTCAGCTCTTCTTCTTCTCCATCTGCATTTCTGAAACTGAGACAAGGTGATATTGATCCATAAAAATTAAACTTTATTCAATTGGTGAATCTGATTATGGAAAATGTCAGCTCTTCTTTTCTCTTGTGTTAGTGTCCAATTTTCTGACAAGCTAATAACGCAACATTCACTTCTCCATCATTTTTGCATTGCTGCGGAAGAAAAATACCCGGAGGAGTGAAATGGTTTTCATGCATGTACAGAAGCAGCTTCCTCTACAGTACACAATACAAAATTATGTAGATCTTCCAAAACTCAGATTTATATTTTGTGCCTTTATGAATGAGGCTGATTTTCACACAGGAAAAGCTGTTTGACCAATTGTTTTGTTTTGTTTTTCTGTATAGGCCCATTCCTGATGACTTTTCTTCAGATTTTTTTTTGTTTGCTAATTTTATCTTTCAGTTTTGGATGTGAATCAATTTCTAGCCTCATAATTTTTAGACCAAATTTACCATGTTAACCAAAATGCCAAATAATTTCCAAATCTAGGGCTTGTTTGGATATAGCCTTGGCTCTTGTCAAAGTAGTTTTCATTTGCTTCTCTGCACAACAATATTTTTGTTCAGTTTTAACCCATGCCAGCACAAAATCACTGCACTTGTGTTGCATGTGCTGCTGAACCCAGCTCCCAGTGACAGGACACAGACATCCAGGTTCCAGCAGCACAAGTGATGGCCATGCCCACATCCTGCTTTTTCCCTTCTGCTGAGTTATGTTCAATGGCTTGTAGATAACAAAACACGACGTGAGGCTGGAGCAAATCCTGCAACACCTCTCTGAATGAATTATTAACAGGGGGGTTTAATACTTCCCTCACTGCTTCTGCTCTTACACCAATGTGATGCCATTTGTTCTGGTGGGAGCATTCTTGTTTTGCACTGAGACAAGTGAGAGGAAGATCTTGATACATAAAGGCAGGTTATTACTATAAATTTGTGTTCAAAGTTCAGCTGCAAACCTTGCCATGGAAAGGGATGAATTTCTGCTGCACTTAGGAACAGCAACATACACACCCATGCATAAGAAAATATTTCATACCTGTTGGTTTCCATTGATACCTTTAGAGGTGAAACCACCTTCCAGGTGACTTTTTTAGGGACAGCCTAGAAACTGAGCCACCCTCTGCCCTCACCCAGAACAGTGCAATCTATAGCCTTTGTTTGGTCCCAAGCTCTCCTGATCTCACAGGTCACCTCCTCAGCCAAAGCTGAATCAGATTTTTAATCCAGAAATAGACTTGCATGATGAGTTAATCCTCCCTTTGCCCTCAGAGAGCCCATCAGACTCCTCACAGTGATTTCAGGCCCAGACTATAACTCCCAGTGAATTTCAGGCACAGCTTTAGCAAAGACATCTAATTTACAGTGTCATGATGTCAAATAATGGAGGAAAAACTGTATTATTAGATAATCTGTTCCTGGTGCCCTTTGTCCTCAGTATTAGAAACAGTTGCTGCATTTTTAGGTGGAATTTGTTGAACTCAAAGCCTCTGCTGTTAGATGTCTTCTCCAATCATTCCCATCTTCACTGGGGATGAGTTACCACTGCACACTGCTCTGGGTAATTAAAAATTCAGAGCTTCTTTGTAGCTATCATGGTTCCTTCAAACTTTTAATCACACTCATAGTTCCCTGCAGACACTTTTCCATTTTTAACACCCGCTTTCCAGCACTTTTCATGGAATTCCAGTGTTGAAGCACTGCACTCTCCCTCTGCCTGCTGGATAATTTCTCTTCATTTTCAGGGATTCCCCTCATTTGTCACACCTGCCCAAAACCTTGTGTCCTGTTGAACAGACATCCTGAGCCCTATGTCCTTCTCAGCTGCTGTTTTCCAAGAAACATCCCCCAGAGTGACCTACATTCCTCCTCCCGAGGTAGACGATGTATGCGGTTTTATTAAAATGTGTGTTGTACAATAGATCTATTTTTCACTGTGATCCAGATCAGCCAGCATAATTCCCTTATCTGTAATTTCACTTACACTCATTTTGAGCATTGTCAGCAAAGATATTATATTTTCTTCCAGATGCTGTTAAAGTACAGATTAAAGATAGTTCTCATTCTGAGCAATCCCTCGCCCTGAGATGCTCATCACCAAATTTACAGTGTGGCCACTGTTTGCAGTTACTTTTTGAGATCCATCACCCATTTTAAAATGTGTTTACTTGTCTTGTTACAAAGCTCATGTTTTCATCACAATGTCCTGTGGTATCAGATTCCTCTCTGAAATCCAAGGATTCTGTATCAGCACAGTTACCGTCATCAGCATAATTTGTAATCAAATCAAGAGCCCATATCGGTTTTACAAGAACTATTCCCATGAAATCATGCTAACTAGCATTAATTATGCTGTTTCTTTCCTGCATGTATCTTGTAGCAGTCTCACTATGACTTTGCCTGGTATCACTTTCACATTAAATCCCCCTCATCCTTCTAAAATACTGCAATAACCTCCCTTGCAGGGAAGTGCCATCCCTGAAATGATTCCCTGATGGGCAACAAATGAGGGGACATGAGAGGTGTCATGATTTGGGAGAGGCAGACCTAAGCTGCTTTATTCTGGGCTCATGCGTGGAAAGCCTGTGGGTCTACAGTAATTGTCAGGTGGGATCCAGCTCTTTTTGGGATTGAGGGGCAGGATGGCACCAGTTCATCCTTATTTTGCAGATATCTCATGGCATAGGAGCTGCTGAGACTTGTGTCAAACTTGCACAGGTTCTTGAAGATAGGAAAAGAGCTGAGGTCTGATGGTGACAGATCCTCTTGGCCACCCAAGTGCTACTCTGTGCCTTTGTCTCAGGGACACTTGTTTCCAAGAGCTAGGCACAACATTGATGAAATAATTCTCTTACTGCATTATAAATGAGAACTTTCTTGCTCCTGTTCCAGCCCTGCAGAGGTGTTTCAGTTATTTGAGAAAAAGACATTATAATAAAGCAAACTATTATTTTCTCACTGTTAGTGTTTGCTTCTCAACATTATCATTATTTAATCCATCACTGCGCTGGCAATTTTCCTGTGCATTTTGGAGCATATGAACTCCTAATAATGAAAGGTCTAACTGTCCCTAGTCTTGTTAAGCGTGGTTAGACAAACTAAAACTAAAATGATTTGCTTTTCCAATAGCACGTATCCTCAATTATACTTTATCATGGTTTACAAGCTAATTCACCACCTCTGATAGCTCAGAGTGACTGAATATATTTCAGCTGCAGCAATGGTACAGGAAAGAAAAGGGGATATTGAATCAGGGACTGGGGGAATGATCATGTTGGGAAGGAAATTTGCTGGGCTAATCCATGTTAAGATCTTCACCAAGCCAGCCTCCTGCTATTCTCAGATAGAAATGAGGAGCTTTTCATGTTACTCTTTCCCTATTCTACTAATGCTTTGCTGATGTTTTTGGCTCATCTCCCCACTGCTATTCAGGTTTGAACCCCATTTAGTTAAACTGATGTGAAATCATGAGCAAACAATGGTTAGTTAGAACATGCTGAGTTTTGCTTGGGCTTGTAAATCCACCAGTAAAAGCTAAGCCTTTGTAAGTCAGATCTAAACTGATTTGAGAGAAACTGTGAATAAATCATTCTGGTAGTTAAACCACTGCTTTTGCTAATACCGAATACTGAAATAGTTCCATTTATGAATATTCAATAAAGACTTGGAGTGAGGACATCAGATGACAGGAGCGAGAGCTTTAATTATTGTCAGTAGTGCAACCTCACTTTGTGTCTTTGAACTTTGGTTTTTTGTTTCTTTTTTTTATTATTTGGTCAATTACCTTTAAAATGTTGCCGGATTGCTGGAAAGATTGTGGTGAGTAATACAATTCAGGTTTGGGTGCCTGGATGAACAGAGCCTTTTGAATTTTTTTGTCTTAGTACTAACACAGAGGTGGTCTGCAACAATACTTGCCTCATTTTCATCCACAAAAATAATATGATTTAGCTAATCACAAAATCTTTGGAACAAAGCATTATATTGCCAAATCTGGGCATCCCCAGAAGAGGAAAAGAATGGATATGGGGTTTTCCTAAATTACTGCATCACCACATTTCCTGGCTCATCTCAGTTGTTAGGTTCTCCAGCCTTCAGTCTCTTGCTGTGAGAGCATTGCAATGGGAACAGTTCATTGTTGGGAGCTCAGTGCATGAAATACACATTTAGTCACTGATGATTTGGATCAAAATTTTGTCTACAGGAAAGCTTTACCCTGAATATACATCACTGTTCAATATGTAGCATTCTCCTTGGCCTAGCAGAGAGATTTGGGATCATCAATACAATTTGACACAAAATTTTGTCACAGATTTCGCTTTACCTTGCTACGCAATCTGCAAGGTTAGCAGGAGCCTCAGCTCATACAGAAGACAGTTGTCACCATCTGCAAGTCATGCATGGTGTGAGGAATTAAATAAAGTGCTTATCTAAACGATAACTGATTCATGTTAGCAGGTAAGCTTAACAAATAAACAGGTCTGCTGTGGGAATATAGACACAGTGGCAAAGGAATGCAGAAGGGAAAGAGATGGATGCACAAGATGGAGCAGCAAGCATAAGCTACATGGTTTTAATGTTAATCCTGACATTCCTCATTAAAACTGCAATCTGTTCAAAGGGAAAAAAAAAACCCAATTCATTCATTTGCTTTCCCTATCTTTAGCATTTCTAATTTTTGCTTTAATTATTAGTGAAAACATCCTTAAGAACTTTCTAGTCAGTCTCATTTTAATGCGTGTCAGAAACAGGGAGCAAACTTTAGCTTGGCTGTTCCCCTGATACACCTCATAATTGAGAGGTAATTGATAGCCAGATGCTTCCTTGCCCAAAAAGCTGTTTTTCAAGGCGTAGTATGACAAGTTAGGCAGCAGGATTATCTTATCATTAAATCCACCCAAGGATAAAGATGCAATGATACAACTGCAATCAAGATCAAGGAGGGATTCCTTTGTTGCTCTGATAAAGCACTATCATTCATTTCCCCTGGCTGACAAAATGAAGGCAAAACCACGTGAAAGAGTTCCCTGTTTCAGCTTGATGTCCCCCAGCTGGGCTTTGATGGATGCTTTGTGTCCTCTTACCCTCATCCCTTCAAACCGTGACAACGCTCTCAGCGGCCGCAGCGCCCGGAGGGTCCGGAGGGATTTGATGGGACCCATCTCGGAGTATCCAAGGGTGTTGGCAACCAAGCTGATTAAAGAGACCTGGATGGAGACACAAAGCAAAAATTCCATCTGTTAGAACACTCTTGCCATTTTCCTTCTCTTCTGACTTTCCTTCCTGTAAAGAAACAGCTGGTTAGTGGAACAGTGGGGAAAAGTCTTAAATGGGAGTCTTTACTTTGGATCCACACAGAAGAAAGGATGATCCTTCACAAAGTGGACGAGAAAGGAGATCACCATTACACAGCCACCACTCTGTGCTGTTTTCTGTGCATTCCCCAAGGTGTGTGCATCTTCTACCACCCAAATTACTTACACATGTAAGTGTTGCAATTTAGGGCTTTTTGGAAGAAAGCGACTCTAAGATCTAACCCTTTCCAGCAGAGATAGAGGATTTTAGTACTCATGTTCAATCACTAGTCTTCAACTAAGTGACTAGAAACAAGTCTTCTACATTGCTGGCAGACACGCCTATACCATAGGCCTTAAAAGAATGATGTGCATGGCTCTCGTATCTGCTCTTACTCATTTTTTCCTGTTTCTGTAATCTCTAAAGGAGGTGGAGACTTGACAGGTGCTCAGTGTTGAGGTTCATACCTTTCAAAGACCATTTATTTGAAATAAACTTTCTGAGTCTGGAAGCAGCATGGAGGGGTTCCCTTGCTCTCCATGTTCTCAGAGCTTTTGCAGTGCCCCGGATGGGCAGAAATGTGGGTGGTATCAGGCACAGGACTGGAGTCTGAATGAACTGAGTGGCAGTGGAGATTTTGAACAAGTGGAGCAATAGGGTTTTGCATGTTCAAATCAGTGCTCACAGCTTGAAATCTTACCAAGCAAGGAGTGAAAACAAACAGCTCTCCAACACCGTAGGTATCATGCCAATTTGCATGTGTTAAAAAAACCCAAAACAGCAAAAAAACCCAACCAGAATTAATCACCACATACTATAAAATAGTATTTTCTTAGAAGGAGAGACCTGTGTGTATTGCTTATCACTGTTTCTTTCCTTCCTTTTTAATTTGTTTTTTTTTCTCACCATTCTCACAGCCCCAGTTATCACAGTATTGGATATCCCACACTCACCAATGCGAGTGTGCAAAGCTCCTCTGTGAGGAGTGGGTGCTGTTGCCATTTTAAAGACAGCAGTTAAGCCTAAAAGCAGGGATTCCTCTACATTATAAAAAATACATGCTTAGTGTAAAAGGAAATGCCAGCACCCCCATGAAGACTGACAGCTCTGGAGGGAAACCCTCCTTTTCATTTCAGGATGGGATGATTTTTACTCTGAAGCCCATTGCTGGCTGACCAGCCCAGCATCATCCATGAGGTCTGGGATAAATCAGGGCAAGACCAGCCTGGTCCCTAAGTCCCAAGCCAGTGTCCCTTATGGAGCAGCCTTTCTCCTGAATATGCAATTTTTTACATACCAGTGCTGTCTGCACAGCTAAGCACCTTTGTAAAAACTTGCCCAATTTGTTAAATTATTTACCTGCTGATGGCTTTATTGTGGCATGTGGGTGACTCAGGGCAGGAGCTCTCAGAGAAACCAAGCCTGAGCTGGGGTTTCTGCCAGCATAAGTCAGCCCACTGCTGCACATGACTAAGTGGCACAGAGGCTGGCTGTCACCCTGTAACATGTCACTCTTTAACAAGGTGTGACACAGACTCACCTCCTGTGTACAGACCCAGCAGCTGGGGCGGAAGGAAGGGTTTAATAAACACTTCTGCCTTTTACTGGTGAGTGCTCTACAAGAACATCACAGTAGACAGGCAGACTGGGTTCAAGGTCTGATGTCTAAGGCCCTGTAGACACTGGAGAGGTAAAAATCACCAGCAGAGCCTTTGCTTCCCTCTCTAAGAAAGCAGATCTGAACCTGGACCTAAGTTATTTTACAGTAAGCAATGTCATAGGTTTGACATGCTCCTTTCACCCAAATCCTGCTCACCCAGTGCCCACAGTTGAAGATGAAAATCTGGGTTTAACTTAAAACCCATCTTCAGCTCACCAATGCACCCATTTTCTGCCTTCCCTGTTTCTCGACAGCCTGGTTTACATCCTGTACTCTGGAGCTGCATTAACACAGAGTTCAAATTCTCCTCCTTTTATTCACTCTTTCCACTACCTTAAGGTTGCCTAAATTATAAAAAAGGTCTGAGGATTTGTCTAACAGCAGTAAGCAAATGTGCATTGTAGTCATATATTAAAGCCAATTCAATTAAGTAATCTTAAAAGTGTAAAATAACTGGCACTGCAGAGAAATCATGATAGGAATAACACTGTGGCACATATTTCTGTCTTTGGTGGAAAGTTTAGTGCAGAAAACAGCCTTAACCTCACAAAGCCTTGGAGGTTCCTATCCAGAAAGGCTGGAGGTATAAGAAAAGCAGCTCAGTAATAGTGTGCTCAGAGATAGAAACCAAGATCCACACACTCACATACCAAGGGAAGCTCGTTAATTTGTAAAATCGATCTGTAAAATTAGCGTAGATATTTAAATGAAAAATAATCAAATACAGGGAACCCAACACCCTTCTTTGCTGGTTTCACCCACAATGACTAAAAGTCAGATCTTATCAAGGTCTTCAAACTGCTTTGGTTGGTGCAACTGCATGATTCCTCCCTCATCCTGGATTTATGTCCCATAACTGCCCTTTCTCTCAAGGCAGAAGGTTTTTGGTCCAAATCCTACAAGACCAGGCTTTGGATCTGAGTAGGTCCCTATTTTCTTTTGAGTGCCACAAATGTCACCCTGAACCACATCACAGGTGGTGCTGGCCTCCTGACACAGATTTGCACAGCATTAGATATCTCTGCAGAGGATTAGGTCATGAAGCTGTGTGATATTTGGCAATGATTTACAAAGCTGGAGTCAGAGCAGAGTTTGACACAACTTGTTTAAATGCTTGGATGTTGGTTTTGAAGGTATCCCTGTCAAATTTTATTTATAGGAGAATTACTAACACAGGGACTCGGCCATTTGGACTTGATTAAAAGTGACCCGGAAGGTTATTTTTAGGAAAAAAATCAAGCAGTTTTCAAAATTGGTGCTGACTGCCCCACATAATCACAACAAAAGGTGAAGTCAGCTATTTCTGTTATTTTTTTTTTTTTTACTGTTGCAAGGCTATGCAGCCCAGAGCTGCTCTAAAGTTCTGCTTTGTGCTCTGCTCAGAACCAAAAATGTGCTGGCACCCAGAAAACACCTCTAGGGTCAATGTAACCTCCAGATTCAGAGTAAGTCACGCACACATTTCTAGTCTTTTCAGTACCTGTTTGCGAAGAGTTTTGTAGGTTTTTCATAAAATCCTACCCCTGAAGTCCAGGCAGCACTGCGACATGGTGGAGAGGAAGTCAATCTTAAGGAGTCACTATTGCTCGGAACCATTTCCCATAAAATCCAATTTGCTGTTGACCTTGAGCTTCACCTTTTACACAGCAGGTTACAGGTAAGCTGTGGAATCCCTCATCCTCCTGTGCACTTCTTCTGAGCCAAGCAGATTTATCACAACTCCCATTTCCTCTGCTTCCAGCATTTCCCTTGAAGGTCTTTCCAGAACTTGCTAGATCTTACTTAGAAGTTTTCACAGCTTTCCATTTAACTTAACCAAGGAATAATTTCCCCATGTTAGGTCTAGACTGTTCCTTATCCCCTTGGCTTGCTGCTCATTTGGTGCCCATGAAGTCCCCAGAACAATGCTGTCACTGGAATTTTCTCCCTAACCTGAAAGTCCAGCGCACAACCTGGCCAATGAGGGTCCCTAAGGTGGAGAGAGGTCTTCAAAAATCAGTGTGTGCTGTCCTGCCTCCACAGACTTCAGCCTGTGACACACAAATCTCACTAATCTCATGGACTGGGATGTCAATCATGTGGCAACTCTTCCTTTTTGCATTCCCGGGATCATCTCGACACAGCCCAACAACAGCCCAGCCTCAGTGCTGTCAGCCACTTCCCAAAATTTATTCCAGCCCAAACGAGTGGAAACCCTGGAAGAGTCAGAATTTACTGCCCAGCTCAGTGATAGAGTTTCCCAGCAAAGTTCAGGCTCCTGGCAAAGTCTTGTAGATTCTACCTAACCAACTCTTCTTGCTATCGTAGACAGGCTGAGAGTGTGGAGCTCTATCATCTAGGGAAGATTTTTGCCCCTGTTCCTCACTTTCTTTGCCCAGAGATAGTTTTACCTATGTATCTGTAAGTATATTGTATCTATAAATATATCTATATAACAATAAACCTGTATTTCTATATTCCCACATATTCCCATATTCCCACATATATCTACACACAATTTTATCTATATAGATTTTACAATAATTTTCATGACAGATGCCTGGAGCTGGGCAAGGGGAGAGATAAATGAACCCCACAGCTTTTATGGTTGTCATTTTCAGTCTCATGATCAAGGGAAAAATGAGGGCTTTTAATTCTGGTGCACTGGGCACTAGAAATACCAGCCATGGGAGTTAACAAGCCTGTGGCTGGTGTTTGAAAGCCAAATCCTGGTCTCTGTGTATCTTGGTGGCATTAGCTTGGGTTTGGATTGTCCCACTGTATGACATTCATATGTGTTTTCAGGGCAAAATCAAGAAGAATCAATGAATTTCGAGTGCTAGAACACAGGAAAGGATTGCTGATGAAAGGTTAGCCTCACTCATGACTGTATAAATTATATAAATACATATATAATATAACTCCAATGAGAGTAATTTCTGAATGCCTTAATAATTTTGACAATCCAATTCAAAGTCTTGTCCAGGAATCAGAATATTTTTTCAGTAATTTCCACTTTCTTGTCGTAATTCCAATATTTTGCAGAATTCCTGTCATTCTTAAGGTAAGAAATACAACTTGTGAATGTATCCAGGTGGCACCTGGAGTAGTGTTAAATTCCCAGTGTGCTCATGCTGGTCTCACAGTTGTTCACCAGTTAATGTGCAGCATTGTCTGACTATTTAACTTATTCACCATGAACACACAGAGATGAAATCCTACAATAATTTTATGTGTCTTCATTATCTGACAGTGACTTAAGCAATCAGTGTTGTCAACCAATGTAAACCCAGCAAACCCACCAGAACAGAATTTGAAGGTGGGAGAAAAACAATTATAAAGTAGGGAGTGTGATAATGCAGCACACAGAGGGGGAAAGGCCTTTAATCAGAAGATCATAGACCTTTTTTCCCAAGGACTGATTGCATTTAGAACAGCAGTGAGTTCCTCCCTGCATGAACACATTTTAATATCATATTAGCAGCCTCCACAGACTCCCAGTCCATGGGGGGTTACAGGGAGTCAAGGGCACAGAGTTTGGGAGCAGTGTTTCACCTGGGGTTGGTGGATGTTCCTGCAGCAAGGAGAAACTGGAATAAACTCTTTGAGCTGGAATAAAGGCTGCTCCTATCTCTTTTGCATTCCTTCCCACCTGCCTAAAAGCACATGATTTCAGATAACCTGGGAGCACCCACTGGAGTGAGCTAGCAGCAGACAGACCTGAGCAGCACCGTTCCTAGGCAGGCACTACTCAGCACAGACTGCATGTTTTAATTAACCCCTGGTCACCACTGAGATAAATTAATAGCAGAGCCCTGAAAACAAGGAATTCTGCCTGAGCAATGGCAAAAATCCTCCTTGGATAATCATATAAATCCTAAAGCCAAGCAGAATCCCCACTAAATGCCTGCTGCAGCACACATCTGAGAGCGATGCCCTGCGAGTGTCTGTCTCAGGGAGAAGGGGAGACCTCCTTCCTGTTATGGGCAACAGCATATGCTTTATGCAGCCAGGGATTTCATCAAATTAACCTGCTTGTTCAAATTAGAGGGGAGGGAACAGCAGGGATACAAAAAAAAAAAAAAAAACATCTGAATGGAAGCACAGCAGCTGAGCTGAAAGCTCTGGCCACTTATTTAAATAAGCAGTTCCAGCTAATGCAGGCCCCTGGTGCTTTCAAATAGCTTTTTGTGTGCCCCAGAAACACCTGTCTCTCCCTCTCTAATTGTGCCTTTAAAAAAGAATAAAAATAGAAGAAAGAGCACTTGGGTTGCTTTGGGTGCCTCTTTTCAGTCCAGCCTGGCTTCTCCTGCCTTTTGCTGTCAAGCATAGGATCACTCAAACCTCTTCACCATCCAGTGTCTTTCAGAGCCAGGCCTGAAGTTACAAGCTTCTCCCCTTGATTTGAAAAGGAACAAAATTCAGTGTTTACCCCAGATGCAAGCTGGAAAACCTGCAGGGAAATGAGACTCTGCAGATAAACTGAAATGCATGGAACTTCTTTTGGTGCTCTGAAATACGGATGGGAAAAGGGAGCTCGTAATGAGCTGGCATTCCTTTCAGCATCCACCCTTTCTGAGCAGCCTTTTATTGTCATTTTATTTTTTTTAAATATCCCTTTGTCCTTTCACTCTGACACTGCATTTTCTGCCATAGAGATGCCACTCTGTATGATTGCACCTGCCAATCCAGAAATTGCACATTATGAAAGAAAGGCATAAAGTTAAAGTCTTAAAAATAGGACACCAGAGAGACACTAAGGTGACCTAAATTCCCATTTCTGCTCCTTGTTTCCTTGAATCACAACCCTCATGTTCAGGTAAAGACTACAAACTCCTTAAGGCTGCTCTGGGGTTGCTCCATGGCCTGGAGGTGAAAACATGTCTGGAAATGAGCTATCAAAGGGCTTCCCTCACTGCAGCAGTTCATTACTGCTTGTGGAGTGCTCTCATCTATTATAACATGATGGGCTACATGAGTGCCTAGATTAATTATAAACAAAAATTATCTCCTGGAAAGCCCAGTGCTACTTCTTATTGCTCAGGTTTAAAAACTCATTTACTTCATCCACTCTTTTTTTCATTTGTTTCTTCAGGACTTTTGCTCATTTTTTTAATTTTTCTTTTCTCCATCTACTACTCAGACTAAGGCTGTAAAATTCTGTTAATATTCCATGTTCTCAGCTTGTCTCCTGGTCCTCATGTCCAAGCCTTTCAAGGCAATGTTTCCTTTTCACAGGGCAGCCTTGTTACCAACAGCATGTGTCACTCTTGTTGGGTTAAATGCTTTTAAATAAATCATTCCTGCATCCTAATTGCTTCCTGGCGGTTTCCAGAAGAACCTCTTTACGTCTTGCTGTTCTCTTAATCTGTCACCTCCTCTACACCTGCTCAGGCTTTTCTAAGAGCTCCAGTCAATTCCCAGGGCAGATGGCTGAGAATCAAGAATTAAACCTCAGCTAATTTCCGAGGGCGAGTTGACTGCGAGCTTTCATCCAGCGAAGCAGCAAACTGACTTATTGATCTGCAGTTCTCCCCCCCTCAGCCTTTCCAAATGGATTTTCAGCTTGTCTCAATTCACCTTTTTACTGCAGAAAGACATCTTTGCCACACATTGACATCCAGTTTATTAGTGCTGAGTAGGGATCACAGAATCACAGGATCGGCCGAGTTGGAAGGGATGCAAAAAGATCCAGTCCAACTCCTGGCCCTGCACAGAACACCCCAAAAGTCACACCTTGTGCCTGAGAGCCTTGTCTAAACTCTGCCAGGCTTGGTGCTGTGACCACTTCCCTGGGCAGCCTGTTAGGGATTGCTGTGAATTTTGGGGATCACATGATGTAACTTGATCACACCAAGCTTGGCCAAGTCCCAAAGGCTCTCTCTGCAGTGGCTGTGCAGGTGCAGATGCCTTGAAAAGTCTGGTGTTTCTGTCATGATTTACAGCAAAATAATTTCTTCATCATCAGCTGTGTTCTGCTTCTCATCCAGATGCTGTGAGGAGGCAGCCTGCATTTAGGGCAGCTGGAGAGGAAAGACACTGTCCCCTTAAAAAGATCACCAAAGCCACCTCATGTTTCATCTCAGGGAACCTTCCTGATGCTGAATGCTGTAGTCAGGAGTGGACTTGATTATTATTTATGATGTGAAGATGGTGTTACCACGCCAGGGGTGCACACAGTGATTACTGACAGAACGTTTCAGCCCCATCGGCTCTGCTGCATTTCCATCCCAGCTGGTGGGAGCTGAGGTGCTGAGCTAAAGGCAAGTTTCTTTCTGGGCAGAGTTAGGATCAACCCTACTTAGATGTGACATAATGAAAACAACAAGAAAAGAAAAAAAAAAAAAAAAACCAACAAAACAAAAGAAACCCCAAACCAAAACAAAACCCCAAACCAAAAACGTAAAGAAACTCACCAAAACCCCCAAACAAACAACCAAAACCAAACCAAACCAAACCAAGCAAACAAGCTAATAAAAAACAAAAGAGAAGAATCTGTTTGTGCTGCTTCCTCAGGGTGCTGTTCTGGATTTGCTTGTTTCCCTAAAGCGTTTGTTTAATCAGAATTTCCAAATCAATACAAAAAAATACCAATTTGTTGTGGGAAATATCGCAGTCTTAGCTTGATAATCAGCTCTCTTTAGTTGGGTTCTTGAACCTGATTGATCCTGATATTGTATTGAATATGCCAGGATGGAGAGGGACTCTGAAGAATTGTAGGATCCCTGACTTTTGCCAAGAAGGATAATGGTACAAGTAGCAGTACATACCGAAAATAGGAAACTTCCTCTTCAATTGCCTTAGAACAAAGCATCCCAAAGTCAGCCATACCAGGGCAGGAGGTCTGCACAAAGTCTCTACTCCACCAAGGCACAGCTTTCAAGTTTCATCCCAACTCCTTTGATCTCTCCCTCACTAATAAATAATCCCTGCCCCTCTGCAGGCTGCTTCTATCCCTTCACTTCTTCCTTTTCCCTCCTCCTGACACCACCAGCCTCTTGAGCTGCTCCTGGCCATCCTGGATGGCAGGAAGTTTTCTTTTGGCTTGCAAGTTGGGGTTTCAAAGGTGCTGGGCACCAGGGAGAGGAACTGTAGAACAATCCCCCATCCTCCTCTGTCCCTGGAGGGTTTGTGGGGTTCTGGAGTGTTAAATACAGTCAGTGTGTCCCTCCCAGCTCAGCTCTTCCATGCAAGGGAGAACATCCCTGTATATGGAATTTGGCGGCTCCACGCACAGTGATGGAAAGGGCCAAGCAAGCTGCATGCAAGAACTCCAGGATTTTGTTAATTATTTTCTTTTTAAGCACGGTCTTCTAAAAAAGGACATTGAAAAGTGCTCCATCTTTAAATAACTTCAACAAACAAAAATGTTTGGTAAGTCTAGCTCAGCGAAATCTGAGTTGAGATGGGTTTTTTACAGCATTTTTGGAAGTTGAAAATCTGCTTCAGTAATTGAAAGTCTTCAGCAATTGCAGTAATTATTCATCTCCCAAGCACTTTCCAAGGTGTAGGCAGATAGTGAACGAGGCTTACTGTGAACTTTTCTCCTCACCTACATTTTCCACCCCTTTTCCTGCAGCTGCAGCATGTTTTGTCCTGCTGTGCCTTCTCTGAAACTCAGCTGGTGCTTCCTCTTGGCAAAGCCTGGGTTCTCCGCTTTGAGCATCCATGTGGTAACGAACATGAGGTGCAAACCAAGATAAGACCAGATATTTGGATGTTTTTGCATGTGCTGTGTTGAGATAATGTGTGGGGTGGCAGAAGGGAGATTTACAGCCTCGGCTGACCTGCTAGCACACATTAAAACCACTTATCTTCATGTAGATTTTTTTCTTTTCACTTATCCTGAATTAGACAATATGTACTAAAAGATAATTTTTTTCTTTCCTTCTTTCTTTTTCGTTTTTTTTTTTCTTTCTCTTCAAAACAAGGCTCCTTGGCTTCTGGAAGTGGAATCTCACTCCTATTGGTTATCTGGGAGATTTATGCCTTCAGAGAGGCTCAGAAGAATGTGCACTGAGACATCTTCAAAAATCCGACATGTGCATTTGTTTTCAGGAACTGGGAAAAAACTAGTCAAAAACTGAACTCTGAAGTTATAATACCCTGTTGTATCCCTGGACTTTTGACAACCCACAGAGAACACTTATAAGTTCTCTCTTAAGATGCTGCTCCAAGTGACAAGACATGTTATCTTTAATTTGCCTTGGCTGTATTTTTGTCATTCTGCTCCTGTGTGCTTTTCTGAACAGAAACCAGACCAAATGCACATGTTTTTAGGGGAATGTCCCAAGAATACAAATTCAGTGCTGTTTGGGAACGATTCATTACAGCAGATTGTGTAATTACTGGTACAGCAAACAGAAATCACCTTGTTAATCAACAGGGAATACAGATGGAAAAAAAAACAATTAAAGTAATCATAAGCCATCAATATTTACTTCACACAGAAAGTTTTTAATTGTCACTTAAAGACAATCCGACACAAGGGCATAATTTAATTCAATTCAATTTTAGCTAGGGAGAGAAAGAATGTTTTACAACATTTATCTCAGATTCAAGGATTATTCGCTGCTTCTTAACTTGTCTGACAGTGAAGTATTTGAAGCAGAAATCTTAGAGCAAGTGCTTTCCAGGAACTATCTTGGAAAATGTAATACCTTTATTTTTGTTTAAGTGTTCAGGAAAAGTGATGGTGCATTTATTGCCTGAACATCCATGAGCAGTTCTCAAACAAGCAAACAGGAAATTTGGCAGCAAACAGGAAATTTGGAAAGCTGCTCAGTGGGGAACACAGATCTCTAGTTACAAACCCAGCAGCTCCAGGCAAACACCAGAAACATGCTGTGTTAGAACCACTCACAGAAGTTATTGGGGAGAGTGAAAAATACGTATTATTTTATTTCCATAGAAGCACCTACAGAATCCTGCCTGGTGGATCTGTTGAATAACTGGTTTGGGACATCTGGCCTTCAAATCCATTGCTGAGCCTTGCTTGAGCTGTTTTGCAGACAGATCTACTACCCAAAGGTATTGTGAACTCCTGCCTCCATGGCAGGGGAGACGGAAAATGGGTGGAAAGAAGAATTTTCATCCCTGGTGACCCAGCTGGAGAGAAACTGGTGGGGCAACAGGGCAAAAACTGAGAATTAGAGATGCTCTACCTTCCCTGCTGAGGACATAGTTCAAGGGGCAGCCATTGCTGGAGATGGCTGAAGGGGAAGAAGGTTTCCAGTATTCCTAACAAAGTAATTGTTTAAGAAAATTACTTTCTTCAAGTATCAAATCTTGAAAGACAGGATGATCTTAGAAAGAATTGGTGGAGGAACCCTCATCTCCTCTCATCTCTGAAATCAGCACATGACAATCAGGCTGGGTTTTTGTAAGCCTGGATTGGGACTAACGTTTGGTCAATCAAATTGGACACAAAGCTGCAATGGAGATGATGGATTTGTGATAATGGACTTTTGTGGAGTGATGACATTAGTGCCCGTTTAAGAGGATTTCTCTGTGAATGCCACAGGCAATGAAACTTGGCTGTGACTTTTTTTCCTGAGCTTCTTACTAATGGGCTGGGACTTCACACCCCTTTCCCATGAGCTTTCTCATGACAGCTTCTCTGGGGTTCCAGCCTCTCACCTCTGCCTTCAGGGCACGAGCAGAGAGTGAAGAAGCTGTTGACTGCAACACCTCCAGCCTTTGAACGATGCTAAGCCCCAGACTGGTGCCTTTCCCAAACTGACCAAGCGATGGAATAATCCATCTGCTGTCAGCAGAGACTGGGACATAGCTCAGAATTAATTGGCTGAAGCTCAAACTAGATAAGCTCAAGATAATATTTATAGGTCAGAGGAAACAATTGAAAGGAACATCAAGCACGACACCAGCATGCACAGCTGGTGGAGTCTCTGCCCCTCGTTTTAAAGCCCAGCTCTCCCTGCTTTTGCAGGACAGGCCTGGTGGAGAGCAGTTCCCACAAACATTCACTTTGGGTGCCACTCGCCTCCGTTCCTGGACAACTTCAGACTCCTCATTTAATCTACTTTGTCCAAAGAGCTTTTGATTGCATGGATGCTTGGAAAAACATCTGTTCTTTGTGGAAATATTTGCCCGTGCATCCTAGCAAAGAGGACTGTGCCTAAATACCATTCCTGATGGTGATATTGATGTCTGTCTACACTTCCATCTGTCTGCACAGATATACCACAGTCTCTGCCTTTCCCTCATGTGAAGAGAGCTGTGGACTGAGTGCCCACCACTGCAGTTCACGAGCACAGAGAGCTGACACTTGCAGTGTAGAAGGGGGTTACTTTTAGCAGTACCCTCCGTTCTTGTAGGGTGACTTGTACAGGTGTACATTGATGTTGTTTGTTCAGTATGTCCAACTTTCTGCAGACATTCAAGGCATCTTTCCCAGCTGTCCTGAGCTGAAATGAGCCTGTATTTTGTGGTTTGATTAACCCTTTCTCTTTCCTCCCAAAGAAATCTGTAGCAGAGTTGTTGGTAGGACATTATTGTATTGCAATGCATATGAAAGCACTCTCTGCTACACCAGCACATTTCTTGGAGAAGCCCATTACCAGAGATCATCCTTTAGGGATTCTACATCCAGCAAAAGTAGCTCTCAGTTCGTGGATTACTCTGTGTTTTGATGTTTAGGCATTGCAAGACAGAATTTTCTTTAGTAATCCACAACTGTCAGATGCAGCCTCTGCTGTTCCACTGGACCAAATCAGTGTCAAAGGTCTTTCACAAGGCAGGATATACAGAAAAAAATAAACATAATTCAGCAGCAATATGCTCTGGGTTCAAACCCCTTTTAGAAGTAGTGAATACTTGCAAATTTTGAGCTGGTTTTATGAATTATTCAAAACAGAAAATAGATTCAGAGTTGCATTTGTACAATGAGAAAACACAGATGAGAGATGTTTCACATGTCCAATCAAAAATCAACCATCGCAGCTTGAATTTTGAATACTGATACCAAACCACTAATGAATAATTTGCAGATCAGGAATTTTTAAGTGAATAATTTTAAACAAATAAATTTGAGAAAATCAGACAAGTGGTTCATCTGCTTCTTTTGGAGCAGCTAATTCACCCATTCACTCCCTTCTGCAGCTCAGTTGCAGTGATTTGGTTCTCAAAGGACCCAAAAGAAAATGTAAATTGAAATAAAAAGTGTGCTGGAAAAATTATAGGATATTACTGTGCCAATTCAGAGTGGCAGGGTGGGTTAGCAATAGGGTAGGAGAAAAGCATCTGTTAAACCTGCTAAAAATATAGTACCAGGTTCTCATAATCTGCACCGGGAAAATATTTTTAAGAAAAGAATAGTGCAGGGGGAAAAGATTTATTCATTGAGAACCTAAAAAGCAAGTGATGGCCTAGAATCAATCAATAACCAAAACAACTTATGGGTGGAACAACTTTTTGGTTGGACTGGGAGCTTGCAAAATGAACATTTAAATGTGGGTGAGGAAAATAAAACATTCTAGGTCAGTAAAAACATTCTGGGTCAGTAAAAACATTTTAGGTCAGTAAGGAGGCTCTGGAATTTATTTTCTGGGGTCAAGGGGAGTCCCAGGGGCCCGTGTCCCCCCTGTTTCATGCCATACATGCTCGGATGTGTGGCAGGGAAAGGCGAAGCCCCTTTCCCAGGCCATCTGTGGCTGCCTCTCTGATCTGTCATTATAAACTCCTCCATTAAAAGGCAAACATGCAGCTAATTTACATATGGACTTTGCATTCTTGTGTGGCTCGTGTTTCACAGGGGGTTTTCACATGGAGGACAGAATTTAGCTTAGCTTTTGCTTTACTCTCTTTGGTATTAATGAGTTGTTATTTTACAAGTGTGGAGCTCATTTCAATCTGTTAATGATGCAACAGAGTTCCAAACTGCCTCAGTGAATTGATCCTGCACACTGTTGCTCCCATCAGGAAGATCTCTACTTGTGGTTGTGACAATATTCATCCCTTATCCAGCCCTTCTGGTCTTCACAAGCTCTTTAGTAATTTCAGTAACAAATTCCTGCAAGCCCATACAGTACTTTAGGTGAGTCCTATTATTCCCATTTTACAGATGGAGAAACCACAAAAGAAAAGCTGTGTCACCTAAATCACAGCAAGAACAGTTTTCAGGACTGGGCTATAACTTAGGAACTGGTGGATTCCAATTTTATGGTTAAATAATTAAACCAGGCCTTCCTCTTCTGCTGGAGCTAATCTGAGAAAAATGAGTGCCTTCCCTTTAAGAGGTTTCTAAGCATATATGCAAAGAAGAATTTATCACCTACAATTTATGTAAAGAATTTCCTTTTCATAAATCAATTTATTAAAGCCGTGGAGAAGCTTCCAAAGGCTCTGATCCAGCAGTGCACTTAAACATGTCCATAACTTCAAACAAGTAAATTGTCCCATTGAAGTGCTCTCCTGGGTTGGGGCCAAAGAAAGCGCAGTTCTTCCCTCGAGTCAAGGTTCAGATGTAAAACGGGGAAAAATAATTTCTCTGAAGTTTAATAAATTACATAATCATGGCAAAGCTCTGCCAGCCTCCCGCATTAATACCTCAAGCTAATAAGAAATGACCTCAGGGAGATAATTGCCTCCTCGTTGATACGCTGAGATGAAATGTTGGACTTCATCTTGAGGATGTGGTGTTGCTGTCTTTTCCCAAATTTGGCAGATCCCACATCAGTTCAGAGTGAATCTTTAGAGGAGCCAAATCTGGTACAAGCAACACTCCTGGGGCATGAGCTTCCTTTTGTTCAGACTTTTAAGGATTATCCTTAAATTAGGAGAACTAAGCGTGGCGGTATTTCAGGGATTTGGAGTATTTTGCAATGTCTTGTAGTAGTGAAGCCACTTTGCCAAGAGGACTTTTCACACCTTCTCCTGGACTCCTGCACTGGTAAATATTTGGGAGCCAGTACTGAACATACCGTCACACACTGCTGGCAGCCTGGCCGTGGAGCTCCGCCAAGGACAGCTCCTCTAATCTGCTGAAAACTTGTGTGCCCAGGTCATGTGCGGAGCAGCCCGAGGTAACTGGCCCTTGTGCTAGCTGGGAGTGTGGAAGGAGATGTTAAACGCTAAAAGAAAGAGAGAATTCCTGGGGATGGGAAGGGGATGTGACTCAAATGACCACGGTGACACATCTACGTCATGACAAAAGGCGTTCCCGTTTGCTTCGGGTCCTGGGGATGCACAGTGACATGTCCAAACCTCCTCTGTGCCCTGCCTGGGGCTGATGCTCAGAATCAGAGTGACAGCTGTCATTTCACAGATGCAAAGCTGCCAAACTTCACGGCCCTCTCCCACCCACCGCAAAATCCAACACGAGAAGCGTTGTAGTTCCAAAATGATACTCACATCTACAATAAGGAAGTCCAGCCAGCACCAGGCGTTGGTGAAATACTTCTTGAAGCCATAAGCCACCCATTTCAGGAGCATTTCCAAGACGAAGATGTAAGTGAATATTTTGTCAGCATATTCCAGCATGGTTTTTATGTTTTTTCGATCTTCAAGGTAAATATCTTCAAAGGCCTAGAAGTACAAAGGATTGATTAATAAATGCTCCTGAGCCGTGCTGAAAAGCATGGGTGTTGCTCTGCAGGTCTGTATTTGATAAAATATCACGTACAGTCTGTGATTTCTGATATGTTTTAATATTACAATCAAAAAAAGGTGTTCAGGCACAAACAGGACTGACCCTGACCTGAGAGAGATCTGTTCAGCTTTCCCCTATAATGGACACAGGCTTGGCTATCTCTCTCCAGCCTCTACTGGCTGTACTGATTATACAGCCTTTGAGTGTAGGTAGAACTTATCTACCCTGAATTTGGAGTGTGAATCCACGAGCAGAGAGCCACCCCAAAACGCCCAGATTTATCCTGTCTCAGCTTCTGTTGGCTGTGCCACTGCCACCCAGGCACCTCAGATGTCCCAGGGCACAAGATGTCTATATTTAGGAGGCAGAATATGACCCTTGCATTCAGCCAAATAGATCTTACTGCTAATGATGACAAATTGGGTTATTAACCTGCCTGCGTTATGGAGTGCTGGAGTTCCCTGGCTTCTGTTCAGCCATCACATTTCAGGTGGCTACAGCTCTCTGCCTCAAGAAATGCTCGTTATTATTCACTTAGCAGAACAATAATGTTTTAAAGGTCAAGGTATCTATCTCCCCATCTCATCTGTCTCTCCAACTAATCTCATGCAGAGCATTATGAAAAGAGTTTCAGTATCTATATCAAATATGAGCAACTGAATAACCCCTTTAAAATATTTAAGATCTAAATCAATATGCCTCCTAAAAGAAAGAAAACAAAGATGTCTCATAGTTTAGCCTTCACTTTATAACGTAAGTCAAATAAAAGGCAGCATGCTAGTGTCAGGTTTGCCCATATACAGCCCATTTTGGGGCTTCTAAATCAAATTATGGTCTGCTTCCCCAGCTACTTTTGCCACTGCTGTTACACAAGCTGCTCCCAAGTCCCTGTAACCTGGATAACCCAAGCTGTGACATATTACTCTCATCCCATCGTGTGACCCAGAGCACTTGGCAGCAAGAAACATAATTTGAGAGGGCCTGTGCTAATCATCTGAATTATCTGCATTTACATATTTCCAGATCTGTAGCTACTTTCTGAGGAGCTTCAAAAAGTTAGCAAACACCCAGTGCCTGGAGATACAAGAAGTGTGGTACTTGTCACTCAGGCAGTCACACTGCTCTTTTGCCTGCCAGAGAACAGTAATTAAACTGACAAGAAAGCTTTGGCAGCCTGTGCCAAAGCTTGTCCATTTGTCCCCACACTTTGGGGTGACGTTTTTGCTACAACTCTGTCTCCTATCTTGCCTTCAAAAATGATATTTCGAGGGTGTGAAAGAGCTGTTGGAGAAAGCCTGAAAACAATGCAGACTGGAGTTTATCACTTCTCGTAGGGGCTCACTCACTTTGTCAGATGACTTGCTGTACTTTGCAATTACTGCAAAAATAACAACAAACCATTTAAAGTGATTTCCTCCTCTCCCTCCTTCGCTCTCCCTACTTTCTACTAACTTGTCCAAAAGTACATTGTGTTTTGTCTACTAAAAGCACACTGTGAGTCAGGAAGCAGTTTATTAAGGGATGAAAAATGTGCTACCTGGACACTTCTGTACTTCTGGACAAGCTGTGCATGTTACCCAAATGACAGAATTCTGGTGCTGTGCATTTTTTCAAGGTGACAACGGATGAAACCTTTGCCATATAAAACATCACGAGGGGTTATTTTTTTGCTTAGCTTTGTGTGTTAAAAAAGAGTTAAGCAGGGTACCTGCACTATTATCCAAAATTACTATTAAAAGTAGGCTTCCAGTTTGGGTGCTTATGGCTTAAAACCTTAAGAAAGGTTTTTGGATCTTCTGCAATGAGCTAAAGATGTATTTTGATGGTTTAATCACATACACATATATATTGACTTAAAGGTATATACAGCTCTTCTCCCCTAAGAACTTAGTGAGTCCCAGGGATGTAGCCAGATGAGCTCAGTTTTTGGAAGAGAGCAACCCAGAATAACAGGAAAAAAAGTTGTGTGTTGCCTCCAACATCTCCAGTCCAAATACCAAAGCACGGTGCTGATATGTGAGAAAATGCAGGATAATTTGCCCTTATACAGAACTGCATTGGTTAAATTGAAACTCGCAAAAACTAAATGAATGCATGCAATTTAAATTAAATGAGCTTTATATTGCAGTCTTCAGTTATCTAAGGCACTTTTAATTACATATGTAAGGAAGTGTATTCGTCTAAAGCATATTATAGCAAGCGACATTCCCCCTCTAAAATGTGTTCAAAAATTAACATTCTGATGCTCAAGCTGGTGCAAAAACTGTCAGAGTCCATTCATTTCAGCAAAGCTGTGACAATTTTCAGAAGCCTACTATTTACCCAAGTTATTCAGCCTCCTATTTTTCATAATAAAATAAAATCCCCTGGGCGACACTTCAGCCCATTCCTGGTGGCCCAGGAGAACAGTCCACTTCTTTCCTTTTTTGCATCAACATTTATGTATTTCCACCTTCCTGTCTCCCTTCAGAGACTTTCTTTGAGCTACAAAAACCCAGTACTTCTGTGTTTTCCTCTTTTTTTTAGGCCACTGATAATTTGTGTTGCTCTTCTCTGGAGTTTCTTCAATTAGCCCATGTCTTTCCCAAAGTGCAGTGCCCAGAGCTGAAGCCAGTGCTCCAGCTGAGGCCTCCTTGATGCCAACTGGAGTGGAAGAACAGGATAATTTATACAGCCCAGTGGGGTTGTTGGGCTTTTGTGCAGGGCTGTGATGGAGTTTATTCTGTTTGTTGCCTGCTCCCTCTCCAGCTCTTTGTAGTAAATCTGCTCCCTTACAGCCATCCTTCACCACACCTTTCTGCCTGTGATTATTCATGGTGAGGTGAAGCACTTTCTAAAACGGTGTTTGCCTTACTACTTAGGGCAGATTCATCCATTTGGTTGAAGTCAATCCTGACCTCTGGAAATGCATGGATAACCTGTCCAAACACGGCACTGCCTGCAAATTTAGTAAGTGTATGTCTTACTCCATTACCAAGGAGAAGACCAGTGACCACCAGACCAAAGCCTGGAGAACTCTTGATGCACATCTTTGCTCTAGGGATAAGAACCTGGGAGAAATCCCACCAATTCCAGTGACATTCCTGACATGTAAAAGAGAAATATAAATATGTCTCTGTGAAGAACCCAGGGCTGATAATGCAGAGGGGATCTCAGGAGGAGATGATCCCCTGTCAGACTCCTGGGCAATGACCAAGCAGTGCCCATACACAGATGTTCGTGTGGACACAAACAGGACCTGTGCAGGGAAGGTACTGAGTGCTAACCCAAGGTGTATTCAAGACAGGAATACAGGCACCCAAGCAGCTCCATGGGTAGCACTGATTCAGTGAACTCTGTGTCTTTTATAATTTTGATTTGCTGGTTACAGAATGTGCTAAAAAAAAAAAAATATATATACAATATTATTAAAAAAACCACCCCTGGAGCAAAATGCAAAGTCTCCAGATGGGAACTCTCATGGAGGAGCAGCTATGGGATGCCGAAGCAGCAACACTGGCAAACTTCCTCACACAGACTTCCTCAAGGATTTTCTTTTCAAAACATGTGCAAGTCAGAATTTTACGTCACAGCAGAAGAAAGTTCCCCACCATATGGTAAAGGCAGGTGGAATCAGAAAAGCTGACAACCTGTTTTAGGCCCAGACAGGCTTTGCTTTGAGAAATGACCAGTAAGGGCTCATAAGATCTTAGAGATGTCTAAACTGGGGAACACCGAGACCCATGTTCACTTTTAACCAGTTAGGAAATGCTGTCACATTTACCAGGGCTCCACTGCTCAGCAGGATCATGAAGATGATGAATGTTTCAAACCAGTTGTGCTCCACAATTCTGTAGCACGTCTTTCGCAGCCTCCACCAAATTTTGCCTGGAAACTTTGTGATGTCCACTGAACAGCAGGGGAAGAATCGCACACAAACTGTAAAGAAATAAAACAGAAACAAAGGAACTATTTAAAAAAGCCCATTTAATTCTTAAAGCTGCAAAAAGAAACTGCTAAGGAAGGTTTATTTCAGCAATAGACTGCTGCACAGTGTCTTTACTCCCTTTTGTTTCTCACAAATCTCTTCTGCTCTGCTTTCCGCTTCCCTCTCTCGCTCCTCTATTAAAAAACATTCAAAATCACTTAAAATGTTTCCCAGGGAGTTCTCCCAACGATTTCTGTGATACAGACTATATTGGCCATGAGTCACCAGTGCCCTAGGTCATTCAAAAAGTGTCAGCTGAGCTCAGGCAGCACTTCTGATCAGGACTAATAACTCTAGGAGGTTATTAGTGATAGCTTCCACATCCTTTTGAATGGAGGAAGGTTATTTTCTTGCTAGTACAATACCACTGGAATTACTGATTAAAAGTGGCAATCTGATGAAAGAGAGATGATGAGAGGAGGTGCTACAGTGCAGATGGGACCAATGTGCTGGAGAGACTCAGGCAGCAAAAGTAGGAGCAGATTTTGATCTCTTGGACTCTCATTAGCTTAAACAAGGCATTAGGACAATCTTGGAATTATACTGAGGCAGTTAAATCCCCTCTGATGTCACAGAAATTTAGATATCTGCTCTATGGCAGGTTCCCCACTGATGCTTCGTAGCACTTTCTGCCCTCAGTGACAAAGAGTGTGTGATAGTTAAGTGCTGTTGTGGCAATGGGGCCCACACAAGGATTTCTGTTAGGCAACACCACGGACATTTTTAGTTTCCTTAGCAACACTCATTTGTTATATCAAAGAGATATTGTCATTGGTAACGGACAGATCCATCTCTCCCGATTCAAAAACACCATGTGCATTGCCTTGTGCTGGGCAAGAACTTAAAATGGTGTGAGAGGACCCTGGGAGCCAGCAGTCATCCTGGCCAGTCAGATAATTTCACTCAAACGTCACAGCTGCTGATGAGAATGACCATCAGAAACGACTTTATTTTCAAAAAGCAAGCTTCTTACTCTATATTTAGTCCGTGTGTTGCATAGAAAAAGACTTAACTATGGGGGTTTATCGGCCCCATCATGAGAAAAAAAGCCACAGGCCAACTTCTTCTATAGCTGAAAGGTGGCCAAGGTCACCAACATGCCTTGAAACACACAGACACTGCTCAGAAGTGACAAGGGAGGACGTCTCACCACGGTGATGCAATGCAATGTTTTTGCAAGTAGAAATAATATTTAGGCGAAGCAGCTTGGGAAGGGAAGGGAAGGGCAAGTGCCAAGGTTACAGGGACAGCAGATGCTGCTAATTCAAGGTGGCATAGCTGAGGCTATGCCTGTGATATGGAAGGAGATCAAGTGCAGCTCCTGGGATGCCGGGATTCCCAAGCAGCTGGAAGTGGGGCTCTGCTGGCAGCAGGCTCTGCCAGGAGGAAGGGAGCTGCTAAGTCTGCTGTGGTACTCCTGGCATTTTCTCTGAGTTTTTATTATCCCAGATCCCTGCTGTGGAGTAGAGCTGTGTTGGATTTTTCATACAGGAACTATTCCCAGAACATTTTCCCTCCCATTTCTCAGATTTTGGTTAGGTGTAGGTTCTTGGCTGGGTGAGGTTTTGGTGTGGGACTAAAAGGGCAGCAAACCATTTATGCAAAGGTAATGGCACTGTGATGCAAGTAACTACCTGTCCTCTAAACGCCTGCATCACACAGACCCACAGCAGCTCCCAGTTTGCCACTGTATTCTGAAACTCAGAGAAATTCTGGGCTCAGTTGAAATACACTAAATTATTCAAACTCTTTTAGAAAGACATAATGCCAGGAGAAGATAGAAATGTAAGAACCAGCTCTCTGTCTCTTTGTAGGTCAGGTACCACTTCAGCAAAGGCAGGAATTATCCTTCCAAGCACTTCAATCCCAAACACTAAAGAATCAAGGCAAGCGATAAAAGGACATCGTATTAGTCACTACTTTTTGCTAAAACCAGTACAATGCTCACAGCTGGCAGTGCATGTGGGTTTGGGTGTATTTTAGGAAGTGAGTACACAGAACAGACTTCACAGAGCAGACTCTGTGCTGAGAGAGGCCCACCAGGAGAATCCCACCAGCACAACATGACAGAGGGCACCACCAGCTGCACCTCTCAGCAGCGCTGCCAGGAAACTCTTGTGCTGCTTCTCACCCCACAGCCCACATGGTCATCACCACTTTTCAGGTGTCTGGCTCACACTCTGTGCTTATAATTCAGGGAGACTGCCCACCTCGTTGTCACCTCAGCTTTGAATCAGGAAGACCAAAGGCTTGGGCTCATATCCCTCACGTATCAAATGAACAGCTTAATGAGCAGGTTGTTTACTCTGTAAGTGTGGATTTCTGGTGTTAAGCAGAAATTCCTCTTTGTACTGGAAGTAGCCATTGCTTGCAGTAGAATTAACTGTCCTTGCATCTATCTCCTTCCCAAAACTAATTTCAATTTGGAAAAAAATCCGCTTTTTTTCCTTACTTAAAACATTTATACAGAAACTTTTCACTCTTTTCTGGTAAGTTTCTTCTTAGATGGTTACTTGGCTTTTTAGTCTCTCAGGTGAATGCCTAGGCCCAGCCAGTAACAGGCATGACATGCTCTGCCATGCTCCTGCAGAGTATAAATGCTCTGTAAATACTTTTGGAAAAGGTTAGGATCTCCCAGGAAGTGGTTTTCCTCACTATAATTGGATGAATCATTCCCTGGAGGAGTTCCACTACACAGGGAGCTTACATGATTACCTGAGCCCAGGCATAGGTAAAATTAGGGATCACCTTCATATTAGAAATTAATGAGCAGGGCACTGTGGGTTCCAAAGTAATTTCATTTGTGATGGGAAATACTTACAACACAGTTAAACCAGGTTATTACTGATTCAGTTGGATTCTATCTGATAGTCTGTAAGTACAGAGAGGTATTTTTAAAGACAGAAAGCCGGGTATCACCACTAATTTTTTTTTTTATGCTCTTTGACTGCTTTCATGCAATTTCAATCTGAAGAAAGAGTACTAGTTACTGACAGTAATACCTTGAAAAATCCAAAATAACTTCTCAGATGAGTCAGCCCAAAATCACAGTGCTATTAAATCCCATGGTTTTGATTGGGCCCAATTCAGAAATGTTTAGACCAGATTCTGCTACAATTGCTAATGTCAAGTAGCACTTCTGTGAATAATCATGCTGTCTGCAATTCAGATGAAATACTGCTTTTAACTGTTCACCAATCAAAGAGAAAAAAGGAGAGAAGAAAAGAAAACTGACCCCAAACAGGTCTTTTAATGAATTAGTAGAAATCTGTTTCTATTTTAAATTTTGTGATTTTCCTCCCTGACTGTCCTTTCATGCCTATGCTTTCTCGACTCTCTCTAATTTTGGTAGCCTACTGCTCTGGTCACCTTGACCTAAGCTTACATGTTGAGTAAGAAACTTCACCTAACCAACAGAAAGAGTTTACCTGACCTTGGTCTGTAGTCTGACGGGTTTTTTGTTGGTTTTTTTTTTTTCCCCCCCATTTCTGTGAAATCAAAATATCAAAGTCATTTTGATGAGTCTAAGGCATGACCTGATGAGGGTGTGAGCAATCCTAACTCCAGCTGTTTCTGTAATAAGCCAGGTGGTCAACAAAGCCCAGCTTCTTGTTTGGGAAGGGACTTCTATCCACACGAAGGAGACCATTCAGTAACACCTTTTAGCACAGCAAGTGTCAAGGCAGGAATAACACCTCTGGCATTTCTTATGACAGAGTTCCTCATCTCGCCTGGTCTAACAGATCTGTGCTGAAATCAGGGCTAGGAGGGAATGGGTTGTGCAGAAGCCTCTGACCACCTTGTGGTTTTGCCAGGGCTTAGTTTTGTCTAGTTCATGTTGGGCTGCATCATTTTTGAGACCTAAGTGACTCATTTCCACCACAGTCTTTTGGTTGGTAGATTACTGCTCATCAGAAACGCAGAACAGCAGACAAAGTCCCCCCAAAGGGTTGAATTATTTACTGGTAAATCTGTGAAGCTGTTCTGAGCTGCATCTGTGGTCAACTCATCCAAGAACAACGTCTGTTTTCAATTGACATTTGGACATTTCATACTATTTCTCATAAAACAGAGACCTATTTACCAAGAAACCTTTCCAAATGCATTAGTATACAATATTATTTACTTTTTGGTTGCATTTCATAACAAGGGAAGTGGTCCCTTCAGTGACTAGGGTGTCCTATAGCACAATCACAAACTGAAGATTAAAATACATCTTTAAAACCAAAAAATAATTTTAAAAAGGAAGTAATTTAACATAAAATGCTTTCTGTGTAAATATTCCTTTGGTTCCATATTCACATTTTCTAGCCTGGTGCATTCTAATCATGGAGCTCTTAGACCTGATTGCATTACCGTGGTGCATTGGGAAAAAAAAAAATCTCTTTCTAAATGTGGGAGTTATACTGCAAAACCTTCCTCCTCAATGCCTGACAGCCAAGCCTACTGATTTTAGACTTATGGGCAAAGAATTTATAATCCACTGCTTGTCCGTACCAACATATATATTTAAATTTTCATAAAATTATTAGTTGTGCTTTGGATGGATTGGGCTGCTGGTTCTCTCAATAAACCAGGAACACCAATTAATTTCTTCCATTCTGTTGTCCAGCAAGTCTGGTACCTTGTGTTCAAACCACAGCAATTTCGTGACTGCCTTTACACAAGAACTCTCAATTACTGGAACGTTCTTGTTTAGAACAAAACAGTATTTTTCTTAGCTTTGAACACTGGTTACAGCATTGCTTGGTTTGACACAAAATACAGCTTCCTCAGCATAAACTCAAGCAGGCAGGTATTCATAGCATGGGATATATATATCTATATCTATACACACACACACACACACATATATATATATATAAATATATGCCAAGTTGGGTTTCTAATGATCAGATGACCAGTCTGGCTACCTGGGCATGCACAAATAAGAGAGCAAACCCGACTCTACCCCCTTTGAAAGAGCCTAACTCTTTCCCCATACTGGAGGGAACATGATCTCAGCAGACTCTTCTTATTCGACCCTTTCCTCATCTTCTGGCCCCACTACTAACTCACTGGGGGGTGGAACTGGATGACCTGTAAGGTCCGTTGTAACCCAAACCGTTTCATGATTTTAGGACTGCACAGCTGGGCTTTATATTGTGAGAGGAGATTTACTCTCTGCAGTATTTGGGTACCTAAGACACACATGGAGATTTGGGATTTTACTTGTGTAATACAAGTGGGGTCTACCGAGAAGGCATCTGACAAAGCCTCAGCCTGCCAGGTGTTTTTACCCTTCCAAGGGCTTAACAAGGGTACATTTTTTGTTTATCTGCTGCTACTCTCCTCAAAACACATCATCTGGGAGGTCACTACAAATAGCAGTGCGATGCCTTGGAGCAAAGGCAGTGGGCAGCCTGGCCTACCACTGATGTCATCCGTGCCTTGAGCAAGGGGGTGGGTGAGTTTTAAATCTAGAGGTCCTGTCCAACCTGTATTAATTTAATTCTGAATGCATAATAGGGCTGTAAGAGTCTTATGATGCCTAAAATTTGTATACAACAGAATGCCAGCACACTCATGGAAAAACAGAGTATCTCAGGTATTACAGCCACAAGGAAGCAATACTTTAAAACTTGGGCTTGATCCATGATTTTTCCTAGGATGCCAATGAGCACATTTTGTTGGGCTTGGCTTGGTTTCACTTAGCTTTTAAAAATCATCTAGTGGCAGTCCCTGTAACTCGGTTTAGATTTATTCCGTTTAATGGTCTATTTTTTCTTCTCTTCGCTTTTTTGCTTCTAAACAGCCGCTCTCCGCAGTTGGGGAGGGCAGGACACAAATCCCACCACTAATCAGAGTAACTTCACTTGAACGCGTGGCATTTTCCAGCTGATGTTTGGGCGTTTTAGCAGCGATAATGGCTCCTACATGGTCACACAGAAAAGTGGTTCTGGGCGTCCTTGGTGTCACGAGTTGCGACCAACCACGCGTTGAGCAAGGTTGCTCATTCTCGCGTGACCCTCTGGTGATATTCCCTTGAATCCTCTGCCAGCGGGCTGTGTCCGGGGAATTACGCCTAAGGACTCGGTGGAATCTTTCTCCTATTAGGGTCTGGGAGAGAGGAGCGCACCATGGCCCAAGGGCTCTCTTTGGATGACCTTCTGTGAGACACAGAAGATAATGTCCAAACAGGGAGTCATTTTTACTGCAGAGAACACATACCAATGGAGGTAACAGGACTGGAGTGTTGCAAGGCATCTGGAGGGAAAAGTACCCAAATAGCTGGCATTGGATAAATGTTCCCTTCCCATCAACCAGAATGGTCTCTCCATTTCTATCAGGTTTTTCCCAGCAATACTTGGTAGCTGCCAGTGCTATGACCCTACCTTGGCTTCACATTTCCTGACCCAAGAATGTTCCCTGTTGACCCTAATCAAAGTTATTTCGAGATGATAACACATTAACAAGTCTCCCCAAGAAAAACGACCTATGGCTTATCTGGGTCACCCAACTCCCGGAAAACTGTGACCTCAGCAAACTTTCAGCAACTATTTCAAGAACATGCATTATCTTTGTTGCCTTTGTTATCTGAAAAAAAGGGGCCTGAATCTGGAACATATTTGTTCAGGACATAACCTATGCTGGATGTGTTTAGAAATGTCATAGTTTGAATTTAGATAGCTGGTGAGCTAACAAGGTAAGAAATTAACTCTTCCCCTCTCATTCTTCCTCTTCACATAATCTCCTTTTTTCACAAATATTAACTTTCATTCTCTGAAATAGACTAAAAATTATTGTATCTCTTTATAAAAAGCCAGTAAAGGCAGCACTAGATAAACCTGCCCAGTGCATGCCCTTCAATATTTCCATTTTAGTAGTTAATATCCTTTTCATCTCAGCTAATTAGACTGTTGTTTGTTGGCTTACTTGGTTTTTAACTAGACTGAAGTGACAGCTGCATGAGGTTTAATTGCAACGGTAAGTTTGGGTAAAAATATTGTAAAGCATTTTAGAAGCTGATTACAGGAAAATACTTTGTTTTCCTGCATAAATTAAACCTAATGTTTATGTCGTCGCTGTAAGAATCATTTGGACTTTCAGTTTATGGCACTTTGACTTGAAATTTTATAAGCGAATAATCATGTTGGGTTTGTACATTTTTTTTGCCAAATCCATGAGCAGTGTGATCACATTTAGCCTAAACAGTAAACTCTGAAAAATCTGCATGGATATGTGCTGGACAGGAAAGGAGACAAGATGTTTTGGGGAGGATGTCACCTGCAGCTGCAACTGCAGGTGCCCCAGGACACCGCACACTGGGCTGAGGGCTGGGAGCAGACTCTCCTTCAATGCCCATTTAGAGCTGACTGCATCCTGGGGGAAGAGAAAAACACCCTGACTTGAACAGGGACTGGTGAGGAACTAGGAGAGATAAGGAATAAAAACAAAATGAAGGAACAGGGGTGCTCAAGAGGAAGAAGCCAGCAGAGTGGATGTAACCCTAGGCAAGCCTGGGGTTCAGCACACAGCGCCTTCGTTTCCACATTTACTGCTGCCAGAATGAAGAGCAGGCTTCAAATCTGGGTAAATACTTCCAGTGATGCATCCAGGAGAGCCCTGCTTGCTACCCTGCATCCCACTGACAGCAGTGAAGAAGATCTGACAAACAGGGTTGGTTCCATTGTGGTCCTGCACCGTGGAATTTCAGGCAGGTCCGGTTATTTTAAGACAGAGCAAATTACAGAGTGCTGCTGTTCTGGGAACGTGTTGTGTGATGTCTGCCTCATTTCTTTTAAAAACTGGATGGTGATCATGGCCAACCACAGCTTCAGAATTTGTAAACTGGCATGTGAACAGCACTGATCTCACAGCACCAGCTTGTTTAAGCATCTATAACATAATCACTTTGCAGGGCGCAACAGAGATTGCTGCTCACTAGCCCCATTAAGAAATATATTATGAAAGTATGAAAACACCAGATCTAATTTCTAAATGTTATTGCATGGGTCTGAATAGTTACACCATGCTTTCTTCTGTCAACTGCATTAATTTTTGGCTACTGCTTTTAAGCAGAGCTGCCAAAAAAATGTTTAGATCCTAGGGACATTTGTAAGCCCTGCAGGGCTTCCTTACCTCATTCAATCATCTTTCTCACAGATATAGAGACGCACATTTTTGCTGACTTCAGGGGCATTCATATACCCAGCAAATCATCTCTGTCTGATCCCATCTGAGCTGCTCTGTTTTTGTTTATAATAATCCTTGAATTTTCAAGGGACTATTCTTACATTCAGCTAACCCTATTTTTCTCAATTCAGATTTAAAGGAAAACGAGGAATTTGACTGAGATAATATTTGTAATAGAACTCACTCTGAGAAGAAATAACTTAGGATGTTATTTACTTTATCTTTTTATTTTAACATAGATCTTCTGATGTAGCTGGGTTTTAACCTGTGTTTTGGAGCAGGCTGGTGTCAAAATATTAATAAAATGATGGTGAATTTCAGTATTAAAAGAGATATGTAAATATGGTCTGTTGCTAACTAAAAGTTTAATTAGGTTAAATGGCCTTTACATAGCACTTCCCTGATCAGATGAACATAACTGGATGTGCTAATCCTGACACCCTTTAAAATAAATGGAGGAGAGTCCCTGGGACTCGGGAACTCTCCAGACAGATTCTCTGAACTGCCTGGATACATTTAAGCCACAAAAACATCCTGATCTGGTCAGTTCTCTACCAAATTTGATCATGCACAAATATTGGAAGGCAAAAATCTTCATTAACCAAATGACAAAAATCAGCATTTAAAAAACAAACAAATAAATAAACAAACAACCCTTTATGGCACAAATCATAATTTTTAAAGCCTAACACTTTAGAAGCTGCAGAGCATTTTAGAGTATGCTCTTGACTCATCTCACCTTGGAAATCCAAAGACTAATGATAACATTTAAGGGATTTTGAGTGTGTGTTTGGAGCATTATTGTACCTAAGAAATGAAGCACATCCAGTGAAATACTACTGCAAGTGGCCAGGGCAACGTGGTGAGAAGGTGGAGAGGTGTTCAGTGTGAGAAGAGAAGGTTCCTTGCCCCAGCATTGCAGTGAAACATGCAGGCTCTTACCTTCGGGGAAGCAATCTTCAGGCTCCATCAGCTCCTCCGCAAACTCGGGGATCTGCTCCAGCAATTCTGCAGGATTTGTCAAATCCACTGTGCTGCCTTCAGAAAGACTGATTTCATCAAGCTTGTTGTCAACAAGAGCAAAGATGAGGAAAACAAATTGATCAGTCACCCTGAAGGAAGTAGCTGAGTTTTTATTCCACTAACCAACACCCCAGCTGAAGCCACCACGACAGAGACATTGCCATGCACTTCCCACGGTGCCACTCCTGGGTGACAGCTCTGCCTACCCTGAGACCAAGGGGTCGAACCATCAACAACATCAACAAAAACAAGTTAACACCCAGGATCTACTTTTTGAAACAAAAGAGAAGAAAATCACTGAAAGACAGTGAACAACCATTGAACGTTAATCCTAGAATCCTAGAACAGTTCGGGTTGGAAGGGACCTTCAAGACCATCCAGTTCCAACCCCCTTGCCATGGGCAGGGACACCTTCCACTAGACCAGGTTGCTCTGGTTAATGGTGGGTGGAACCTTGGAATGATGGACTTCATCTGTTTGACATCCTGAACGCATGAGCCCCCAACCTTTGGGTGGGGGGTGCCACAAGAGGGACCTATCTCCTGAAATGCTGAAGGAAGAATTGGATGACCTGCCTTGGGTTCTGCCTTGGCCCTGTCTCTGGGGCCTCATTCCTGAGGTTCCTCACCCACAGCTGGTGGGTGAAATCTGCACCTGCTCAGTCAGGACCATGCTCTGCTCCCTGCTGACACAGCTTCTCCTTCGAGAGGAGCAGAAGTCTCTGTCACCAGTGTGCAATCACAGGAAGCTACAGGTACAAATATGAGAGAGGGCCCTTCCTCCTGTCTCATCCCATCCCTGAGGTGTTCTCACCACATGACATGGCCCCTTGCCTTTCTTTCACACCCTTCTGATCTCCAGGTGACATAGGAGGAGGGACATATGGCTTTTGGAAGTGACTCAAGGGCTCTACTGCTTGCCTGAAATATCTGACACCATCATTTAGGTGCATTGTTTAAATTCAACATTTTTCAGATCCTCCTCTGCAAAATGGGACAAGAATATTCCCACTCCCTGAAGCATTGGTTGTCTCATCTATTTAGAGAAGGAACTCTCAAGCAGATCTGGGTAAAAAAAAATTCTGGGGAATATATTATTTTCAAAATCTGTTTTGAAGGCTGAACTCACTATTAAAAGACATACGATACATGATTAAATAAGTCACCCAAATATAAAATAGAAATTTCATTTCAGGTTAAATTTTCCTTTGAAAGCATCAAGACACTTTCTTTAGAAGAAAATAGGAAATGCTTCCCCCCTATTTTATTTTGCTAGGTAAAATAAAGCATTTCTACTTTGTGTTAATCCAAAATTAAATTTTACTTGATTTACTTGTAAATTTTACAAGCTAAATAGCTTGGCCACTAAAGTGAAAGACCTGATATTTGCCCAGTCCTGCTCACAGTTTGTTTCTGACTGTAATTAGAGCATTATCTGGTGAAAGTGGGCAACACCAAAGCTGGTATCTTCTACCGGTCATAACAAAGACAAATAGCTCCAAGCAGGAGAGGTGTGTTATTTATAACTGGTTTACTCTGCTCACTGAGTACCTACTGAAAACTTTTCATGCTTTATCTTGCAATACTATTGCCTTCATTTTAAAAAACGAGGACAATAATACTTACCCACGCTTTTAAACAGCCTGTGAGACAGTTGTATGAGAGATGGCACGTACAGATAAAGTATTATTTTCATAAGCATGATGGTGATGGAGTTAGAGACTAGGCACAGCTTTATATATTTATTATTAATGTGAAAATGGGCCCTCTGGTTTCCAGTATACACAGTCAATGCAAAATTTATAGCTGAATTCAGAGAAATGCTGAACCTGGGGTAAAATGGGCAAGACTGAACATTCCAGCAGCACTTGCAAGCAGGGGTGGAAGCTACTTGTTTGCAATTAGCTGCAGCATCTAGAAGGTCATAGTCTTGGCTAGGGTTTTTAATGCTCTACTCAAAAGATCTGCAAACAATTTTGAAGAGACCTTTTAAAAAGAGAGTCAGAATAGGAAAGAACAGAACAGGTCCAAGATATGGATAAAGCTACTGAAAATCCATATTCAGAATGCAGTTGTGATATAGAGCCCATTTTCTACAGACTCACAACAGTGTATGATGGTGGAAAAAAATGTCATACCAAGTTTTAGCACAGTCAGAACTTTATAATACTGTTCATTAGGGAATGCATTCAGTCATTATCTGTTCTTCTATGAAGATGTCAAAACAGAGATCACTGAAATAATCCTAAATCATATGCAGCTGTAGGATGCAGAAAATAGGGGTTCCAATGGGAAGAGAAGTTTTGCTGGATGTAATTTTTACCAATAGCCATAAATCAAAGAAAACTGTGAGAGCAATGTCAGCTTGATAACATTTTCAACTAGAGAGCTGGATTTAGCAGAGACAGGTTAGGAAATTCACAGAACAAAATACAATCAAATTATCATAGACTATCTAGTTATTTATCAGGAAAAAGTTTCCAGGAAATATTAGAATCCATCAGTGTCAAAGGGAGGTGGGGAACATGCAAGGCAAAGAGAAACGTTTTCTTCTGAAAAGCCTTCAAAGAAGAAGAGACAATGAACATGGATTCAGAAAACAGCAGATTAAGGTTTGAGGGTCTGAACTGGGGCTAGAAAAAGGAACCAGACATATGAGAGAGAAGGGGAAGATTAGGGATGATTCTAGGAAGGGAGCAAAAGTTACTCCTTGCCAGAAAGGTTAAAGGGGTTAAGAAGGTTTTCAGAACTCAGGGAAGAAAAGAGTTAGGGACACAAGAGCAATTGATGAGGGGAATGCAGCTAATCAAAATTCAGTTGTCTAAGAAAATAAACACTTCTTAAAATAATCCAACAAGGGGATCAATAACAAGAAGGGGGAGAGCCTGTTAGAATTAATATAAATGTAAGTAGAGAAATATCTGGAAAGCCTATATACACACACAAACCAGCAGATCCAGGCAAGGCACGTTGCAGAGCATAAAGGGATCCAATACACTCAGTTAACACATCATTAGCAATCAATAGTGAATGCTCATGGAAAACTGGAAACGGCCCAGGAGAGCAGCATTAAGTAAACACAACACTGAGTTGAGAGAGGAGGAAAAGGGAATAATCATGGGAATCACAGATCACTAAACACTCGCTGTAGCCTGTGATTAAGGTAAATTAAATAAAGACGCGGAGGAGAAAAGGAGAGTTCTTACTCGGAGTGAATGTCATAGACATAAAGGCAGTGAGGTGGTTCTCATGTGTGCTAAGAGAACTCTGCACAAACAGGGTGAAAAGAGGTCAAAAGAAGGCAAAAAGGACAAATAGAGAATCTCCTCTTTCCTTCTTGGCATAGGTGAGTGGAGGAAGTGTGCCAGGCAGAGGCAACGGGACCTATCAGAAACCCGTCTGGGAGATCTTCCCCTCGTGCATAAATTCATGTTGCAGAAGGCAGTTTTTAATGTGTTTGTTGGTGGAGTGGCTGTTTTAAGTACCCAGACAGGGCTTCCACACCCACTGCTTGTGCCTGTAATAGCAGCAAATTGATCTGAAAGCATTTTTCAAAAAGCCTTTAGCAGTGAGATGCTGAAATCTCATCGAAAGTTGATGTTTGCTCAAGGCTTAGCCCTCTTACCTCCCTCCTTCTCTGCCTCACCTCTGAAAATCACAGCCTTAATCTATCAAATTGACATATGATATATAAACCTTAAGAAAACAGTTGGATGTCTATTATAGAAAAGCCTACTTTTAAAATAAATTGTAATTGGCTCGGGTTCACCCATTGCTGTGAGGAGAAAAGCCATTCTAAGGACCCAAATATAGTACAAACTTTCTCTTCAGAGGAGGAAATCTGTAGGGATTAGGGTCAGCATTATCTTCACTAAAGATATAGAAGAGGTCCTGACCGATATAATCCTCATGTTAGCTGATAACATTAAATTGGAGAGAGCATTGAAATCGAGGAAGCAGAGGGAAAAGAGAAGGGAAACATGGAGAGAATATAGCAAAATGGGACATGATTCAAAAAAGCACAAATGGGAGAGTTACAGGAAAAATTCAATGGACATTTTGGAAACCTGGTGCAATATTTAAAAAATTAGATGTGATTTTGCAGAGGGATATAATGATGTAGAAAACCACATGAAAGCATCATGTGTAGATAATGATATATTATTTCTTCTTGTACAGTTCTGTAGAAACTGTATTTGAAATATTGCACTTGCTTCTTGGAAAAAGAACTCTGAAAAGGAACCATTGAGGGAGTTGCAAAGAAAGAGGTAAAAAAAGTCAGATAAAGGGCACAGAGATATTAATTTACAAGAAATAACGAAATGAAAGAACAATGGTGTGTGACTTCAGGGGGTAAGCCCCAGACAACAGGAAGCAAGCAACAGTCTATTAAAGTAAGTGATATTAATTCATACAAAGAGACTGATGGATAAAATTGGTAAAAGACAGTAATGAAATGGCACTTTGAAAGGAAGAAAAAAAGGTGAAAAAGGCTGGTATTTAAGGAAATACACCCAGCCATGAGATTTTCTTTTTTAGCAAGTGAATTATTCCTTTTAGTAAATGAAGAAATCTAAGTTGCCTGATCCATTCAAAGGCAGATTCCCCAAGGTTGTACAAAATATTTTATGGGTCAGCATTTTAGAAGAGAAAACAACCAGTTTGTACTCTGAAGTCTTCTCCACCTGTGACAACAATGGTTTTATTTCTAGGGCGCCTTTCTGATGATTTATATAGAATGAATTTTTAATCACATAATGTATCCTTTACTGCCTCCAACAGTGTTTTACTCAGAACATGTCCAGCGTTTCCTGTTACTGACAATCACTGAAAGCCCTGCCTCTTGGGCATTCCAGCTCTGTTACTCCCTTGCAGTTGTTGGCTTTATTTGGCCAGTTGCAACTTCTTGGGACATTCATCACAAATACGATGAGCACGTCCTCGTGTGCCGGCACAAAGATTACTTCTGCATAGGGGACCGTGAGTCTGTAATGTCCACACGAGATCTGGCCTTCAAAAATAGCATCCTTTGGGCTTTGCTCTTTTATGTCGGCATCCGTAGCCTCATGTGAACTTCCGTTTGATTTCAAGTCATCCCTGGATTGTTGCCATATTCCTCCACCTCTTTCTAAGCAGCTGCAAATAGAATCAATTATGCTCTGCTATAGAGAGGTGACATTTGTGTCTCAGGACCCTTTGAAAGTTGAGGGAGGAAATGGGGATTATTTCTTTATCACGATGTTGCTGAATATATCAAGGCTAGAATGTTCCTGACTTATCATGACATTTTGTTACAGCACTAAAGAAGGACTTAGTTTTCTGGCCTCCCTGTTAGGATCACAGGGTTCATTTGTCTTGAAAAGACATTTAAACATGAAGGATACCTAATCCCCTGAGAGAAAAATGCCTGTCATGGTCTTCTAATTCCTCCTAGTTACAATACTTCTTTACATTGTTGGAAAGTATTGTGTTTCTTTGCTAAATATACATACATTTTTTTCCCCCTGGTACCAGTATATCAAATATTTGAGTCTCCTTCCTCTAAATTTAGGAGATTTTCTTTCTGAAGATGAATATGCCAAGAAGTACTGTGGCAAGGATTACTCTTTAAAGAAATGTTTCATGGC
Organism: Orthonyx spaldingii; assembly: GCA_013397795.1. Lineage (NCBI taxonomy): Eukaryota > Metazoa > Chordata > Aves > Passeriformes > Orthonychidae > Orthonyx > Orthonyx spaldingii. The sequence continues at coordinate 17,757 of VZTJ01001733.1, read as the reverse complement.
TAGAGGATTTCTGGTTCCTGTGAATTTATCTCACCTAAGTGTGCAACCTAAGTGCTGCCTGTATAGTTAATGGAGAGAAATAGGCACTTTTATGAGATCTGACCTAATGTAAATGCTGATTTCAACTGGAGATGAGACACATTCACCTGCCTACATTGTCTATACAGAGGCCTCAGAAGACAAGTTCAGATGTGGGTGTCTACATTTAGTTCAGTAAATTCCACCCCATATGACAACATGAATCAGCAGGCTTGGAGAAGGGGAGCCCTGGCTCTGTGATGGGTCTGTTTCCTGTTGTCCTGTCAAGATTTCTCAGTGGGATCGTTCCTGCTGTGCACCAATTTGCCAGCAGTTCTACAGCAGAAGTGGGAGAGGTGTGATGTGTGTGAGTACTGTGTCATCCTTTCCCTTCCATTAATTTTTTGCCCCACATAACCACCCCTGGTTCCAATCTCAAGGAGGCGTGGAGTTCTCCAAACTCCCAGGACATCCCAAACCTCCATTTCCTGATTTCAAAGAGAGGAATTCATCACTCTCTAATAATAAAGACAATGTTATGTCAATAAAATACTAAATGTGAAGGGGAAGAACCCCAACAAATCAGCAAGGAGGATACAGGCAATTACACAGCCTGGAGTCACTCAGTGTACAGTACAAACACAAGTATTTTTGGTATTTACGTTTATAAGGACAACATAATCCTACAAACTGAAAATAAATGTCAATGTGTACACATCAAGAAACAACGAGGGAGCTGCACTTTTGCCAAATCAACTGAATAATACCAAGGCTTGCTTTTTAGTTAGTACCTTCACATCAGCTACTTAAATTGTCACACCTTTCTTGGGTGTGTGTGTTAACAGGAAAAGAAATGTTAATCTGTGACAGGGAGCACATGCCCTCCAGTGAACTCAACACTCAGGTCTGCCAAGTCAGCAGATGCCATTCCTAGAGCTGCTTTTCAGTGGGAAATCACACACATATTTTCTCCTAAAATGAGATGGTAACATTACAGACAATTTTGTGATTGCTGGTTTTTTGGTATTTTTTACTCCCCAAAGCGACTTACATTTCCATCTTAATTTATAATGCACATTTTCCAAGCTTTTCAATTATTTTTAAAACAACAAAATCCTCTCCCTTCTTTACTAAGACTGTAATACCTACTACACACTATTGCTTTCCTACCCCTTGACAAACATGTATTTTTACAAGCCATAAACCCCACATGAACCAGTGGCATGCACTATGGAGCTGGTGCAATGAATTTCATGCAGTATCAGGTAGGAAAGTTGTTTGTGTTACCTCTTTTTGCCCTACTGCAGGTGGTGGCTCAGCCTTCAACTGCTTATCCATGTGCAACTCACTTAGCTCTTCATAAATCTCAGAGTTCTGACTCCGGACGCCTGGGCTTTGGCATTGCTGCCCCCTCAGCTGCAGCTGCTTTTCCTGCTGGAAATAATCCTAGATGGGTTTATTTTCTTTCTCTTTGATAGCATGCTTATTTCTTAAGGAGAACTCTCCAGCTAGAAAAGAAAACAGCCTGGACTATACTTGTCAGGGGATGACATCTTAAGGAAAATGGCAAGAAACAAAATAACACGAGCTTATGTTGCAAATTTTGAACTTTAGCAACTTGGATATGCCAAGATACCTGGCTGTAGAAAATGGACATAGAAATAGACCAACTTTTTTTCTGAGCTGTTGTTGCTGAGATGGGAGGAATGCCCTTGCAATCTTCATTTTGAGTCTAGTTTTGAGACACAAACTTCCTCCAGTGACCTGAGGCGAAGAGAGAAGTGGCTGCCAAATAACCAGGGGGTGTACTCTGAAAATTCACAGTCAGGTGTTGACACTCAATGTAAAAGCTGGAGAAAGGCACGAGGGCAAAATCCAATATTATTCTATGAGTCTGCTTGAAACAGCGTGAAAAATCCTCACACCCACAGAAGAAAAGATACACTTTGAAGGGGAAGAAAACGCAAAGTTCACTGGAAGAGATAAAAGGTATCTGAAAGCAGATATGGAAGAAACTGCAGGTAAACACACAAATGTATGAGTTCCTATTCAGCAAAACACTTAAGGCTACTTTGCACCCACTGAAGCCAACGGGGCTCAACCGCAGGTTGAAAGGAGGGCACGCTCTGAAGTATTTCCCTGAAAGGGGATGGACTCTGGAAGCAGAGCAATAATTTTTTATTTCAGTAAACACATCTGACTAGACCTAGTGCTTGCTAGAGTGAGTGGTGCCATTAAACCCCGCTGCTTCTTCCTGGGGTGGTGGTTGTTGCTGCTGAGCTCTCAAGAAGTTCTCCCAGGACTAATGGCAGAGGAAAGGATGTTTGCAGGGTTGGTCCCTCCCTCTGGAGGCCCAGGTTCTCTGTTTATGTGGCTTTATTGATCCACCTAAGGCGGGGATTTCACTGAAAACTCCACAGCTCATCACAGCACTACCACTGTTCATGCCATTACTAACGCAGCTACTAAAATATTAATAAAACTCCAGCCGGATTCAAAGGGCTGTGCTGAATTGCTTACAGAGGGACTTCCATGCTGAGAAAAAAATTACAAGCATAACTGGCTTGCAATAGTAATTATTTAAACCTATTTATCTTTCACTTGTCCAGCTTTTTTTTTCCCCCCTTGGCTTGACTGACATTCAGTGTTTTTCAGGTATTAAGTGAATTTCCCTTCCCCAGGGAGCCCCAGACTACCTGCCTCAGTTCTAAAGCCACATCACCACAGGAAGTCCCTCAAGAGGTACCCAGAGCAGAAAAACACTTTATTCCAAATATAACAATCTGAAAGACCAAATGACACAAAGGAAGCTGTTGGCTAAACAAATTGCTCTCCGTATAAATACTTTTGGACTGTCAGGTTTGTACCAGTCTTTTCAACTGTTGTTGTGTGTTTCTGGGAAATTAATTTAAAATCAAATTACTTGTTTCCTGCTTCAGAGGGCATGTGGTCTAAAATATATTCTAACTTTAATAAATCAAATTATGCATGTCCAAATGTATACCCTCTGCATAGGAAGGCACTACACACAATTTCTAGTCACAGGTTAGCAATGATCTTCATAGCCAATACCAATGAGTTACATGTCTGTTTCTGACAAAAAGTAACACTTTTTAAGGCTCTTTAACAGTCTTTATCTTTGGAAATAGTGTAATATTCAGGGGAGAAGCCAACGTGGAAGGCACAGGATGCACAACTAAGGCATTCAGCCATAAAATGTCCTTTTTTTTCAATGCAATGTGCATACAACTCACTACTAAGTAATCTTAATGGTATGATATTGGTTATAGCACTGGAACAACAGAAACAATCGTTTCATGTTGAAAGTGCAACACAATCCGAGGTGACGTCTCAAGTTCATTTATGCTGAAAGGTTGTGCACTCAGATTCATTAGAAAATGTGCACTGTAAGAGGGCAGACTCTGTAACTCAATTGATCTGACGAATATTCAAGTTGTTAATCAAATTATTGTGTTAAGCTAGAGTCAAATTTACAGCAATTCTCTATTTACTAATTCCTCTGTGTGGCACCAGGATTTAACAACGCTTTCCTAGAGACTGAACTCCAGGAAATGTGGGCCTGGCTTCTTCCCAGAAATCACACTTGTACCAAGTATCCAATGAGTTAACGTTAATTAAAACTGATGAAATATATCCTGGAAAATTATTCAATGTGGGCATCAGGCACATGTGCTCAGACAACGATTTGGTTCATCAACATGTGTTTTCAGACGTGTCCTCTAAATTTACGAGGTGGGAGAAAATGCGTAAGAGAAATAGACCATTCAAAAGAATCTGGTTGTGTAGACTGATCCCAAAATGAGTGTTAGGGAATCAATTGAGTTTTTGCAAGCTACCAGTGACAGCCCTGGTAAACCACTCTCATGAGACGTAACAGTCTCACTTTCAGCACACACCACCCGAAAATCAGCAGAGACCTGTCTGGGGACAGGTGCCTTTGGTTTATGTTGTTTGCTTTTGTCCTGATTCCAGATGATTTGTTCTTCTGGCAGCAACGGCAGCAGGTCTATCTCCTGTAAAGCTTCCCACCGTGGGTGGTTTACATAATTTATTTTTAATTTTTTGTATCAAGTGCCACGTTGCCAAGGCGATATACATTATGTTAATATTTATCAATTCAGTTGCTTTCTTCATTTGTAAAGTAAAAACATTGAGTGGTACTAAAACTTTGTGCATGCAAAGGGAGAGCTGGGAGCCCAGGACTGACTTCAGCATAAACCAAAATTTTGCTCACCTCTGCTCTGACATGGACCCTAAAAAGAGATGATCTGCCAACACCAAAGCAGTGATCAGCACATGGAGGAGGGTGGACACTGTGTTGTCCTCTTGGACGCTGCAGGCCAGTTGCAGCACCAGGAAAACAGCTACCAGATTGGAAACAGAGCATAATCTGGGTGACATCTCAAGAGTGCTGGTGCAGGGACCCACATACTTGTTTGCTGACACAAATAAATGCAAGGACTCCACACTGCGTTGTGCCTCTGAAAAGCACAGATCGGCTAATAGTTCCAGGCTCAAATGGGGATTAGTGCGAATGCCGCTCCTCTGGGAAGAGAACTTGCTGCTGGCAAAACAAGGCAAATACCTGTCATCAGCATGGATTCACTTTATTCCTTCCCCATGGAAATATCATTTTTTCCATTCTGTGCAAACAAATTTAGAAAGAGGATCCCAGGACTTGCCTTTTGGATGGTGATCGGTTCAAATGGGTTCTGCTGATGCTTCCCTCACTCCCTAGATCACGACCCTAACTTGTGACATTTGTTTCCTGATTCCCTGGCCATGGATGGTGTGAGAAAGAAGACGTGCAAATCATTTAATAGCAGGAAGCTTCCTGTCCCAAGCAGGTGGGGATGAAAGAAAAGGGAATTGGCTCTGAGGCCCTCCTCCCTTGCCATTGTCACTGCAGAGCCAGCAAGCAAAAACGATGTGGCAGGATGAAATTAATTACTTTATTATTTTATGAGAAGGATAAGGGTTTTGCCTTTCTCTGGTGAGATGGTGCAAATGCAAACTGCCTTTTACTCAGTCACAATGCAATGGGAAGCTTCGAGGCTTCATGTGTTCTCCACTCCCCACCATACTCATGTATCCAGATGCCTCTTTCAAGACCACTTTTGAGACACTAACGGGAATGTCTGAACTCTGCAGTCACTTTCCAGGAATGAGCTGGTCAGGACATTTCCAGGTACAGACTCAGAAGTGGAGGTTTGTCCTGATCTCTCACATACATGCCTGCACACGCTGGGCCATCCCAGTGGCATCCTCTTTTACCATGGGATGTTGCCCATCAGAGGAAGCAGCAGGGTGCTGACAACAGAAATTTTTGTGCTTTAGCCATTCATAAATGAGTGACACTATGACATTGAGTCTCCTCAAGAAATCCTTTAACAGATGACAACATATTTTAACTTGCAAAGTTTCCTGTAGCCAAATTTTGGATACCATAAAGGGAGTCTGCAGAGCTTTTCATGTATAGTAAACCCAGTTCAGCAGGGTGACAAGCATTGTTACAAGAGGGCTGTTTACTCTGTAAAGTGATTGTTGATGTTTGTGTTCCTCCTTGCAGACAGCTATGGATTTCACAAAATTGCTGTGCCTGGTAGCAATTGGCACCCTTTCTCAGCAACAGTTTGCATCTAGTAACTGGCACCCTTCCTCTGCAAAGAAGCCAAGAAGTAAATGATGGTGAAAACTGAACTGTTTATATAGTACCTCTACATAAGTGGAGAAGCAAGCAGATTGCAGAGCTGCTGAAACACGGCGAGCTTGCATTACTGCCTTGGTGGCACTTGTTTCGTGTGTAAAGTAAACAGGAGACTGCAGTCTGCAGAGCTGTCGGGCTGACAACTCCCAGATATGCTGAATTCAGTCTTTCTGACAAGCCTTGAAAAATCTGAGCTGAAACAGGAGAGACATAAATAACCACAAACTGGAGAAACGATTCGTTGGTTCTTATTACCAGAAGAGATAACTTATGATCCTGGTTCTCCTCTTTCACAAATTAAATGTAAATCCTTGTAGCACCAATGAAATCAGTGGATTTATCTTTCTGCATGAAGAAAGATCACCAAATATATCAGGAAAATTCCCTTACTTCCTTAATATGAGAAGGGGAAGATTAGTATCACTTACCCTGCTAGGAATAAAAGAGGGCTGGAGTGCAGCTGTCAATTTTAAATGTGCACATTTAAGAATCTCTCTAACCTGCTTTGAAGAATTGCTTCTGTAAAGCTGAGCTGCCACTACTCATTTTAGTGGGAAACCAGAGGAAAATCTGGAGGAATACCACACCACAGCACTAGGATTATAGCTGAGACACAGGAAGGACTTGTCCTACACCGTGTTCCTTTACAAGAGCATTTTATTAACAGACTACAATATTTGCAATACCCACGTGAAGCGTGTCAAGTCCTGCCTTAAGGCTGACACATGTGCATAATTTAACACCTGCAAATTCCTTATAGAGGGGACAAAGCCAGGAAAGTCTAAACCCAGGAAAGTCTAAACCTGATTATTTGAGACTGGTGATGCCCACACTGTCCTATGCCACCTGGTCCATCATTCCACCACAGCAGGAACAGCCAGACATCACAGTTTAATAGACTGATTTTTGTTCAGTTTTACAGCATTTATCCACCCCTCTCTGTCATTTCTCTTGTCATTCATCTATGCAAAAGCCAGGGAAAAAATGGTGCAAGGGGAGTAGTAAAACATCAGAATTAGAAGGTGCTGCTCACATTTGCTGTGTGAATTCATATGCACTTTTTTTTTCCACTTTCTTGATGATTCAGCCATTATAGGAACCATGTTTATAAAAATCCAAATCACTAACACATGCATAAGAGCCACGTGGGCAAAACAGATTAAACACAATCGTCTCTGAGTTCACAAAGAGCAGAATTTGCTGCCCAGCTCCTGGATAGATGATGCCCCCAGCCTGGAGATGTCTGTAGGTCCCAGGTGATTTTCCATCTGTGCTGTCACCCGTCAGAGTTAAGGCCATGGAAGTCTGAAGTTACACCTATGTAAGTTCAACACAGATCTTGTTCTCCTGTTTGACCTAAGAAACACACTTCCCCCCCAAATGTCACAGGGTATTTGTAAGAAAACTCCACTACTTGTTCTAGAAAAATAATGCACCTGTGAGTACCTAGTTGGATAAAATTAACAGAATCTGGCCATTTCAATTCAGGATGTCTGAAGCTGGGCTGGCCAGAAACCACAGCTGCTCAGCAGAGGATGTTAGCAGCAAAAATTTCCTTGGATCCAGCCTAACCTGGTATTTTCTTCCATTTTGAATACAAGTGAACTAAAACTTTGCCAGACAAACTTCATCAGAGCCGCTAACTGCTGGGCCCTGCATGAGTGCTGCATGCTTTGTACAACATCATCCCTCAGAAGCAGCAGTTCAGCAGTGCTCCTTCTTGGATTAATCCAGAATATTTTAAGCCTTTGAACTCTGGCTGCAGAGAAGCAAGGCATGCTTTTTCTAATGGCTTCTCCCTTCCTGGCCTTAGATCTTTTACCACACTGAGCAACGCACTGCCCATAATAAAACATAAATTAATTATTCCAAGGGTTGACTCTTAAAACTTGTCTAAGAGGGAGAACTTGGCAAAAAGATGGATTGCCAAAGTTAATTTATCCTGTTATCAATTCAATAGGCTTAAATATGCAGTGAAAGCGTTTCATAAGTGTTCATTGTTCAGAGTTCAAGCTAATACCTTCTGCTAAATTGCATTTTGAAGTTTAATCACAATCTACTTATGTTTCTTTTGGTAATTGGGATCTCTCCACAGTATAATATGAAAAACTCAGACTAATGGGTTTCTCTGATGGAAGTTTAAATTTTGGAAATTTGCCTTGGAGTGTAGTCAGTGAGAGTGCCTGAAAGAACCCACAACCTTTCACCCAAATAAGACGTTAATATTTTGATCATTAGGAAAGTTCCATATTATTAGAGGCAATAGCAAAATAATCATTATTTTAGATGTTATTTTAGAGTATAATTAATGGGAGCAGTTTCACCCCTCCAACACACACATGCAATGCCTCACTTGGCACGGGAGCTGTTGAGGAACTGGCTGCTGCTCTTTTTGTCCAAAATGCTAAATGTCAGCATTTTCTTTACCAAAGGGGGAAACAGCGAGAAATGCTCATTTCTGGTCAGCCTTTTGCTCCAGGGAGGGATATGGATACTGGGAAATGGCATCCAGCAAGCTGTGACTGACGCACAGTCCCGGGTCCGGGCACTTGTCCAAACGCATGTTGTCAACTCCGCTGCGCCTGAGATCGGCTCTTTCAATGCCAGCCTGGCTTTTCTTTCCCCTCCCCTCCCCTCTTTCTCTCCTCCATCAGCTCCCTGTGTTTCCTGCACCTTAGGCATTGTGCTGTGGACAAATATATTTCCCTGCCACTGAGAACTGAATAAGCACCCTAAACCCTTTGTTTGTGGTGTGACTGCTCCAGTCGCGTCAGCAGAGATCTGACACAGGAGTTTCTGCCCCACTCTACTGCCACCAAATAAACACAAGTGTCTTTCTACATGCAGAAGCCAAGATGAGGACATAGGTGCTTTAAATCTGCTGCTGGGATTTACAGTCCTGTTTCTTTTTTTTGGTAATGCCCTTGCTGCTATTCTTCTGAAGACAATAAATCCAGAAATGTTCTCTTTTATTGCCAAAAATAATTAGCTAATAATTGATTTGTAGGCAGTTTTCAAGAAATACCAAGCAAAACATATGGCTTAAAAAGTGAGAAATCCAGGCAAACTGTGTACAGAATAATAACGAAACCCCTCTGCCATCTTACTTAATGATCAGAAAAATATTGGCCCAAATAAAAGTGACAAGAAGAATGCTGTAAGATTTATTGCGTGCAGCATGCATGTGCACACGTGGGCTCACTCTCCTCCCAGTGAGAACTGGGGAGTCATCAACAGGATTCAAAGGTATTTTACCCAGTTGCACTCAGAGAAAACGTGTTCCACAGACTGGAACTGCAAACAGACAGAATATAAATACTGTTTGAAAAGGGCATTAAGGTGCCTGACAACAAAGTATATTTCCTGCAGTAAAAGGCTGAAATTAATGCATCCTGTCAAATAAACATATGGCTTCATGGTATCTCTGATTTGTAGGTGTTGCAATTATTAGGAGCATAAGATATTGTCACAAACAATTTTATAACAAAATCTTTGTGCACTGGCATTTTTATAGCAATTTTCAATAATTTCAGCTAACCTACATCAACCTGGAATAATTCTATTGACTTTTACAGAATCCCTTCAGGTTTTGGAGCAGGTTTGCAATAGACAGGAATTGCACAATAAAATTTCCACTGTACACAAAGGAAGCAGATGTGGGTCCACATGCAGATGGTGAACTTTCTGTTACCTGAGAAATTTCTTTTTTTTTTTCCCCCCCATCTTACAAATGATGTATCATAGCTAAAATAAACTTACAGACTCTGTGCAGAAATTAGTCATAGTCCTTGTCTCAGTGCTATGAGAAAGCAAAACCATCATACTCTAACGGTCCTCTCTGACCTCAAAATTATGAATCTCTTACTGGTAGAAACTGGTACGAAAAGCCATCAGAAACAGTTTCACCTTGTCAAATGAAACGAGTTAGTAATTCTGAAATATATAAGGGGAAGAAGAGAATAAAAGCTTGGAGTTTGGATCCAGTTCAGGGCAATACAGAAACTGTGCCAATGGAATAGAGACTGAGGGGTAGCCAGCTCTGTCTTTGATATGTACAGAGGCAGTTTCTGACCTAAAGCTGGAAACCTGTTTTCCCTGGGAAATGTGCTTGGTGAAGTCCAGACAAGGTTATGCGAGGAGGGAGAACTGTCAATCGACAGAAAAATCTGTGAATATGATTGAGAGACCAAAATGTGCTCTGGAGCAAAGAATACCCATCCAGAGTGCAAAATCCAGGTAACGTACAGCCCTTGGGTCCTTTGTGCAGACCCAGATACAAACATCCTGAGAATGACAGCAGAGGTGCTGCTCTGCCCTGGAGGGGTCTAGGAAAATCCCAGTGAGAAGTGGAGCTGTGCAGGTGGGAAACTGGGAGAGCCTGAGAGGCAATGCAAGACACAATCCTGCAGGCAATATTCCTTGCCAGCTCAGGGAAAGGTGAGCCCCAGGAGACACAGCAACAACTCTCTGCCGTTTGGGGATGACTGAGGCAAGAGAATGGGCCAGCCCTCCTTGGGATAGCACAAACTGGCTGTGGGGGGAACTGGGAGCTGGACAGGGAGCACAGAAAGGCAGCGTGCCGGGGCCTGCGTGCCTGGAGCCGAGGATGGGCTCGGAAGCCAGGGAGCGCGCGGCCCCGGCAGCGGGCAGGCAGCACTTTCCATATGACCCAATTAGCCACCGTGTCGGAACAAATCAATAATGGCATCTTCCGAGGACAAGCAGGCAAGAGCTGCTGGCTCGGCACGGCGCTGCCAGTGAAGGCACAAAGGTGTGAGGTCTGCGGAAAGCGGCGGCCGGGCCGGGGTCTGGAGGGGCTGAGTGTGAGATGTGGCCACAAGCCACAGAGCCACCAGCCACTGCAGCGTGGGCTTTCTCCCCAGGGGTGTGTTGGATGGCCATAAACAAGAGGCTTGAGTAAGGCATCACACGTAGTAACTAAATTTAAGGGAGGTGAGAAAGACGCAATAACCCTGCGGGACTGACTCAAGCGACAAGGGAAGGGTAGAGTCATTCCCTTAGGTTGTGCTACTAAAATTTCCTGCCCGTAGGAACTCATGGATGAAGAAAAGGATCCAGAGAGCGAGCCCAAAAACCTGAATCTCATTGAGTAATAGGTAATAACTACAAGACAGAGTTAGCAGTGTAAGTGCAGGATGTTATACTTTGGGGGCTGATTTAGGACACCCAGCATTACTCATCTGGAACCTCCTTTTGGTCAGTTTATCACAGGATTCCTCTGAACCAAAAAGTGATGTCACTGTGGAAAAGGCACACACTGTTCTGGGTTACAGCTGTGGGCCACTTGAAAGGGAAGCAATACTAAAGCAAAAATTTTTGAAGATAAAAGCTTTGCACTTAGATATCGAATGCAAACGGTACAAATTCCTCTGATGTCTGAAACCTTCCATGTAGATAAATTGCAGGTAAATTCATGTAGAATCCATTGCATTGATTGAACTGCACCGTGTACACGTCATTATCCCACCACCTTGCTGTCCCCATAATCTATTTCTTACTTCTTCAGGGGACTGAAAGGTGATGCCACATATGAAAAGATGGTCATAAAGCAATTAAAAGACACTCTATGGAGGCTCAAGATGATAACTTCCACATTTTAACCATCTAGGAAGCCAAAGTGAGAACCCAAAAGAACCTTGAGAAGATGCAGCCAGCACAGTACTGTGGTTGTTGCTGAGCTTTTGGGAGTTGTTTTCCTGCTGGGACAAGCCACATTTTACATGTCAAAGCCAGGGAAAAAATTGAAAGACAGTTATTCTTTTTCTCATTATGAAGCTAAAATCAATAAACCCTTAAGAAATCTTGTGGACTGAGAGGGAGAGACTTTCCCAACACTATGAACAGGTCAAGGAGAAGGGGTTAGATAAAGAGATAAACTAAAATGCTGCAGTGACCAGCAGCAACACACATATCACACAGTAGTGACAAATTAATTTAGCTCCACGCGGTTCTTTCTCAGCCTCACTCCTCGCTTTTTGCACCTGTGCTGACTTTCATTGTTCTATTTTTCTTTCAGATTCTTTCACTGTGGGACGTGAGGGGTACAGGGACATGTCCCCTGGCTCTCCGAGCTGGCAGAGCACCTCATTTGCATCTCAGTAATCAAAGGAGATTTGGGAGCCATCAGGTGGGCTCGTTCCTTCAAACCCCTCTCAATGACAGTGCCACAAATTGGTAGCTTTCAGGAAGACAGCTGCTGCCAGTGCAAGCTTTGATAACAGAAATGGCAGCTGAAATTTAAACTTAGACATTTCTATTACTCCGAAGAAAATGTGCAGTCACAGAAGGTTTTCTCATCATCTGAAATTTCAAGCTGCCGTGTGCAATGCTCTGGGGCCCATTTCTCATAGCCACAATGCCTTATTTTAGACTAGTTTTGTGATTTTCTGGGAAGAGCCCGGCATTGGTACAGGAGCTGTAAGCTGAGCTGATCCTCACCCTAAAACACCCCACTGGGATCAATACCTTTGTGGTTCTGCCTGAGACCAACACCCCTTTAGCCTCTTTTAGAATGGACAAGTCAAACTGAGGGAAGCACTGGATATCTGGTCTGGGATCTTCAACTGACAGAGTATGTGTAAAGGGTGTGTAAGAATTGTGTAGGTTTACTAGCTGTGCACTTCAGAAGCATTCATCCACATTATCCCTTTTTATGCATCTCCTGCCACCTCCTCTTCCATGCTCTTGCACCAAAATCCACATGCAGGAGGAGGAAGATACGTTCTGGCAATGTTGCCAAGGGGTGCTCAATTCCAGGTCAGCCAACAACTTTGAAGGGAAGCAGGGTACATTGTCTTCTCCTGAGAAGTAAATGTGCATACACAGTCCCTTTGTACATACTAAAATATTTAAATATGTAAAAATATGGATTGTAATTAGGGGAAAGTTGGAATAGATTTGAATGTTTAGCATACCCTTGGTATTTCTTGTTTGGTTTCTCTGTGATGCCCTCCACACAAAATGATACTTCACCCTAATTGTGCCCTCTCAGTGCAATCATGTAAATTTTGCTCTTATTCAAGTTGTTCTTCCTTTGCAAGCTCTAATCTGGTTATCCTGGACTTCCTGGAGGGGAGGAGGTAAGGACACCCACGGAGTTGGGGTTTGCAGGATTAAAGCTTCTGGGAGTGAGTGAGGAAGTTTATTCCCCAGAGTCCCACAGGGATGTCCTTGGTAAAAGGGTCAGCATCCACTGTAATGCCCCACAACTCAATACCCAGGGAATTGGGATTTCATACCAGCCTTCAGATACAATAATTTCCTCTGCAGTAACTCACATGTTGATCAAGAGAATTTTGCTCTCAGTCCAGAGATCATACATCTTTGGAATGGGCACCAGTAAAAATGACAGATCTTTGAATTTGTTGGCATCTGCTTTCTCATGGCTCTGCTCCTTTCGGAGACATTTACAGCTGTGCAAATTTATTAGGGTTTTGCAGAAAAGCAAATGCAAAGCTCATCACACAATTATCATTTCTGCTGTTAAGCTTCTTCCTATTTTTGTTTATTTATTATGCCAATGTATTTCGAGTCTTTGACTTGGAACACCCTTGTACACACACATTTTCCCCTCTAGGAATTTGTTAAAATTGCTTGCTGGATACATGAACTCACTGCTTGTCTGGACCTTTTCAGCAGTAGACCCCTCAGACCTGCAGATAAAAAAACTGCAAACCATTGATCAGGGCTCTGCGCAGGGGAACAGCAGTGACCTGCAGCAGCTGTTTGTCCAAGCCTGGAAAACACTAGTGACAAAGCTAATTAATTCACTTCTCAACTCCATGCCTTCTGTTTAATGCACACGCCAGCACTGAACCACATTATTTCACTGCAATCCAAATATCTCGTGGTAATGCGACAATGTTCTTCTAATGTTTGTTGAGAATTTCATTAACAGATACAGTGGGAAAGCAGTATTTTGGTTTGCTTCTCCTGCTGGGTTTTGTTTCCCCCTATTTCGTTTCACCCTGAATTCCTGATGTTTCTATTACGTGTGATGATGTCTCAGTATTATTGAAACTTATTAGAAGTTTTCTTAATATTTCCAAATCAACTTTTATTCATAATATTGCTTCACTAAAATGCCTGTTTTTCTACATCAGCTCTTGCTCTCATGACTCTAAGAGATCTCACTAAAGCTCTAATCCCACATTTACAGCATAAAATGACGGCTACCTGTTTCATCCACTAATTTACACATCAGCACCTACACGGACACATAGTGCAGCTAGACAGAAATGTGCATTTCTACACTTTTAAAATACATTAAGACATAAAAATCCCAAGCCCCCCATGCTCTGTGCTGGGATTTATCTTGTAATTGTGAATGCTACTGTTGATCTAGAGAGAGGAGTAATACAGTGATGCAACACACATCTGTCAGCATGCACAGGCACACACTTCCAGACCTCATGGACACTCGAGTGAAAAGTTTCAATAAACTTTGGCTTTCAGTGTGAAGAAAAAAATCTGAGAATGTTTGAGATTGTTACCACCTGTCAGACATAGCAGAAAAGTGTGAGCATCTTTAAAGACCAAGAAGAAAATAACCCCACCAAACCCAAAACTCCATAATTAAACACATTTATACACTATTAGCCACGTATACACTAGGCAATATTTACAGATCACTTGATACTAAGGAACAGTTCTGGTTTCAGCTGGGATAGAGTTAATTTTCTTCCCAGTAGCTGGTACAGGGCTGTGTTTTGGATTGAGAATGAGAATAAATGCTCAGCATATAAACTGGGGGGGAAATCTGGCCAAGGGCCACTGCTTGGAAATATCTCTGGGCATCGGTCAACAAGTGGTGAGCAATGCCTTGAGCAACACTTGTTTTGCATATTCTAGTTCTATTATTATTATATCTTTCTTTTCTCTCCCATTAAACTGTCTTTATCTCAATTCCTGAAGTTTACTTCTTTTTCTCCAAATCTCTTCTTCATCTACTGCATTCCTATTTCACTTTTCGAATGTTCTCTGCTTGTAGGTTCAAATACAACCTGGGAATAGAGAAGGACTTCAAAGAGAAAACTAGATATTATTCATGCTACCCACATTGATCCACAGATCATATCAATAAAGCAGTCCCTGAAAAGAAACAAAAAACCCCAGCCTAAAAGTGTTTACCAAAAATGTCAAACTTGTGTTTTTGTTACCTAGGTTTCTGTTTGGAGTGGAGTGTGGTAATTAAGTTTTCTGACCTCTTGCTGTTCCACTCCCCAGTGAGATGATCATTGAGAAACACTTGTTGGTGATGCACAGACACTGAAGAGATTTCCACAACACAGCAGCAGAAATTAACTTTTAGCAGTTGATTTGTGCCAAACTCCTGACACAGAGCTCTTCCTTAGACCTTTCTTATGACAGTCCTTCCTTCCTTCTCTAACAACTATTTTGCTTCTAAACTTTCTTCCCCTCAACCAAGAGATCGAGGATCCCTCCTGACAGTTGGATCTGAAACAGGAGCTTTGATCCTGTGCCTGCTGAAGTCTCTTGGTCTCAGCCAGAGTCAGAAGGTGCTGGATCAAGGCTGGAGGCTCTGGAAAATATTAACTACATATGGTATGTGGAGCCAAGAGATAAAGCTGGTAGAAAAGGGAGAGGGGGAGAAGGAGAGAAAGAAAAGCATTCCCTTGAAGATGTTTCTTCTTCATTTCACACAACACTTCAAACTGCACAGGATTTTCCAACCTTTCCTACTGAGTGCTCTGGAAAAAAAGTGAAAATCTGCCATGTCACACCAAAGAGCAGGCAAATAATTGTTTCTCTTGTCAGAATACACATGATAACACATCGTCTTTCTTTCTCTGGTGCATTATCATATCAACCTCTGTCTCACTGTATTGTTAAGAGAACTACCTGGCCCTCAATTCTTGTTGCACAAAGCAAACCAAGACAGTGCCCATTTTGAGAAAAATCCCCCCCTAACCTCAGATTTATTCTGTAGAATTCCCATGATTCAGCTGAAAGGAAAAAAACCCAGCCTGCTGTGTGAGAAAGGATTTAATTGCTCTGGTTAGAAGAATTAATCTAGACAAGCACAAAGAATACAAAGAAAGGAAATTCCTCTTGTTGGAAACTGAATTTTGCTCTTGGATATGGATCTGTAACTTCTTCTGAAGTTAGCAGCATATCAAAGGCAGGATTAGGCCATAGGACATTTGCATCACTAGCCATGGATCGAGGCCAAGGGTGGGATCAAAAGGCATCTTAACAAGCTGCAATTAGCAAATATTTTAGTTGCCTACCTGCTCCATTTCTGTAAAGGTGCTCTGCTCCTCATCCTCCTCCTCGATATCCGACTCTCCCACAGCAATGGGAACACAAATGGACAGGTCAGGATTGGTCATAAAATCATCATCCGTAATTCCCGGGTGTTTCTCTCCATTCTTGTTCACTCCATCCTCAGCATGATTCTCCTTGTGATTCTCTATGTCCTTGCCGAGCTCGGCGGTAGCGTGGCTGTTCACGCAGTTGTTGAGGGCTCCTGGGTTCTGGGCAGCAAGTTTCATCATCGCCTTCTTCTCAGCTGTGGTCTTGGGGTGCCGCAGGACGTTGCAGCAGAAATTCCACGCGGCTTTTTTGGCGAACTGGAGGCCCCTGTTGATGCGGGCGAACGCGAGCTGCAGGTTGTTCATCTCCCCGTCCTCGTCTGGGGCTGAGAGGTTGTCGGCACTGAAGGAGCTCAGCAACAAGGCAAGGAACAGGTTGAGCACCTAAAACAAATAAAGGTAAAAGGAAATCAGTGAAATTTAAAAGTGGAGAGTGGATGTTTGGTCTTGGAAACGGGAGGGTCAGAGTTTCAGCTCGTCTGTGGAACCGTAACACCACCATGGAAATCTCTCCAATTATAGGTGGTTTCATCAGGAAAAGGAGTCTGCAGGCATTCCCACACAAATTGATCTCAGGTATAGAATTTAGCATGGCCAAAAACACACTATGGCATCCCCTTCCCACCTCCCCACCCCCAACACCCCAAAACATGGAAAATAAAACATAAAGCTCAGAAACAGAATACAAAACAAAAAAAAGCTCTGTCAAGACCTCATTGTGTACTTTCAGTGTTTAAACAGAGTCTATAGGAAAGATAGGGATACACTTTTTAGTAGGATTGTTGTAATAGGACAAGGGGAAATGGCTTTTAACCAAAAGAAGGGAGTCAGCCTAGACATAAGGAAGAAATTTTTAAAGATGAGGGTGGTGAGACGCTGGCACAGGTTGCCCAGAGAGGTGGTGGATGCCCCATCCCTGGGAGCACTGAAAGTCAGGTTGGACTGGGCTCTGAGCAACCTGATCTAGTTAAAAATGCCCCTGCTCACTGCAGGGGGGTTGGACAAAATGCCCTTTAAAGGTCCCTTCCAACCTGAATTATTCTGTGATTCTATGACAATGATGTACATAGGCAAGGCACTTCAACCAAATAGTACACTTGGAAACATTTCTAAACATTTGTATGCATTTTCACAGACAGTCTGGTTTTAAATATCCTCTGGGCCATGAAGGAAATCTATTGTGACTGTGAATAAACACCTCAGAGGTCATATAGCTTCAAAAACTTCTCCCTCCAGGCTGAAACAAGACATCACAACCAGATTACTGTGGCCACATCTGAGCAGGACTCACTTCCAAAGCAGGTTCAGTCCTGAAAATGCTGCTACTAGTCAGAAAGAAAACTATTTGGAGATTTTCACAGGTATATGAAAAGATCCAAACTGAACTGTAGGTTGTGAGTTACCTTCCTCTTGTTCTTGCCACTTCAGAAGTCTCTACCTCTGCTGGCAGTGTGTGGCAAGATTAGACACAACTAGGCATTTAAGTGACATATTTGGTGGTTTAAACCTCTTTTTACACTCCTGCCCCAAATAAATACAATTATATCCAATAAATGAAGCCAGCTTCTTCTCCAAGGCTACTCCCAGTAATATGTCTCACAGGCTGACCACCAGTGGCTGTATATTGGACATTACACCTTGTAGTGGTTTGAGTTC